>CM034539.1:40497013-40569704 GCA_020002185.1 Paraescarpia echinospica
GTAGGTAGTGACAGGAAGTTGGCTGAATTGGTTGTCTTAAGAATTGGTTGTCTTAAGATCATTTACTCGGAATAAGCGAGGGAGTAGGTAGTAACAGGAAGTTGGCTGAATTGGTTGTCTTAACATCATTTACTCGGAATAAGCGAGGGAGTAGGTAGTGACAGGAAGTTGGCTGAATTGGTTGTCTTAAGATCATTTACTCGGAATAAGCGAGGGAGTAGGTAGTGACAGGAAGTTGGCTGAATTGGTTGTCTTAAGATCATTTACTCGGAATAAGCGAGGGAGTAAGTAGTGACAGGAAGTTGGCTGAATTGGTTGTCTTAACATCATTTACTCGGAATAAGCGAGGGAGTAGTTAGTGACAGGAAGTTGGCTGAATTGGTTGTCTTAAGATCATTTACCCGGAATAAGCGAGGGAGTAGGTAGTGACAGGAAGTTGGCTGAATTGGTTGTCTTAACATCATTTACTCGGAATAAGCGAGGGAGTAGGCAGTGACAGGAAGTTGGCTGAATTGGTTGTCTTAACATCATTTACTCGGAATAAGCGAGGGAGTAGGTAGTGACAGGAAGTTGGCTGAATTGGTTGTCTTAACATCATTTACTCGGAATAAGCGAGGGAGTAGGTAGTGACAGGAAGTTGGCTGAATTGGTTGTCTTAACATCATTTTACCCGAATGTTTGTGGAGCAGGGTAGTGACAGGAAGTTGGCTGAATTGGTTGTCTTAACATCATTTACCGAATAAGCCAGGGAGCAGGTAGTGCGGTTGGCTGAATTGGTTGTCTTAACATCATTGTCGAATGTAGTAGTGACAGGAAGTTGGCTGAATTGGTTGTCTTAACATCATTTACTCGGAATAAGCCGAGGGAGTAGGTAGTGACAGGAAGTTGGCTGAATTGGTTGTCTTAACATCATTTACTCGGAATAAGCGAGGGAGTAAGTAGTGACAGGAAGTTGGCTGAATTGGTTGTCTTAACATCATTTACTCGGAATAAACGAGGGAGTAAGTAGTGACAGGAAGTTGGCTGAATTGGTTGTCTTAACATCATTTACTCGGAATAAGCGAGGGAGTAGGTAGTGACAGGAAGTTGGCTGAATTGGTTGTCTTAACATCATTTACCCGGAATAAGCGAGGGAGTAGGTAGTGACAGGAAGTTGGCTGAATTGGTTGTCTTAACATCATTTACTCGGAATAAGCGAGGGAGTAGGTAGTGACAGGAAGTTGGCTGAATTGGTTGTCTTAAGATCATTTACCCGGAATAAGCGAGGGAGTAGGTAGTAACAGGAAGTTGGCTGAATTGGTTGTCTTAACATCATTTACTCGGAATAAGCGAGGGAGTAGGTAGTGACAGGAAGTTGGCTGAATTGGTTGTCTTAAGATCATTTACTCGGAATAAGCGAGGGAGTAAGTAGTGACAGGAAGTTGGCTGAATTGGTTGTCTTAAGATCATGACCACTCAGAATATCATATAGCTTTTCAGTTGAACCAAATGGCATCTGTTATATTGCTGCTAAAGTTGTCTATAATCTGAACATTTTGTTTACATTCTGCGAAAAAAAAATTAAAATGACAAACAATGTTTCAGACTCGCTATACTCAATCTGGCTGCCAGTATTAACATCAACAAGTTTACTGGTCTTAAAAACATTATTAATTGATTTGTGCCTCCTTTAAATATGACCAATTAATAAACCAACCATGAACGTGCTGTGCTGGATGATGTATATCTCAAGAAACAAGATTCAGAGAGTCCCACATATTTTACAACCTACTTCTGTCGAACACAAATTTAATATTACTACCTGCGGCTGTGGATAGGGGGCGCAGGTGTGTTAGGTCATCAATTTCGCTGTATTTGTTATCCCAGCTGCCTTGTAGCAACACTCTTCCTTGGGGAATCTTCTGGAGTTCCTGGAAAAAAGCATCGCTGTCACATATCAAAAGTATCAGGACTGAATGAACTCATCTTTATTTCAACAAACGGAATATGTTAATATAATATTACAGCAGACCCGTTTCTGGGGTGTATTCTTTTTGACCTGCGATTGCGCATTTCTAAAAAAATCCAATGTATCTGAGGTCGAACCTTCACTGCTGTCGTACATGATGTATGAAGACAGGTACTGTTGGATAATATTAGCACATCTTTGTTGGAGTTTCATTCACCACTTCAATGCATGTCGGGACATGACATTGAGCGATGGTATTTTTTTCAAAGTCACAATTTCAGTTCAAGCAGAACTAATCTCCCCAAGCAGAATGCTTTTACCTCAGCATGGGTGAATACACAACCATTGCACCCCCACGACAGCCTAACATTGGGCCTGCACAGTATGGAGCAGATATTGCAATCTGTAACAAAATTAGTCAAAAAGTAAAACCTTTTAAAACAATTAATTCAGCAATTGGGCTTTTCACCAGAGACCTATTTTAAATCAGTAAAACAAAAAACTGGTAAATTATATTTTTTACTAGTTTTCACCATTTTGTATGGCAAAAACCCGTTCTTGCTGGGAAGGATCTCACTAGATACATCAAAATATTGATGATAATTGATATGATATACTATCAATAATAAATCTATAGATATCACCAATAGCACACAGAATGATCACTAGTAACATTAGTTGGCAAATAGATCACCATATAGCTAAATGCACACAAAAACAATGTCGTAAATATGCTTTCTCAAAGTAATTTACATATTTACCAATGTAACATCAATGTTCATTGACGATAATAGCATCATTCATGGATTCACCATTTTGGGAATCTACTGCTTCCAAAGCCACGTGATCGCGCAACCCATTCATTTTAGGTTTGGAACATTTTTCTGGGTATTCTCACTTCCATGAGACTATCACAATACTATTGCAATACTGACAACACAAAGTCACCAATAAAATACCTATCGCAACAGTAAAACTATCCCCAAAAGTCTAGTGCTCATTGATACAAACGTATTTTTACTATAGTATAGCCAAAACGTGTCAAACCTACAATTATGTCCATGCGCTTGTACTATCCCATCACTGTCTGGGGCAAGGTAAACTGTATCCAAAACAACTCAGTCAACTGGAGCAACATGGAATGAACAAAACTGCCCAGGCTTTGATGATTACAAACGTGGTCGTTTTGATTAAGACAAATGCTGTGGTGTTACCTCACATTATGAGAGTCAGGGCGATAGTGTAGGGGTTAACACATCCACCTCGCATGCCAGCGCTCCGAGTGCAAAACCCAGACTGGGCAGGTTTGGTATATTTGGTGTAAAACCTAGCTCTCGACATTGGGGCCTGTGTATCCCTCGTGACTCTGAGATCACATTAATGTCGGTCCCGTCTCAATTTGGGATGTAAAAGAACCACTGAGGACAACAAGCACCCTGGCAGTGACCACCCTCGGTGCCAGCATAGAAAGGTTAACTTGGCGATATGTTCTAAAAAAGTTTGACTAGTTAAATGAGACCTCATAAGACCATAACATTCTAACCACAATATGTACAGACTAGTATGTTACTAGAACATTACCGAGTGCTGGAAACAACTAGAAAAATTATGAATGCAGGTATCTTTTTTCAAGAAACACAACTCCTTTTGGTGAAACTAAACCCAGCAAACCACACTACTGGAAACTCTGTAATGTCCAAGGGATTAAGGTTATTGGGGCAAATCGAATCTAGTTTGCTGTGGATTGGGATAAGGCTATCTTTGATTCTCGTAAGATCGTTAAATGCAGTGATGCGAAACACCGTGGGACTGCCTCGCCATTTCCTCATTTTGTCAATTTCCTGTTTGGCTCTGTCGCTGATCAATCAATATGACGGTAATAGCGGTAACTACTGACTCGTGCAGTGGCCGGCAGGGGGCCGTTACCGAAATGGATTTTCTATTAAGGTTACACTCTCCGTAAAGTTTAGTGAAAATCAGAAAACTTCAAGTAATTATTTGTGGCATTTACATTGTTGCAATTTTCAAGGTTACTGTCTGTAGGTGTACTTGAAAAAAGACTGCGGCACAGTACATATGTGCATTAATTCATACGTATATATATACATAGATACACAGGCCTCAAATATGTGCATACAATCATACATACATACATATATATATACATGTATACATACACAGGCCTCAAATATTGAAGACATGAGGTGTCACATAAGGCATGGCCAAGTTGGCCGTGAAGTAATTTGATGTTTAATTCCCAAGGCATATGGCTAGTTTCCAGCGCATTAAAATAAATGGAAAATGGCCACATTACTATCATCAAATTTAAGGCCTGTAAATGAATATGCATTTTTATTTGTTTATATACTTTTTAGATTTTTTCTCAAACCCCATTATTTCATGACTTTATTCCCCAATCCCACCTTTGAAAATGTATGTTGTTGGTTCATTCCAGGCATAAACTTCCACACTAAATGCCTTTGAAACATCATGTGCATAAACATTGTGGCCACAACAGATTTTTAATAAAGAACAGCTGAAACTACCCACAAAAATTAACACGAAGACGGAGAGAAATCGGTCACGTTTTGTGAATGAATGATGGCAACATAGCAAAAACAGCCCTGGGATGAAACATAGAAGAAAAATTAATATAATTATATGGGTGACCAAAAACAACATGGATAAGATCTGTGAAGAGGAATTGTGGGAAATGTACCCCAGCTGGGCAAGGCTGCAAAGCACACTGCAGACTGTGGAGATGTCTTCTTTTTGTTTTATGCATTGCTAGGCACAAAGAGGATTAGGTACCCGGTAGGTAAGTAAGCTCAGTCGACTGAGCTGCTTATACTTTGACAAACGCATCACTGCTTAGTGGGTCGGTCAGCATACGCTCACCTTGTCCGCAAAGTGGACAATCTGACCACTAGCTGCAGCTGAAACCAGGTTGACCATGAGGAATATGCATAAACCAGTATAGTTACTGTGGGACGATTTCATTCCGATGCATTGGTTCGGATAATTAGGAAGGGAAACCAATTACGCTGTCAATAAAAAAAAACTTGTGTCATAATCACGCCATGTTCTGGTCAGGATCTGGCGTTGGACATGCATCATGTCCAGCAGCAAAGGTCAGACCATGTGGACTGGTCAGTTAGATATATGTACATGACAGTTTGTCCCACAAATAAAATATATATGATTGTGACTATAGCCAAAGTTGTGACAATATATTTGTGACAATACTGTTGTGTTAGTACAGTCGAACTTCGTTTTATGATCACCTCAGGAATACAGCCACCTCACAATTACGGAGAACAGTCCCAAATGATGTCCACATGCAGTCAAGTATAGGAAATTAATCAGGTCACTTTTGCCCATACCCTAGGGTGACCTTAATAGTGAGGTTCCACTGTATGGCTTGTGACAATAAAGTTGCAAGAATAGAGTATTAAAAATAACAAAATCATAAATTCAGTAAATAGTGTAGTTAGAATATAACTATTGTGACAATAACTATGGTTGCAATAATTGAGTTGTGACCAGAACACTGCAGTTGTAGAAAAAAAAATAGTCAAGATATTAACTATACATGTGACAATAAACCGAGTACTCAATAAAATAACAAACTAAATTGTGGTTATCTATGATAGCAAAAAACTGCATAGAAAACTCAAATTTGTATAAAAAAAAGATAAATTCTGTTCGGTATAATCTTTCCTTAAATAATTTCATTAAATAATGCTGGGATACTGCATAATATAATGTACATACCATTTTATGTAATGTTTGAATATATCCCTAGTTTAGGTAAGGAGGTTCCTAATGGCTCACTTGGTTGTAGATGAGGCTAAAAATCACTTAATCCTGTGTTGTGTTCATGCATCAATCATGAACCCATGTTGAGAGGGCACTTACCTGAACATGAATCTACAAACTGGATGTCCAGATGACAAATACAGAGGACACATATTGAACAGTCCATTCCAAGGAATTTTTCCCTATTAAAAAAATTACATTGCACATGGTGTACAATAATTTTATGACACACAATTTAGTTGACGTGGTTCAGTAAGTCATTTTGGCTACATTGCAATGATTCTAAATCAGCTGCATTATTGCTAATTAACAAGGTTATTTTAAAATAAAAGCAATCACAGAAACGAAGGCAATTTTTAGGTAAATATCATTAAACATAACACCCACAAATACATAATAAGTTGAAGTCTAACTACCATCAATTTCCATGTATAATACGCCCCCATGTATAATTGACTGACTTTTGCTAAATTTTGATAGAATTTCTATATCACCATGTATAATACGCACCCCGACTTTTGACATCAATCCCCGATTTCCCCGCTTCTAATATTTTGCTTGAACCCATGAATCCATCTCAGAATTGTAAACATGTCACCTATGCAAGTTACGGCATTGCTGCTGGCTTGTCGCTCGCTAGTGACTAGTGTGTAAGCACTGTGTAACTTGTGATGTAGCTTGACGGTTGCGCAACTGATTAAATCAGCACTTGCTAGAACTTAAATTCACTTTTAAATTAACACCAAGTTCTATTCTGAAATGCTACATGCAAACCTGGTACTTTCAACTGCGAAGCATACATGCGCTACATTCGTCTTTATTTATATTCACAACATTTGCATTCACAACTTCAAACATGGAGTCACACTTGTTGGCACTCGACCTGTGACGCGGGCATCATTCACGTGATTCAGGAACGCCAATCATAATCATAGCGGGACGCTTCCCGGACTCACATGCTTCCTGCTCATTGGTGTTATTCGCGATGTCAGATATCCGGGCTCTCATCTTTGACATTTCTCGCTGATAGTTTAGGGCTAGAGAGGCATGCGATTCTTGCCTTTCGTCTGCGTTGCTGCGGTGGTTTACGTGATTGTGACATCACACCGACTTTGATAATATTACTAGTTTTCCAGCAGCGTTATCCTGGTCTGCAAACATTGATATATTGGTCAGAGAAATGTTGTTTAGCCTTAGCACCGTGTATAATACAATATGCACCCAAACTTTTGAGTAAAAAGTGAAGGAATAAAATGCGTATTATACACAGAAATTTACGGAGGCTCACCAATTTATTTTAAGAGGAGAAACAAAAAACGTTCAATCAGAAAAACAGAGCATAGCAAAAACATAAGAAAATAACAATAAATAAGTACGATTGTGTTTTGTGAAACACATCACCAACTGGTAGAAGAGAAGCCAATGGTCCAGGGAAACACATCACCAACTGGTAGAAGAGAAGCCAACGGTCCAGGGAAACACATCACCAACTGGTAGAAGAGAAGCCAACGGTCCAGGGAAACAAATGAATGTAGAAAGACACGAGTGAACCTCGGCACCCGGGAGAAGATGCACTTAACAATAATACCCCAAAGTTAGCGTTTTAATAAATAGATGATTTTATAATAAAACAATAACTGATCTGACTGTATCGTCTGCCTCTAGTCTTATTACTGGAGGTTCAGTCTGAATGAAGCTATTCAGACTGAACCTCCAGTAATTCTGCCTGTCTCGGAGAAGATTTATCCCGTCCAAACAGATATATCTCAAGTGGCGTGTCGTAACCTAACTAGACAGTAATTGCATCGGACATGCCCTGTGCCATAATACGTCCAGGTATGGTGACAGTGAATTATGTATGAGTGCAGTTCAGTGCTCGGACCGCATCGGCATAAATGACTTTTAGCGCGAAGCACAACCCTCAAGAGGATCGTCCCATCAACGAACGACGTCAAAATAAACGATCCGGTTCTATGCTTTTTCTCACTTTCAAAGATCCATAAAGTTTGATGTCATTAATGTCATTATGGGCGTAATGGGCCTCGCGTGGACTGGTAAAACATTAATGTAAAATCTTTATGGGATGTTCATTTTATGAAAATTCGCGGCTAAGATAAAGGTCGTGCGTTTGGAGGCATGCATCAAAAATGGAAGGGCTATTATTAGGCGAAGTCGCGTCGGCGTAAAACGCAGAAACAGTAAAACAACTTGAAGGGTAGAGGTAGGTTTAAGGTCAATCTTTCCCATAACATGTGGCTAGTTACCTTAACACCAAAAGAATAAGTTCATACCTTCTTTCTCAATAAATACTTTAGCATTAATTCTAGCAAGGACACACCATGAGCACCTTGGGTATTAATTAGTAAAATAACACCTTGGAATGGACAAATGTGAAAGTTTGTTATTTATGAGCTAAATAATCTTCAGGTTTTGGAAATGTTGTTTGAATCATTTACTATTTGATTATTTCCTTATACACTGGATAATGCAATCTTACAATAATAAAGACATGAGGGTTGAGATATTTTCAATTATCTCAGGTATGAAAACGGCCCTCTACAGAAACAGCATCTTTGATACAAATATAAGTAACTAACTCTAAATAACTATCGTGTTTTTTTAAATAATTTTTGAATTGGTAGATCCGAGGTCAATGATCCAAGGATTTGAATATGAACATTAGAAACAATAAACTATGCTAGTTTTAATTATATAGTTCCACCAATAGGCATAAACAAAATTATGCACAAACTTAAATACTGGCTGAAAAAATGTTGGTCATTTGATTGGCTGGCACTTTTTGAGTTGCCCGCCAAATAAAAAAAAGTTGATTGTCTCAGGCCTCTGAGTTGGGAGTATTTTAAAACATTCGATTTTACCTTTAGCGGTGATATTCCCAAAACAGTGATGATTTATAAGCATATTAAGTAATTAACATGTAATGAAACCTGCAAATTTTTATGCTATGCACACATGCTAGCAGATTAAAATAGTTGGAAACGTGTGATTTTGGCCAAACGTGTTCAAGATACTGGCATTGTGGTACCAATGTATGTCATGAAATTTGATAAATTTTGCAGTTTACATTTTTCTACAATCACGCAAAACATAAACACGAAACAAATTAACTGTAGTATGGTCCTTTATGTCTCACGATTCACATAATCAATCTACCAACCAATCAACCATCATACAATAATAAAAACACACTGAGAACGAGTCTATCAATAATAATAAAAACACAAATACGACGACCAGCTAAAAGATCATCCAGCTGTACTCGAGTATATTCCGACCCTCGAAACGACACCAAAACGCCAACTTTGCGGGAATGCACGATTTGTTACCTGGCTCAGATTGTGGGATCAGGTGTGTCCAGTCACCATGAGGTGTCTGAGGCTCCAGGGAGAAAGTGGGACACAGATGGGAAGAATACATACAAGGGCAGGCTGACAGCCTCCTCTGGTCAGAGCAGGTGGTGGCATTGGTCTAGGGGGGATTCTGGTCTGTCTGACAAATGATCTGGCCACTGACTGGGCCAAAGCTCCTTTCAGCAGTGTTGGAGTACCACTTAGCCAGCCACTCTGTCAGGCTGAGCTGCCAAGTGAACATTTGCACAAGAATGACTGTGGTTTTATTGCCCTCCATAACCATTGCTCTTTCTCAACACCCTACCTATAACCATTGCTCTTTCTCAACACCCTCCCTATAACCATTGCTCTTTCTCAGCACCCTACCTATAACCACTGCTCTTTCACAACACCCTACCTATAACCATTGCTCTTTCTCAACACCCTCCCTATAACCATTGCTCTTTCTCAGCACCCTACCTATAACCATTGCTCTTTCTCAACACCCTACCTATAACCATTGCTCTTTCTCAACACCCTCCCTATAACCATTGCTCTTTCTCAACACCCTACCTATAACCACTGCTCTTTCACAACACCCTACCTATAACCATTGCTCTTTCTCAACACCCTACCTATAACCATTGCTCTGTCTCAACACCCTACCTATAACCATTGCTCTCTCTCTCAACATCTTACCTATAACCATTGTTCTTTCTCAACACCTTACCTATAACTAATGCTCTTTCTCAACACCCTACCTATAACCATTGCTCTTTCACAACACCCTACATATAACCATTGTTCTTTCTCATCATCCTACCTATATCCATTGCTCTTTCTCAACACCCTACCTATAACCATTGCTCTTTCTCAACACCCTACCTATAACCATTGTTCTTTCTCAACACCCTACCTATAACCATTGCTCTTTCACAACACCCTACATATAACCATTGTTCTTTCTCATCATCCTACCTATATCCATTGCTCTTTCTCAACACCCTACCTATAACCATTGCTCTTTCTCAACACCATACATAAAACTATTGTTCTTCATCAACACCCTACCTATAACCATTGCCCTTTCACAACACCCTACATATATCCATTGCTCTTTCTCAACACCCTACCTATAACCATTGCTCTTTCTCAACACCCTACCTATAACCATTGCTCTTTCTCAACACCCTACATAAAACTATTGTTCTTCATCAACACCCTACCTATAACCATTGCTCTTTCTCAACACCCTACATAAAACTATTGTTCTTCATCAACACCCTACCTATAACCATTGCTCTTTCTCATCATCCTACCTATAACCATTGCTCTTTCACAACACCCTACATATAACCATTGCTCTTTCTCATCATCTTACCTATATCCATTGCTCTTTCTCAACACCCTACATATAACCATTGCTCTTTCTCAACACCCTACCTATAACCATTGCTCTTTCTCAACACCCTACATAAAACTATTGTTCTTCATCAACACCCTACCTATAACCATTGCTCTTTCTCAACACCCTACATAAAACTATTGTTCTTCATCAACACCCTACCTATAACCATTGCTCTTTCTCATCATCCTACCTATAACCATTGCTCTTTCACAACACCCTACCTATAACCATTGCTCTTTCTCAACACCCTACCTATAACCATTGCTCTTTCTCAACACCCTACCTATAACCATTGCTCTTTCTCAACACCCTACCTATAACCATTGCTCTTTCTCAACACCCTACCTATAACCATTGCTCTTTCTCAACACCCTACCTATAACCATTGCTCTTTCTCAACACCCTACCTATAACCATTACTCTTTCTCAACACCCTACCTATAACCATTACTCTTTCTCAACACCCTACCTATAACCATTGCTCTTTCTCAACCCACTCACAAACAGCCATTGCTCTTTCCGTACTCTCCCAACCTGTGTAAACATAACTCTTTTATCTACAGAGCTAAGATATTATCGTCACATCACATTTGCGTAAAACGAACAATTGTCAAATCTAAAAAAAAGCGACACTCATAAACCACCGAATATCCCGCAGACCAATTATTACTCCTTGTGGAATCGATGGCAACCATGCATTTCCATTTCACTGCTATAACGACCAGAATCACAATTATACACGCGACCACACTTTGACATTTGGAGATTTCTTCTGTGAGACTTTTGATGTCCTTTCGTGCATGCTTCATGCAATAATCGTTCAGTGTTCTTTGCTTTTTTGTTTATAGTCATTTAGAAGAAAACACATTACTGCCAGCTGAAAGACTAACGGAAGTATGAAACTTCTTGATTATTTCTACCTTTTATTGTGTGCGTATTGTAGCAGCATTGACTAAAATGCAGATTATGGCATGTAATTATTATAAACACATTGTAAATATGTGTAATATTTACATATGGTTTGTTTACATGCATACAATGTTGTTTCAGTGTTTAATTGTCACATTTGATTGCATTACAATGTTACAAAAACAAATTTGAGGGAAGACCAGCAAACTGAAACATCAATTTTTAAATATAGCACCTGTTGGAAATAGTTCTTTTACAATTTAATTACTCCTAAAATGTCCTGGTAATGCGCATACAATCCAGTCCAAATGCATTCGCGCACACACGCATGCATGCACAGACACACATTACACCACACATGCACCGTCGCACGCCCACACACATACAATAAAACATACATAAACAAGTGTGACACACGCATGCATGCACAGACACACATTACACCACACATGCACCGTCGCACGCGCACACACATACAATAAAACATGCATAACAAGTGTGACACACGCATGCATGCACAGACACACATTACACCACACATGCACCGTCGCACGTGCACACACATACAATAAAACATGCATAACAAGTGTGACACACGCATGCATGCACAGACACACATTACACCACACATGCACCGTCGCACGAGCACACACATACAATAAAACATGCATAACAAGTGTGACACACGCATGCATGCACAGACACACATTACACCACACATGCACCGTCGCACGTGCACACACATACAATAAAACATGCATAACAAGTGTGACACACGCATGCATGCACAGACACACATTACACCACACATGCACCGTCGCACGCGCACATACATACAATAAAACATGCATAACAAGTGTGACACACGCATGCATGCACAGACACACAAAACACCACACATGCACCGTCGCACGAGCACACACATACAATAAAACATGCATAAACAACTGTGACACACGCATGCATGCACAGACACACATTACACCACACATGCACCGTCGCACGTGCACACACATACAATAAAACATACATAAACAAGTGTGACGCATGCATGCATGCACAGACACACATTACACCACACATGCACCGTCGCACGAGCACACACATACAATAAAACATGCATAAACAAGTGTGACACACGCATGCATGCACAGACACACAAAACACCACACATGCACCGTCGCACGAGCACACACATACAATAAAACATGCATAACAAATGTGACGCACGCATGCATGCACAGACACACATTACACCACACATGCACCATAGCATGCGCACACACATACAATAAAACATACATAAACAAGTGTGACACACGCATGCATGCACAGACACACATTACACCACACATGCACCATAGCATGCGCACACACATACAATAAAACATGCATAACAACTGTGACACACGCATGCATGCACAGACACACATTCCACCACACATGCACCATAGCATGCGCACACACATACAATAAAACATGCATAAACAAGTGTGACACAAGCATGCATGCACAGACACACAAAACACCACATGCACCGTCGCACGTGCACACACATACAATAAAACATGCATAACAAATGTGACACACGCATGCATGCACAGACACACATTACACCACACATGCACCGTCGCACGAGCACACACATACAATAAAACATGCATAACAAATGTGACACACGCATGCATGCACAGACACACATTACACCACACATGCACCGTCGCACGCGCACACACATACAATAAAACATGCATAACAAGTGTGACACACGCATGCATGCACAGACACACATTACACCACACATGCACCATTGCACGTGCACACACATACAATAAAACATGCATAACAAATGTGACGCACGCATGCATGCAAAGACACACATTACACCACACATGCACCATAGCATGCGCACACACATACAGTAAAACATACATAAACAAGTGTGACACACGCATGCATGCACAGACACACATTACACCACACATGCACCGTCGCACGAGCACACACATACAATAAAACATGCATAAACAAGTGTGACACACGCATGCATGCACAGACACACAAAACACCACACATGCACCGTCGCACGAGCACACACATACAATAAAACATGCATAACAAATGTGACGCACGCATGCATGCAAAGACACACATTACACCACACATGCACCATAGCATGTGCACACACATACAATAAAACATACATAAACAAGTGTGACACACGCATGCATGCACAGACACACATTACACCACACATGCACCGTCGCACGAGCACACACATACAATAAAACATGCATAACAAATGTGACGCACGCATGCATGCAAAGACACACATTACACCACACATGCACCATAGCATGCGCACACACATACAATAAAACATACATAAACAAGTGTGACACACGCATGCATGCACAGACACACATTACACCACACATGCACCGTCGCACGAGCACACACATACAATAAAACATGCATAACAAATGTGACGCACGCATGCATGCAAAGACACACATTACACCACACATGCACCATAGCATGCGCACACACATACAATAAAACATACATAAACAAGTGTGACACACGCATGCATGCACAGACACACATTACACCACACATGCACCGTCGCACGAGCACACACTTACAATAAAACATGCATAACAAATGTGACGCACGCATGCATGCAAAGACACACATTACACCACACATGCACCATAGCATGCGCACACACATACAATAAAACATACATAAACAAGTGTGACACACGCATGCATGCACAGACACACATTACACCACACATGCACCATAGCATGCGTACACACATACAATAAAACATACATAAACAAGTGTGACACACGCATGCATGCACAGACACACATTACACCACACATGCACCGTCGCACGACCACACACATACAATAAAACATGCATAACAAATGTGACGCACGCATGCATGCAAAGACACACATTACACCACACATGCACCGTCGCACGCGCACACACATACAATAAAACATGCATAAAAAATGTGACGCACGCATGCATGCAAAGACACACATTACACCACACATGCACCGTCGCACGTGCACACACATACAATAAAACATGCATAACAAATGTGACACACGCATGCATGCACAGACACACATTACACCACACATGCACCGTCGCACGAGCACACACATACAATAAAACATGCATAACAAATGTGACGCACGCATGCATGCAAAGACACACATTACACCACACATGCACCATAGCATGCGCACACACATACAATAAAACATACATAAACAAGTGTGACACATGCATGCATGCACAGACACACATTACACCACACATGCACCGTCGCACGAGCACACACATACAATAAAACATGCATAACAAATGTGACGCACGCATGCATGCAAAGACACACATTACACCACACATGCACCGTCGCACGAGCACACACATACAATAAAACATACATAACAACTGTGACACACGCATGCATGCACAGACACACAAAACACCACACATGCACCGTCGCACGCACACACACATACAATAAAACATGCATAACAACTGTGACACACGCATGCATGCACAGACACACAAAACACCACACATGCACCGTCGCACGCGCACACACATACAATAAAACATGCATAACAACTGTGACACACGCATGCATGCACAGACACACAAAACACCACACATGCACCGTCGCACGCGCACACACATACAATAAAACATGCATAACAACTGTGACACACGCATGCATGCACAGACACACAAAACACCACACATGCACCGTCGCACGCGCACACACATACAATAAAACATGCATAACAACTGTGACACACGCATGCATGCACAGACACACAAAACACCACACATGCACCGTCGCATGCGCACACACATACAATAAAACATGCATAACAACTGTGACACACGCATGCATGCACAGACACACAAAACACCACACATGCACCGAAACATGCATAACAACTGTGACACACGCATGCATGCACAGACACACAAAACACCACACATGCACCGTCGCACGCGCACACACATACAATAAAACATGCATAACAACTGTGACACACGCATGCATGCACAGACACACAAAACACCACACATGCACCGTCGCACGAGCACACACATACAATAAAACATGCATAACAAGTGTGACACACGCATGCATGCACAGACACACAAAACACCACACATGCACCGTCGCACGCGCACACACATACAATAAAACATGCATAACAACTGTGACACACGCATGCATGCACAGACACACAAAACACCACACATGCACCGTCGCATGCGCACACACATACAATAAAACATGCATAACAACTGTGACACACGCATGCATGCACAGACACACAAAACACCACACATGCACCGTCGCACGAGCACACACATACAATAAAACATACATAAACAAGTGTGACACACGCACGCATGCAAAGACACACATTACACCACACATGCACCGTCGCACGCGCACACACATACAATAAAACATACATAAACAAGTGTGACACACGCATGCATGCACAGACACACATTACACCACACATGCACCGTCGCACGCGCACACACATACAATAAAACATGCATAACACAAGCATGTGCACAGACACGCATGCATGCACAGACACACATACAATAAAACATGCATAACAAGTGTGACACACATGCATGCACAGACACACATTACACCACACATGCATGCGCACACACATACAATAAAACATGCATAACAAGTGTGACACACGCACGCATGCAAAGACACACATTACACCACACATGCACCGTCGCACGCGCACACATACAATAAAACATACATAACAAGTGTGACACACGCATGCATGCACAGACACACATTACACCACACATGCACCGTCGCACGCGCACACACATACAATAAAACATACATAAACAAGTGTGACACACGCATGCATGCACAGACACACATTACACCACACATGCACCATAGCATGCGCACACACATACAATAAAACATGCATAACAAGTGTGACACACGCATGCATGCACAGACACACATTACACCACACATGCACCATAGCATGCGCACACACATACAATAAAACATGCATAACAAGTGTGACACACGCACGCATGCACAGACACACATTACACCACACATGCACCATCGCACGAGCACACACATACAATAAAACATACATAAACAAGTGTGACACACGCATGCATGCACAGACACACATTACACCACACATGCACCATCGCACGTGCACACACATACAATAAAACATACATAAACAAGTGTGACACACGCATGCATGCACAGACACACATTACACCACACATGCACCGTCGCACGTGCACACACATACAATAAAACATACATAAACAACTGTGACACACCTTTTAAAGCATAACGAACATTTCAATAACAGTGAGAGTCAACGATATACAAAACAGTTTCGCCCTTCAGCTCACATTCCCGCCCGTCCAAAATGAACTCAACCCGTCCAAAGGATGGGTGGATGAGTCTCCAGATAACGCTACACCCGAGAGCTGGACAGACAGACAGGATCGCGCCAACTCCAAGCAGAATGCATTATGCAGTGACAAAACCACTGCCATTTGTAATAACCAATAGAAATATAATCGTCGTGTCATCTCAGTTTGACATTTGATGTGCTGGCTCAATATCTGTCTGGTGAGGTCGGCATCAAGGCAATGTGTCTCTCTCCAATGGGATGTCTAGTGCGGGTGACACTGTACAAGGTGACATTGTCATCGTGTCATTGAAAAAAGCAATTTACAAAAATGAATTGAAGTAAATTGTATCAGAGTTGTTATTGCATTGTGTTAATTATATCAGAGTTGTTATTGCGTTGTGTTAATTATATCAGAGTTGTTATTGCGTTGTGTTAATTATATCAGAGTTGTTATTGCATTGTGTTAATTATATCAGAGTTGTTATTGCATTGTGTTAATTATATCAGAGTTGTTATTGCGTTGTGTTAATTATATCAGAGTTGTTATTGCGTTGTGTTAATTATATCAGAGTTGTTATTGCATTGTGTTAATTATATCAGAGTTGTTATTGCGTTGTGTTTGCCATGTTAATCAAACAGGTTAAATCTTGGAATTGCTGTACAGGAAGTTAATCCTTTAGAACAAAAACTATAATACGCTAAAACAAATATTTCAGACACAAAAAATATGTTAAATGTTGTGTTCGAGTTGACAGCAGACGTGACTGGCCAGGGACTTATGAATCCACGTAGGAGCGACAGGACACCAGAACACTGCAAAGTCTCATCATTTACGTGGACCTTTCGATATTTGTTTCATCACTGAGCTTTGAATCTGGTGTGACATTGGTAGAAACTAAACTAAAATGATGGATGCAATAGAAAAGGTTGGCATCTGAGATCATTGCCACTAAGTCATGTGTTGTAAACGGGGTTGTATGCTAATTAGGACATGCATATTTAATAGAACGAATTTGTTATGTATTAGTTTATATACCAATCATAGAGCAACATACTGAAGTACAGCAGTTATCACATATTTTTTGTTCTTAATTGAGTAGCTTCTGTTAACATCACGTGGCGCCTCTAGCCGACTGAGTAGCTTCTGTTAACATCACATGGCGCCTCTGGCCGACTGAGTAGCTTCTGTTAACATCACATGGCGCCTCTAGCCGACTGAGTAGCTTCTGTTAACATCACATGGCGCCTCTGGCCGACTGAGTAGCTTCTGTTAACATCACATGGCGCCTCTGGCCGACTGAGTAGCTTCTGTTAACATCACATGGCGCCTCTAGCCGACTGAGTAGCTTCTGTTAACATCACATGGCGCCTCTGGCCGACTGAGTAGCTTCTGTTAACATCACGTGGCGCCTCTGGCCGACTGAGTAGCTTCTGTTAACATCACGTGGCGCCTCTGGCCGACTGAGTAGCTTCTGTTAACATCACATGGCGCCTCTGGCCGACTGAGTAGCTTCTGTTAACATCACGTGGCGCCTCTGGCCGACTGAGTAGCTTCTGTTAACATCACGTGGCGCCTCTGGCCGACTGAGTAGCTTCTGTTAACATCACGTGGCGCCTCTAGCCGACTGAGTAGCTTCTGTTAACATCACGTGGCGCCTCTAGCCGACTGAGTAGCTTCTGTTAACATCACGTGGCGCCTCTGGCCGACTGAGTAGCTTCTGTTAACATCACGTGGCGCCTCTAGCCGACTGAGTAGCTTCTGTTAACATCACGTGGCGCCTCTGGCCGACTGAGTAGCTTCTGTTAACATCACATGGCGCCTCTGGCCGACTGAGTAGCTTCTGTTAACATCACGTGGCGCCTCTAGCCGACTGAGTAGCTTCTGTTAACATCACGTGGCGCCTCTAGCCGACTGAGTAGCTTCTGTTAACATCACGTGGCGCCTCTGGCCGACTGAGTAGCTTCTGTTAACATCACATGGCGCCTCTAGCCGACTGAGTAGCTTCTGTTAACATCACGTGGCGCCTCTGGCCGACTGAGTAGCTTCTGTTAACATCACGTGGCGCCTCTAGCCGACTGAGTAGCTTCTGTTAACATCACGTGGCGCCTCTAGCCGACTGCGGTATTCTATTAACATCATTAGGCATCTAGCCGACTGAGTAGCTTCAACATCTGCGGTAGCACCTCTGGCGATGAGTGCTTCTATTAACATCCGCGTGGCTCTGGCCGACTGAAGCTTCTGTTAACATCCGCATTAAACCTCTCGGCCGACCGAGTAGCTTCTGTTAACATCGGTGACCTCACTGGCTGACTAGGGTAGCCCCTGAAGGCCAACATCACGTAGGCGCCTCTGGCCGACTGAGTAGCTTCTGTTAACATCACGTGGCGCCTCTAGCCGACTGAGTAGCTTCTGTTAACATCACATGGCGCCTCTGGCCGACTAAGTAGCTACTGTTAACATCACGTGGCGCTTCTGGCCGATTGAGTAGATTCTGTTAACATCACGTGGCGCCTCTGGCCGACTGAGTAGCTTCTGTTAACATCACGTGGCGCCTTTGGCCGACTGAGTAGCTTCTGTTAACATCACATGGCGCCTCTAGCCGACTGAGTAGCTTCTGTTAACATCACATGGCACACCTCTGGCCGACTGAGTAACTTCTGTTAACATCACGTGGCGCCTCTGGCCGACTTGAGTAGCTTCTGTTAACATCACGTGGCGCCTCTGGCCGACTGAGTAGCTTCTGTTAACATCACATGGCGCCTCTGGCCGACTGAGTAGCTTCTGTTAACATCACATGGTACCTCTGGCCGACTGAGTAGCTTCTGTTAACATCACATGGCGCCTCTAGCCGACTGAGTAGCTTCTGCTAACATCACATGGCGCCTCTGGCCGACTGAGTAGCTTCTGTTAACATCACATGGCGCCTCTGGCCGACTGAGTAGCTTCTGTTAACATCACATGGCACCTCTGGCCGACTGAGTAGCTTATGTTAACATCGTATAGCGCCTCCGGTGAGTGACTCACAACTTAACATATCGTGACATAAGTCTAATTAACCAGGTACCTTTTTAAAATGTATACATTATGATATGACCTGACTGAAATGAAAGAGTAATGAAATATTGGCAATATAACAGACACCATTAGATTAACCGCAGTGCTCTTTGATATTCAGCACTGTCGCAATTAAATAATCAATCATTATAACACTGGCTGATTGTAGGTAATGGAACAGACCACCTCCCTATAATTTTGACAACAGACCATAATAATAGCTTAATAATTAGAGCGCCACGGTTCCAGGTGACGCTGTTCAGAGGCACTGACTTAAAGAGAGTTAAAGAGTCAAGATTCTAAAACATAAAAAACATTGCACTAAAGATCATACAACACAACACCAAAATCCAATCAAATAATGTCCAATCCTGCGATGACACTAAATGATTATGACAGTTCAAGAATAATAGGCTCGTTTAAACAAGTGTCTTTTCAAGAATTTTTTTCAAGCTGTATACAGTAAACTATCACTGAATGAGAAGTCCATAGCATACACACACACGCACGCATGTATGCACGCAGCACCGCTAACCCCCGTCCACATGTTGTTGTCCTGCATGCTGGTCATTAATATATCAGTTATTGATTGGACGCTTAGTAAATTATGTGGAGAGGTTTCCTTGGACAGGTCTAATGTACCTGAAAAGTCTTTGAACTGCAGTGATCTCAACTAATTGGTTACACACTGATCTTGTCCCAGTTCGCACCATTGGGGATTAAACATTGTATTAAGATGTTTATAGCTGTAGTGGGAACAGCCACCTGCACTGACCTGCCAACCCAATCTTGCTGGAAGGAATTAAGTGGTGGCTGAGGAGGTTTGTATGAGAAAATGCGGGAAAGTTAGTAAAGAAATTAAGTCAATTTGTATGTGTTTTAGTATGATGTCTTAGTAGCAATTTGTATGTGTTTTAGTATGATGTCTTAGTAGCAATTTGGCTCTGGCAGTTAGCAGTTCAATTTATGTACAATAACTTGTCTTCTTGTTTGGTCTCCCAATCTCAAGTATTGCTAACTCAAATTATTTTATATTTTTTTCATAGCTGTGCACTGTAATTTTTAGACATATCACATGCTCTTTTTGTTTTCCTTCCAACTTATTGAAGCGTTTTTGTGTGGGCTGACTGAGATCTGTTTCACATTTAATTACTGTCAGCTGTTATTTAAAATATCTCCTTTATGTTGGTGATATGTTGGCAATATTGTTGAAGACACTAAGTAGACAAGAAGACATTAATTACACAGCTGTTAGCCTGGTATCTCACTGCATTTCACACTTTCTACCTGACCACCATTAAGTATTAATTACACAGCTGTTAGCCTGGTATCTCACTGCATTTCACACTTTCTACCTGACCACCATTAAGTATTAATTACACAGCTGTTAGCCTGGTATCTCACTGCATTTCACACTTTCTACCTGACCACCATTAAGTATTAATTACACAGCTGTTAGCCTGGTATCTCACTGCATTTCACATTTTCTACCTGACCACCATTAAGTATTAATTACACATCTGTTAGCCTGGTATCTCACTGCATTTCACACTTTCTACCTGACCACCATTAAGTATTAATTACACATCTGTTAGCCTGGTATCTCACTGCATTTCACACTTTCTACCTGACCACCATTAAGTATTAATTACACAGCTGTTAGCCTGGTATCTCACTGTATTTCACACTTTCTACCTGACCACCATTAAGTATTAATTACACAGCTGTTAGCCTGGTATCTCACTGCATTTCACACTTTCTACCTGACCACCATTAAGTATTAATTACACAGCTGTTAGCCTATTATTGTATCGCCAAAATAAATTTCATTTCATGTTATCTACCCAGCGACAGTAGTTTTCACAACAAAGTTGATAGTTTGTTGTCAAATTGCCAGAAGAACAAGAGGCATATCACAAAGCCAATAGCTCCATGCAATCACCATAAATGCACACACTAATTGCCCAGAGGCTGTAATCTTAGCCTGGGGCAAGCTGTGTTCTCTCAGATGTCAATAATCATGGCAACTTGCCATTTGTAGTGCCATTAAGATTACCAGGACAACTGTGAGAAAGGTCTGAGTGCAGGACTAGCATTGTTGTGTTACCACATCAAATCAGACTTCACACATCTGTGGTGAACTTGAAGAAATAGTTTAAGAATTCTTCCATAACTGTCACATGTATAGCTGCGTTGCATTATGTACCAAACTCGTAAGGTTTTTAATCAAACCTGGATGTAATTTTACATTGAACTGAAGTGTCTTATTTGATGAAAGTGTCAAACATTAAAATGCCAATATTTAAAACCATCTATACTTAAGTTTTTCTTCTCCTAATTAATGGCTATCTGAACTTGTTAAATATTTTGTCAGTTAGAGACTTTGTAAGTCCACGAATGGTTAAGCATTTACTCCAAGAGTGCTTTTCATAGGGTCTTACACTTACCCTGGCATAAACACCCTGTAAAGGGACCTAATTATACTTAGTTTTTAATGTCTCATCAGACACATATTTCAAACTTCTTTGCCACATACACTAAATGCTAAATAAGCTGGCATATAAAGGGTGCTACTTTACACTCAACCGGGGAGCAATAAACCCCTCATTTATGTACACTGACACCTTGAGAACAGATTACTACACAATTCTCTGAGGTAGGAGAAATGCCCTCTAGAAAAGCATTGCAAAATAACTATTGTGTTGTTTTAATACATCGCCAACTGGTAGATGAGAAGCCAATGACAAAGGAAGCGGATGAACTAAACAGGCACGTGGACCTTGGCACCTGGGAGGAGATGGTATTACATTGCACCACAGTTGGCGTGTATTAATATAGAGGTATATAGATTTTTATGGAACAGTTGGGTTGGCCACTAGCATTCAAACCCATCATCCATAAGAGGGAGACCACGACTGAGATGGGAGAATTGTGGAGAGATGTGGAGGGACTGGGAAGAGTGAAGGGTGAAAGCGGGAGATGAGGAGGTGGAGATGGGTGGTGGAGATGGCAGTCCTGAACACGGACAGCAAAAGGAAAAAATCAATCAGGATCGAGGCCAGTTTCACTCTAGAACCAGAAGAACAAGAATAACCTGATCTCAAGGCGAGCGTCTAACCATTGCAACCAATGCTACAGACATATCAATTACCCAGGCTGGGTAAATATCTGACCACGGACAATGAACAACTATCCGTCTCCATGACGGGGAGGGTCAGAGACAGTCCCATAATGGACTCCCAGACACAGAATGGATATATTCCAAGACTGTCTGCTTCAGACCTAATTACTTCTCCAAAGGTGGCTATAGTTTTTTGCCAGTAGACATTGCTGGAGATTGCATCTGACTCCTCGAGAGACCTGGCCTAAAGTGCTTGTCGTTTGCCGAACCTGCACGACTATTTGGTACAGACACCGCTACTTAATACATGGGTTTCCCATATATTATATCTATACAATGCATATTTTAGGAGGAATATGGCCATTTGCTGTTTAGTATGTTTGCTTGAAAAGTATAAATCATGATAAAGTATATATTTTCTTCACACATCTTATAAAAATTTAATTACAAACTTGATCAATATGAAAGCCACTTAATAAGTATAAACAATTGAAATATTGGAGAAGAACTGTGACAGGGACCTACACAAAATGCATCTAAGCTGGGCAGGCCCTTAGCCAGAAATAATGTTTGCCAATCTTCAATCAATCAAAAGTGTGCCTTTTATCGCATGGCTTACGTGGAAGCCATTCATATCATTCACAGCCATTATTGGCCAGTTTAGTTTTTTCAATAACAAACTGTGTGCTCAAATGACACTCGTTTAACAAGTGTCATTTGAGCCTTTTATTTAAATAATAAAGATCCATTTGATTTGTTTCACTACCAGTTGTGTCAATGAAATAGTCACTAATGTGAGCCCCTAAACTTGGAACTATTAATTAACCTAGTGGCCAGCTGGTCCCCTCTAAATTCTACCCATCTTATCAGTTGTAATTACCCATCTTTACAAATCATCTGCCAGTCTTGAAGACAGGCAGACAGGTTTCTGGCTAAGCCCCTGAAGCTGGTGCAGAAAAGCAAACTGCAGACCAAACAAACTGGAGATGTCTCATTTAGAACTACTGTATAGGCCACTAGGCATGGAGAATATTAAGGGAATAAATGTTAAGTTTCATCTTAATTTAAAAATGGTAAGTGTTGTATAGTGCAGTATCCTGTCCTTAGGACTACTTGAAGTGCAGTATCCTGTCCTTAGGACTACTTGAAGTGCAGTATCCTGTCCTTAGGACTACTTGAAGTGCAGTATCCTGTCCTTAGGACTACTTGAAGTGCAGTATCCTGTCCTTAGGACTACTTGAAGTGCAGTATCCTGACCTTAGGACTACTTGAAGTGCAGTATCCTGTCCTTAGGACTACTTGAAGTGCAGTATCCTGTCCTTAGGACTACTTGAAGTGCAGTATCATGTCCTTAGGACTACTTGAAGTGCAGTATCCTGTCCTTAGGACTACTTGAAGTGCAGTATCCTGTCCTTAGGACTACTTGAAGTGCAGTATCCTGTCCTTAGGACTACTTGAAGTGCAGTATCCTGTCCTTAGGACTACTTGAAGTGCAGTATCCTGTCCCTAGGACTACTTGAAGTGCAGTATCCTGTCCTTAGGACTACTTGAAATGCAGTATCCTGTCCTTAGGACTACTTGAAATGCAGTATCCTGTCCTTAGGACTACTTGAAGTGCAGTATCCTGTCCTTAGGACTACTTGAAGTGCAGTATCCTGTCCTTAGGAGTACTTGAAGTGCAGTATCTTGTCCCTAGGACTACTTGAAGTGCAGTATCCTGTCCTTAGGACTACTTGAAGTGCAGTATCCTGTCCTTAGGACTACTTGAAGTGCAGTATCCTGTCCTTAGGACTAGTTGAAGTGCTTTACACTTGATTCCCTGGCAGACCTGTTCAACCGAACACCATCTTGACTTCTCTGGGGACCATTCAGCCATGCTGCATAAATATGTGCAAAGACTATTCATACACCAATATCCACCACTGTCTATAGCCAGATACTCATTCATACATCTGAGTGAACTGGAGCAACATAGAGTGAACGAACGAGCCCAAGGTTCAACATGGCAGCACAGGATTGGAACCCGGGTTCTTTCGGGTTGAGTGTCCAATGCTTCATCCACTGTGCTACTGTGCTCCACGTACCGGAATGTATTTGTTTTGTGGTAGAACATTTACTCAGCCCACCCACCCACTACCCCGCCAACCCACCCACCCACTCACCAGCCCATCCATCCACCAGCCCACCCGATAATAATTTTGTTCATCCACTTGTTACTTTAAAATCCATGCTTACTTAATTATATCCAATCAACAAACAAGATATATTTTCCCCAAGACCAACACCAAAACACGCCTTGAAGCAGTACTGCCCTTTGGAGGCAGCGAGAGACATATGACTTAGAACATATGGCGTGACCTAACCATTTATAGAACAGTATTTACACAAGGGAATGCAATACAGTGTCATGCAGTGGTTGAATTACGCATTGATTTCTCACAACAAATTGCATAATTCCTCTGGGCCTGTAGCAACTTTCCTGTGGTGGGAGGAATGATGAGGCCAATCGTCAGCGGACACAGAGATCATGTGACACCTTCACGCTTTACGACCACTCACATACACCCAACAACAGGTGGTGTCGAGGTATGCAGACAAACTGCAGAAAACAAGGCAGGGCTGCCAGATGGAATACACAGAAGCACCATTGTATGAACACATCCTTCACCAGTGGATGTAGTCTTTGGAATAGTTAGGCCTCATTTGGAATATTGCACATAAGCATGGAGGCCATATTGTGAGGGCATAGATAAGCCAAAAATACAAGAATGCAACAAATAGCAACTAAGCCGATTCCTGAACTGAAAGACATTAGTTATGAAAGCCACCTATTAGAACATGGTTTGAATATACGAGTGATTTAGGACACTAAGAGGGAACCAAATAGAAGATTTTAAAATATTGAATGCTTACAAAGATATTGACAGAAATATTTCCCGGCAAATTATTACATCATAAAATGCTCAATATTCATTGGTGTAAAATAATGAATACTCTTTAAAATATTAACAAGAGACAATATGGATGGCATCAGTAACACATGGAGCAATGTAAAATGTCATGTGTTTTAATTTGTTTTATAATACTTTTAACAAGATTTAACAACACTGTAATATTAGTACAATGCTACAAACTCCAGACAGCATAAATTATAGACGAGGAAACTGTTGGCTTATCAAGAGTCCATAACTCTGTTTCATCTACAGATATCCTGCCCTCAGATATCTGTTTAGTCTATTTAAACATATTTACAGTTGTCTTCACTGCTAGTCTGGCATTAACATACTAATTAGATCATGTGTTCCAGTCAATTACTGTGGTCATATATCGTCAATTGGAATGAGTACTTTTTCACATCCGACCGATGTTTATAACTCTCCCGGGTCAGGAAACAGCTTAGTTGCTTTTCGTTGTAAAAACAAAACATACAGCTCAGTAAATGAGAGACATGTAAAGAGATAGTCTATGTACCTCTAATCCGGCTTAAGCCTGTTTCTGGTGCAATTACCATTGGCTTATAGCATGCAGGATTAACATGTTGGCCTATCCTGTAGTTCAACGGTGAGGAACAGTGTGTTTATGTATATTGCTAGTGATGCACAGTTGATCTGAGATGAAGGTGTGCATAATTAGAAGCAGGTGATATTTTGTTGTGATTCTCATGTGATTTGTTTAATGTAAACAAACCAACAGCAGCAAGAGATTGAAACCCTACACAGACAAGGAAGATGCTCAGACCGAGAACGTGTAAGTAGACCTTCCTGTGGTTAATATCAACACTCCGACGCGACTACACTTCGGACATTAATACCCACCAGAGGGGGTGATTACATGGGAAAAGCATTTGATTATGATTGCCACTCAAATGCATTGTATGTGCATGATTAAGAATATGATTATTTAGAAAATGAGTTCAATTGATTATGATTATTTTTGCATGTAATCGTGATTATGTTAACGGATTACTCGTTTATCTTACTGTTTACATCTGGCTGGATGGTATCAGATATAAAGTAATATGTTAACAGCTGGAACAGATGCAAACAAATTTGATTTTTTGAATGGAACCGACCAAAATCTGACTGTTTACAACAAAGATGTAATACCATAATACCATGTCTGAAATTATAAATAAACACAAGAAATTATAATCATGACTGTAATCTTTGATAGACACAACAGCACAACAGCAAGGCATTGTCAATCACTCTCACTCTAGAGATACTGTCAAACTGTTTGAAATTTCCTCTATATTCACAGAAGTGGCCGTGAACTGATTCAGTGAATATTCCCAAAAACATGGCAGCTGACATGTCATTGAAATACCACTTGAGAACACTTGTTCTAAATCGCTGGCAACACAACCGCATGTTCGCCTATACAAAATGTCTTGCAAACACATTACATCGCAACGGTGCTTCGTGTGTTCTCACCATGTGCATGCGTGCATGCATGCACACACCGTTGGAGTGACTGAACCAGCCACAGCCTGCCCACATATCGCTGACAATGATTAAGAATGTATTGATTTCTTGCAGCTGAACTACCACAAGCAGCTCAGAAAGATATTAAGCAATTCGACGTCGGCCAATAAGGCTGCTCGCCGGCGGAAACCAATAGCACTCGATGCGCATCAGTCGTACACTTGCCATGCGCTGCATCGGGCCAGCGTTTGGGGACTGGCTTAATTACTGTAACAAATATTGCAGTATCGGATGCGACAAGTAATTGCAAGCTGACCTGTTGAGTATTGACGCACGATGGCATCACAGTGGCTTATTTTGACGTCGACATGAGCAACATAGCGACGCTGGACAGATACGTCTTGCAGCCAGACGTGGTGACTGATTCACTGCGACGACGACGACAGAACTGGATGGCGACGTTGTGTCACTGAAGCCATGAAACTCCCAGAAGGCTGTAGTGTGACAGACTAATTGGACAAAATACGTTAACACGTGATATGTGGATGGTCTTCGTGGACCAACGTCATACTCCACGTCTGCGTCTGTGACATCCACGAATTAGCATCGGATTAACTTTTTCTCACAGCAGTAAACTGTGAATTCGTTCATTTTGTCGTAACTCACTGCAGTGGATATTGGCTTGACTTCGACTAGGATTTCACAGACGCATTTTTCATTTACAATACGAAACCAGTGATAGAGGTAAGCTCTGTAGAATCTGTCTGTCAGTGTAGATATACTACATTGAGGTTGTAGTTGTATTTCGATGGAAAACAATTTCCCCGGCACGGATTTGTGTGCGTGGTCGAATCACAGCTTAATGCAACTTGACGCAGACGGAAACAAGTGATTAACACGGCTATCAGAAACAAAGATAAATGAATTCGCTTAACGACGGCTCTTATAAAAACACAGTATCCGTGTTGACGTCACCAGCATTCGCGTCATCGACAGCTGGACCCCGGGACAGTGTCGGTGTGTCTCTGTCGATGTCGGTTAGCGTCAAGAGTGGGCCATATTGTCGTGTGCGGCCCGTGAATGGTGCTAATGGATTATTAAACATGCAGCATTGTAGCGACACTAGAACGGCTGAGCAGGCAGTGTCGGGGGCCAAGCCTTGTGTCGGTAGTGATGCCGATAGTAACCCGTCGAACGGCAGCAACAGCAGAAATCAACTAGCCCACAGCGCTTCAATTCATGATGTTGATCTGGTGATAGAATCGCCACCGCTTTTAACCGAAGTTGTACCTTGCGACTGCTCAGAGGGCGGCAAAGAGAAAGAAATGGCGGGTAAGGTCGAGAACAGCTGCAGCAATGTTGTGGTGTTTCCCAGCGTACCGACAGAAAGTTCAACAGACGAACCCGAGAGGAATAAGACTACTGTTGTCGTCCACACGGCGAAAACAAATGCTGTGTTGGATGTACGAAAGAAGGACGGTTCTGAAACCGGTAACGGTAAACTGAACGATGTAAAACAACTCACAAACACACCGAGCGATCCTCAGACAACAACCAACATGAAAGTACCAATCGCAATGCTCCACAATTCGAAAACAGAAGTCGCTACTACTACTACTACCATCCATTGCAAAGATGGTTCCTCCATTTGCAACGCGACGAAAAAACCGGAAGCGAGCCGCAATGATGTTCAACCGCAACCGTCAACGTCGGCATTAGCGCCACATGCAGCAGGAAGCCGGAACAGCCTGACAATTCTCCCGAGAATGACGCAGTATGAAAAACACGCTCTTCTGCAGACGCGGCAAAATTCGGGAATGTCAGAGCTGGAGGAGTTCTTTATGGAGAAAGAACAACAACTACAGGCGAGTAACTCACATGTGGAAGATGATGAGGTAAGTAAAACCTCGGGTCGTCTCCAATTGCAACCTCGCGGTGCGCAGTGCGAAAAAAGCGCACTGCTTGTAAAAAATAAATCTGGCTTGTCCGAGTTGGAGATATACCTGCTCGAGAAAAACGCCGAAGCGAGTAAAAAAACTCCGACGAGGGTCAATGATGCGACGACCGAACGTCGCCAGCGACTACAGCCGCGATCAAGCCAATACGAGGAGAATTCTTTGCTCGAGAATCGTGACGAACAGGGTTTGTCCGCCATTGAACAATTTCTCAACGAGAAGGAGGATGAACTCGCAGAACGAGGCAGTAAATGTGGCGTAAACTGTGTGTGTAAGAGCGCCACTTGTTCGACATGTCGCCCTCAGAATACAAGTGAGCCGAGCGAAGATTTGCGACCGCTGTCATCGAGCAAGCGCGTGCACTTCAAGCAGCGCAGCAGCGGAAGCATTGAAGTTCAGCTGGACGGCAAGGGAGCGAAATCAGCCAATCAGAAGTCGAAGCAGCAAGGTAACCCGAGTCGAACCACCAGGTGGCGCCAAAGTCTGCACCTCCCGCGGCAACACAGTAAGTCAGGAGATGCAATGTCAGACTCGAAAACCGAAAATAATCGAAACCGAATTCAAAGTCAGAAATCATGTACTGTGTCATAGCCCCTGACGTATAGACAGAAACACGAAATGTTGTGATTTGTATCCGCGATTTACTGACGATGGATCTGGCGATTTAAGAAATGTCAGGAATTTATTTCTAGTACCATGTGGATACGTTCTAGGTAATCTGCAGCTGAGAGCATAGTTGTGAGATAATGTTAATCTGCAGCTAAAGGTGTACAGCACCTGTACATGAGACAGTGATAATCTGCAGATGATGGTGTCTGTGCATTTAGCATGCAGACCGTGTGACAAATGGATTATTGTACACGCATTATGGGATTAACAATTTTCTTCCGAAAGGAACAAACAGTACATGGAGACTTTGTTACCCAAGTGCCAGATGCACAGTATTCATGTAGGCAGTTATATGACGACATGTCACCTGACCAGGGTGACGCGTCATGTGTGTCAATATGGTATCGTTCTCAGTTCAAAGTCGGTTGAGTGACCTTAAGTCTTGATGTACATAAGACATATCAAGAACGAAGGTTTGGTACACCAAATGTCTGGCTGAACAATCGACGGGTGATCATTTGTGGCGTCTCATGCCACAATAACATTTTCTGTCAGACTGTGTCAGTGTCGGGCTTTGTCAAGTATGTCGGGTGTCATCTTTCTGTGTCACCATCAATGTTGCAATGTCAGCAACATTATGTATTGTCTGTGTCACTGTTGTGCGGCAGTGTCAATGTCAGTGTCAATGTGTCAGCATCACTGCGTCAATACCAAAGCCAGTGTCAACATCGTCTGACAGTGTCACTGTCAACGCCTGGGTCGGAATCACATGATAGCACCAACATTTATATAATTGTATGAACAATGGAGATGTGGTCACCAGAATCATTCATGATTCCTAGAAACCTGTGAATGTGTCAATATTAATGAATGTCAATGTTCATGCATTATGTTTCCAACAGGTTGAACACTAATTTTTGTGGCGACTTTTATGCGAATGTTTTTGTCATGGAAATGAGGCAAAAACAGTTCAGCTTGCTGCAAATCAAGCACACCTATTTCTCACAAACCCTCTGTCTGATGCCACATGCCAGGGTATAGCAGGAGCCGGTTTCTTGGCTAAACTAAAAGTTACGTAATATTTAGTGTTACGCATTTGTGTAAACTCCTACAATGGCTTAAATAAAATATATGCGTAATTAACTAAGACAATCATCTTAAGTATGTGCCATACTTGAAGCTGGTGTGACATCATAATCATGCAAACTGGAAAACTGTTGAATGCGTCAGACCGACACCAACTACAATCAACGTAGTGGAAAGTTTTCGTGTTTACTTAATTATGACATCATTCTGCCTTCAAGTTTGCCACAAGCGGCGCCTGTCAGGGCAATGGATACACTGCAGTCAGATGTGGTCTGGTCCGGTCTGGTTAAGGTCGGGTGAAGTGCCAGTGAATCCTGGCCTTAACATTAACAAAACTATCTCAGCTGCTCATGAAACTGGCCTTTAAACTGTGTTTTCAACTGTTTGTTGGTGGGTCTAGTGTAATTTGGATGGCATCTATTAACTAAGATTCCTTGATTAATGTGCAGAGTGTACCAAGCCAGAACCAAGTTACATGGCTTGAATATAGGCCGATAACTATATGTCTAAGATCAAATTCTGAAGAAGAATGTTATATTGATCAAGTTTCGCTTGTGTGCTATCTATATTCTGGGAGACTGGGCAAATAAGTGCTCGTCTCTCCTGGTCAACTTGTATGTTACATAAATATTGTTTCATAAATACAGCTATCTTTCTGAGTCTTTTAGGTTTGTTTGGCATAAGCCGCATAACTAGTAAAACCATTCATCAATTTACAGAGCTTCAAAGTCTGATGATCGTTGACTGGGTGGGGACACAATGTTTCAAATATGTTAGTTGCTCCTCCACAGTTTGGTACGTCACAATCATTGAATCCCTCACAGTTGACCAAGGTGTCCGAAAAGTACAGAAACATAATGTAGTTGGTGTTGATTTCTAGGGTGTCAGAAACATATAAGTGCAAATGCATACGGTGATTGCGTTGTTTATTTTATAAAATATAAGTTGTACACTATTTAGAAAGGATTGTTATGATAAAACAGTCAGACATTGTTCCTTTAACTGAACAAGCAGGTGTACTTTGTAATAGTTTGTTTCAATTAGAAACAAATGTGTATTAAAATGGGATATTTCTCCCAGAATCCAAAATGGTATATATATATATATACATATATATATATATACATATACATCTCTGTGTTTACTGGCCAATCAAACACCACATGTAATGTGAATGTCCCATGAGGTCTAAGTAATGGGTAGATATATCAAATCACACTAATATTCAGTCCATATCGCAATGCACCTGAACAGTTCTCTCTAACGATACATAATTCATTTTTCTTTTCATTAATTACAATAGACACCAAAAGAATGACAACATCAAGCTAGACGCACGACTAATTCTATTCCAAGTGATCAGTCACCATTTCTGATGAAATTACTAAAAATTACGCCATGTATAACCGGACAACATCCATCTCAAAGTAAATTTGGTGCAATGACTCTTCAAAGTTCTGTCATTGTGAAACATCAGCAGGGAGAGATACTCAAAAGAATAGCGGCAGTTTCACAAGTTTACAGTCGAATAAATGTAGTGTTTCGTTTCAAAAATGGGTACAGAAACCATAGCCAATAGTTAGCTGTCAGATTCAACGGATGCTACAAAGTTGCCAAATCTTTATCTACTATGTTGCCGGGTTCTGTTACCCACAATAGCAATAATGTGCATTAATATATGTTCCACTCAATAGGTGTCACTCCGGTGATTTATTTTCCCACAAGTGGCGACCAAACTGATACCCGCCCACACATAATGCTACATGTTTGTAGAGACTGCGAATTTGTGTTTACGACCGCCCTTCTAACTGATGAGAAACGCTATGCCATTTTCTCTGCTCATTTTAATAACCGCCTTAAATTAAGATTGCTATGTATTCCATGCAGGCATCTATGATTTGATTTCACGTTGGTTTTTTTCTCGCGACGTTCCCAAATGTAGCACACTAGCTTTTGCATCCGGTAACACATTTCAATCAACTAAGGAATGGAGTGCAATTGCAAATGTCTGTAGGAACTGCTATTTCTATATGATCATCATACAGATGGCCATGACATAAGGACAAACATTCTATGTCACAAGACAGGAGGTTTCTACAGGAGGTGTATCAAATATATTCCCATGGGTAGCACAAGATTGTTCCTCCTATAATAAATGGAAAAGTTCAAACTTCAAAATACACATCATAATGTACCATTTTGAAGCTAGTATTTTATTTTAATATGACAGGTTGTGTTCCAGAAGCCTACTAAACACTAAATATATGAATCATAGAATGAAGAATAGGGATAAAGAGGAAAGTCAATCAATAAACAGAATCAGTTGTTAAGTTCAGGGAGCGTTTTCAAAATGCAAAAAAGCTACCACTGTATGACCGAGGAAACTATTTCCGTGACAATGGCGAAAGTGTCCCAGTGGCAAATCTTGGTGTTGACAGTTTTCAGTACACAAGATCACTGTTAATAAGTGAAATTGATTTTAAAGGGCAAAACTGGGCTTATGAGATCATATGAATGTTAGTAAAAGTGTCACCAGGTGTATACTTGTACACAGTGTATCATACACGTACACATACACTGCCACCAGGTGTATACTTGTACACAGTGTATCATACGTGTACACATACACTGTCACCAGGTGTATACTTGTACACGGTGTATCATACATGTACACATACACTGTCACCAGGTGTATACTTGTACACAGTGTATCATACACGTACACATACACTGCCACCAGGTGTATACTTGTACACAGTGTATCATACGTGTACACATACACTGTCACCAGGTGTATACTTGTACACGGTGTATCATACATGTACACATACACTGTCACCAGGTGTATACTTGTACACAGTGTATCATACATGTAGACACATACACTGTCACCAGGTGTATACTTGTACACGGTGTAACATACACGTAGACATATACACTGTCACCAGGTGTATACTTGTACACAGTGTATCATACACGTAGACACATACACTGTCACCAGGTGTATACTTGTACACAGTGTATCATACACGTAGACACATACACTGTCACCAGGTGTATACTTGTACACGATGTATCATACACGTAGACACATACACTGTCGCCAGGGGTATACTTGTACACGGTGTAACATACACGTAGACACATACACTGTCACCAGGTGTATACTTGTACACAGTGTATCATACACGTAGACACATACACTGTCACCAGGTGTATACTTGTACACGCCTACACGGTGTACCATACATGTAGACACATACACTGTCACCAGGTGTATACTTGTACACAGTGTATCATACACGTAGACACATACACTGTCACCAGGTGTATACTTGTACACGGTGTATCATACACGTACACATACACTGTCACCAGGTATATACTTGTACAACATGTATCATACACGTACACATACAATTACACATACACATACATTCAGGGTTATATACGAGATTTCCATTGTGGACAAGTTTCTGTTTTAGCACAATGTGAACACGCCCACGTCTCATTAACAATGCTTTTTCAGCAAAAAAACATTAGAGGGATGTTTTTTGTTAGTGCTTTTTCCAGCTTTAGTGCTTGGGGCTTACTCTGACTGAAACTGATCGCAGATTTTGCATTAACCATGTATGGAATGACTGTGCAGACAATCGACTGAACTGCTTTCTTTCTGGTCGCAGCGAACACATCAATATAACTATTGGTTGTGCCTTTTCTGCTCTGACAACTGTAACAAGCACCTGGTCACCAAGTACCTGGTCACCAAGTACCTGGTCACCAAGTACCTGGTCACCAAGTACCTGGTTACCAAGTACCAGGTCACCAAGTACCTGGTCACCAAGTACCTGGTCACCAAGTACCTGGTCACCAAGTACCTGGTCACCAAGTACCTGGTCACCAAGTACCTGGTCACTAAGTACCTGGTCACCAGTGAATCAACTGTGTCTGCCATTCAGGCGCCAAACTGTGTAGAATTCCACAAGGAGAAGTCATTCTTAACATGACCTTGTCTGTGCATCAATTTGTAATATAACATCATTAGCATGAATATGTGGATGATGCACTGTCTGCCAAGTTACATTTTATAAGCCCAAAACATTGTTTACAATACAGTAGGGTCTCACTATTAAGTTCACCGTTGGGACTAGACAAAAATTACCTGAATGGTTAGGTGACCGTATCAGCGGGACAAATCTCAATACTTTACTATTATGAAAATAATTCGGGACTGTCCTAGGGTGACCTTAATTGCGAGGTGGCTGTATTACTGTGGTGACCATAAAGTGTGGTTCGACTGTATTAATGTCGAGCATATGAAAGGTTCAAATTGTATAAGTTTCAAATAATAAGCACAAGCTGTAACTGAAGCAGCCCACAAGTTACTGGCATTGCCTGGTTCCCACAATTAAAACCACAAGTTCCTGGAATTGCCTGGTTCCCACAATTAAAACCACAAGTTCCTAGAATTGCCTGGTTCCCACAATTAAAACCACAAGTTCCTGGAATTGCCTGGTTCCCACAATTAAAACCACAAGTTCCTGGCATTGCCTGGTTCCCACAATTAAAACCACAAGTTCCTGGAATTGCCTGGTTCCCACAATTAAAACCACAAGTTCCTGGAATTGTCTGGTTCCCACAATTAAAACCACAAGTTCCTGGCATTGCCTGGTTCCCACAATTAAAACCACAAGTTCCTGGAATTGCCTGGTTCCCACAATTAAAACCACAAGTTCCTGGAATTGCCTGGTTCCCACAATTAAAACCACAAGTTCCTGGAATTGCCTGGTTCCCACAATTAAAACCACAAGTTCCTGGCATTGCCTGGTTCCCACAATTAAAACCACAAGTTCCTGGAATTGCCTGGTTCCCACAATTAAAACCACAAGTGGGACGAGGTATGACTGATTCTGCAAATGTCCTGGCTTGAGAGGATGATCCTGGGCAATGAAAGAGACAAGGCTGCTTTAAAGTACAATGTCTGACTGTTATTATTACAAAACTATTACACATTATAAACTATATCGATCCCACCCAAATGTAAATTTTGCACATTCATGATTAACTATTATGCTTGTGCATAGTAAAAGGTAAGTTCTTATATAACGCAGTGTCCAATCCTTAGGACAGCTCAAAGCGCCTTTACACTTGACTCCCTGGCAGACCTGTTCAATGGAACACCATCCCAACTTCTCTAGGAAGAATTCAGCCCCACTGCAATTACTATGCGAACACTGTTCGTATGTAAATATCAACCACTGTCTATAGCCAGGTACTTATTTATACAGCTGAGTGAGCATGGATTAAACAAAACTGCATAAGCTCCGAAATGGCAGCAACAGTACTAAACCTGTATTTTCTGCTGTTCTAATCACTGTGCCACTGTGACCCATAGTACATTCAAACCAGTGCCAATCAAAATGACCGTCTGGTGGGATTTTGCTTCTGACTGTCAGTTCTGATGCTGGATGAATAAATGAGCAATAACGCAAATGCAAACATGAAAAACTTACCAACAGATATTTTAACACAGTAGCTCAGTTTTCTCATTATGCCTGCACTGGGTGGTCCTAATTTCATCGATTTACAAAACCTAGATTGCAGAGTGCAGTAGCCACAATGGAATCACATGCCCACTATCGTGACAACACAGGCGGGGAGAGTTTTATTAAGTTGTTATCCATTCATGTTATATAATTTCTGTAACAATTTTGTTAGATTACTTCTGTTAAAGGAAGGTATATTCAGCTTGCTGAATGTGAGAACATTGTGACTGTACGGAACATCATCAAAGACCTTAGCGATTGATGTAGTGCTTAAATAATATTAAAGTTAAATTGTTCACATTTTGTAGAAGAAAAATTATCAATTGCAAACACTGTTTTGGGCCTACTAAGTAGACTCTGGCAGGCAGTATAGCTTCAACATATTTATTTTTAGTCTTAACAACATTATATTAATTAATAAAAACGAGGAAGAGACAACCTGTGCCCTTAAAATGCCCTTTAAGCAATGCCCTCATGTGACATGAACCAACAAATAACAATCAACCAGCAAACACGAGCAATTCTCTCCGAAAACTCACTAGCAAAATAGCTACCTACGTTTCTATTAAATTACTGCGTGACTGAGCGCAAATATTAAAGTCTCAACACAGGAGTCAGTGTCATCATAAACGTTCGCCTGTCGCTATCGGAAGTTAATTAACCAGCCGAGAATTTCCTGTGTGACAGCGTTGAAAAACAAAGTAATACGAAGCGCGTCGTCCATAAGAAAATACTGAATCAGGTTTCACTCTCCTGACTGAAACTGAAATGAACAAGATTACCTGCCTCGCCCAACGTAATCCAAAATTAATGAGTCCAGTTAATATAATCAACGCGATGCGACTAATTGATGCTCGTGTTCGCACCTTGCTGGAAGTGGCTTTCTGGTCAGTGTGATGGTCATCCCCTCTCCAGTCAATATTGACACATCCCGTGTGATAGCTAATTATACAGAGTGCCAATGAAGGAATAGAGAGACTAGGGTGTCAACAGAGGAGGGAATGAACTCTGGTGGGGATTGGAAGGTTTTGGGTGATTGGGAGACGGGGGATTTGTGAGGTGTGGAAGGATTGAAAAATGTGGGGATTGGTGTTGGGGAATTGTGAGGTGTTGGGTGATTGTGAGGTGTTGGGTGATTGTGAGGTGTTGGGTGATTGTGAGGTGTTGGGTGATTGTGAGGTGTTGGGAGATTGTGAGGTGTTGGGGGATTGTGAGATGTTGGGGGATTGTGAGGTGTTGGGGGGTTGTGATTGTTGGTCAGAGACCTGGACTCTGTGGGGAGGCAGTGGAAGGACTGGAAAAATGGACTGGAAATGGGAACTGTGGAGGTGCCGGGGTGGACAAGGACTGGGGAGGGACGGAGGTGGAGGTGCTGGGAGACAGGGAGGGACTGTGGAGGACAAAGGAATGGGGCTGTGGACAGACCGTGGAGGGACTGGGAGGTGGGAAGGGATCAGGAGACAAAGAAATGGATTATTGGGACCGGAGCTGAGGCTGGGGACCGGAGGGACAGGGACTGTGGAGGGACTGTGAGTGGGCCCTGGGGAAGACTGTGAGACGCTGTGGAATGCAGACGCCGGGGCCGTGACTGTCAGACTGTGAGTGCCAGGACTGTGAGGTGTCAGGGACTGTGATGCGCCAGTGACTGGCGATGCTGAAAGACTGAGGCCCTGGGGGAGAACAAAGATGTCAGGGACTGTGACGCTGGGGGCCAGGACTGGGTTGGGGACTGTGGACAAGCCAGGGACTGGGTGGATGCCTGGGTGGATCAGGAGTGCCAGATCATGAGTGTCAGGGACTGTGGAGGCCTGTGGAGACTGTGAGATGCCGGGGACTGTGAGACGTTGGGGCCAGGACTGCTGTGACTGTGGAGGTGCCAGGGACTGTGGAGTGTGCCGGGGAGATCAGGAGGTGCTGGGGACTGGAGGCCAGTGGACGTGGAGGTGAGATCGTGAGGATGCCGTGGACTGTGAGGATGCCGGGTGGGCCGTGACTGCTTGGGACTGTGGAGGTGCCAGGGGACTGTGAGCAAGTGCCAGGGACTGTGAGCAGTGCTGGGGACTGTGAGGCGCCGGGTGATCAGCAGGTGCTGGGGGACTGCGGAGGCAGCTGGGGACTGCAAGATGTCAAAATGTGGAGATGCCGGAGACTGTGACTGCCTGGGGTGACTGTGGAGCTGTTTAGGTGACTGTGAGGCTGGGGGACTTACAAGGGCCGGGGACTGCGGAGGCAGCTGGGGACTGTGGAGGCCTGGGGAGACTGCGGAGACGCTTGGGGATCAGAGATGCCAGGGGCTGTGGACTGCTGGGGACTGTGGAGGCCTTAGGACTGTGAGGCTGGGGACTGTGGAGGTGCCAGGGATCAGAGGTGCTGGGGGACTGTGAGGATGCTGGGGACTGTGAGGTGCCGGAGGACTGCAAGTGCCGTGGGACCAGGAGGCCAGGACTGTGGAGGTGCCAGGGACTGTGAGGTGTCAGGGACTGTGAGCCAATAGGGATCAGGAGGTGTTGGGGACTGTGAGGTGTGGATCTCATGAGGTGTTGGGGACTGGAGGTGCCAGGATCAGGAGGGGTCTTGGGGAGATCAGACAAAGCTGGGACTGGTGGATGTTGGGGGCTGTGGATTGTTGGGGACAGGAGGTGGCAGGGGATCGTGAGGTGGACTGTGGAGGTGGAGGGACTGTGGACAGGGATCAGAGATGGAATGGAAATGGAGGTGGAGGGGGAGAACTGGGTGGAGACTGGGGTGACTGGTGTGAGACGTCAGGGGTCATGTGGATCGTGACTGTGGAGGTTCTCTTTAGGACTGTGGAGGCCAGAATCAGGAGGGACTGCCGGTGGACTGTGGAGATGTTGGGGACTGGGACTGTGGAGGGAGGTGGACTGTGGAAGGGACTGTGGAGGTGGACCAGGGAGGACATGGACTGGGAGGTGGAGGGACCGTGGAGGGAGGGGACTGAATGCCGAGGGCCAGACTACTGGGGACTGCGGGAGGCGTTAGGGACTGGTGAGGTGTCAGGGACTGTGAGGTGCCGGGGTGACTGTGGCGCCGCACCGCCTGGACTGGGAGGTCTGGGGGACGGACAAAGCCAGGGACTGGCTCGTGGTGTCAGTGATCGTGAGGCTCTGACTGGGGAGCAAGTGCTGGAGATGCGGTGATTCTGGTGCCGGGGAATCTTATGCGCCAGAATTGGAAAGGCGCTGGGGATCAGAGGCGTGGGAATCAATGAACCAACCACCCAGCAGGCGGAACCAGCAACCATTGGCGCCAATCCTCTGCGGAGCAATCTCTAGATCAATGCTGGTCCACAGGTAGCTTAAGGGTAATCATCAGGCTCTAGGCAGTCACTCTTCCCAACAACTTATCTTTGTACCAGAACTTACTGTGTATGCCAAAACTATAGAGACACCTCTATACCACCAGTGCAGCAAAATCCATATACAATTAAACACCAATGTGTCTGCCAAATATGTTTCGCTTTCTAAGATTTTAGTAAATGGAGCATATATATACATGCAAAATTATTGAAATCTTATTTTAATTGTCAAATATATCCATATCCAGAATGTTTACACGCGGTGTACATAATCAGATTAAATTCTGCTTTAATTCAATTTAGTAGGAAATCTAGTAAAAACGGGAAACATCTTGTAATAATAAATAATTTCTAAATAACAAGTGTTCCATAATTTGTTAATTAAAACAGCCATTGTTCAGGCAAAGTAAAATGCTACTAAACCATCAGTACATATTTATATATTTGACATTACAATAAATAATCTTATTATTTGCTCCAAATTCAATTGGACAACTATAACATAAGATGGTCAAAGCGATGAATCTGGGAACAATAAATTTCAGAAATATCAGAATCGCCTGTAATATCATTCTTTAATCAAACGGCGCTTGACACAGTGCTGCATACAAGAAATGTGGGTAAATATGTTCCTTTGGCTGCCAACTTGCTAAAATGAGAAACCATCTGCACAACCAATGGGCTAGCCTAACAATTACACGAATTAATCTCCTGCACCAGCTGGGCTCCGTAACTGTAACTGTGCAGTCACACACAAGTATCGCTTTCATACCTGTCGCGGCAGCCGCCTCGTGAAGATGCAGAAACACATGTAGCAATTTGTAATGCACCATTTTATCTGACAACTCTGGATAAATTTTTGCTGGTTTGGAAAAACTTGGTATTAAAGGGGGGTGAGTCTTGTCTCGCTGACCGGAATTAGCCAGCTTAATAATTTGTAACAGGGAAGTCCGGCGGTGTAGAACGGGAAATGTGAATCGTTGAACATTAAAGGGTATTAAGTGTTCACTCCAGCCTGTCTCTTGACAATATCAGCTAATAAAACTTGTTTTGAAACTGGATGTTTAGATTTGAACATGCTTGCAGGATCAAAACTTTCAAATTGCAGACGTAAAGTTAGTGAGTCACAGAAACAGTGTCTTCTCTTATACAGCGGTGGTTTAAAAAAAAACTTAAATTAACTCTTAAAGTTTAAACAACAGATTTTGTTTTTAAATGATGGATTTTCAATATTTGCTAATTACCTTAGTTAAAGGGTCCCAAGACAAGGTCGGTTTAATAACTCGCCAACTGGAGATAAAATACATCTGAGTAAGTACCACAATAAGAATTGTAATGATATATGTATCGGAGGTACTTTATCTTTACAACCCAACTTTTTGATGCTGATAGAGGGTAACCTTTGGAGGGTCTTCTGTAACATTATTTCTCCACTCTTCTCTTAGCTTCTGTTGGTTGCCTAAGAATACACAGACCCATCCTGTGCATTAACTGATCTAATTCTGTGTTATTTTAGCCTCAGTTGGCTTTTAGACATTGTGATTTATCATTGCACCTTCTGAAATGTATTTCCTTCCGTACATAAAAGCTTTGGCCCACAGGGAGATAGCTGAACAAAATGTAGCCCGGAGCTAACACAACTTGCAGACGTGTTAAAACAACTTGGTCTGTTCTTTATTTATCAATGTAATGTTCTTAACATCAGAACAAATATTTTGAAGAGGAACTGCCAGCAAAATTGAATTTAATAAGCATGACGTGTTGTTCATAATTTGATATTGCTGCTAATGGAAAACAATTCAAACTGTATGCAAAACATTAATTTCAAATAGTAAACTAGATCTATAGTAGAGACAGAATTCCTTAAATTGTTTTTTGAAGTTGAGCACGTGCATGTCTGGTTCCCAGAATCACGGCAGCAAGTGGGCCAAAGTACAGATACAGCGTGAGAGGACAATTCCGTAATGTCACTTTAAAGCCTGGGTGGTAATATGTAAAAGGAAAGTCAGTTGAATTGGTTGTGTTGAAGGTGGGAAAATCTTAGGTTGTTGAACATCAAGGGATATTGCGGCAGCCCGCCTTAGTAATATTGCGAATAAAGCCTGTTTTTTTCAAACTGGATGTTTTGTTTACAATTTGACTATTTTGTGGGGCGAAACGTTCAAATTGCGAATATTGTTACGGGCTTACTAAACACAATTTAGCAGGCAGTTCACCTTCAAAATAGTTATTATAATTTTTAGAACACCATATTAATTAAAAAAGAAGCACAGACTGCCTTCTTTTACTATAATGCTCATATGTAAACAAAATGTAATTCTTGGCAATCTGTAAGCAACAGTCCAAGTGTAATAATCTCCATTTACGTCACCTCAGATAACAATTGACATCCATAATTGCACAACACAATGATTTAGGAGTGGAACAAATCAGACGGAGAAAGGAGCGAATGTTTTATTAGCCAAATGTATTTGCGAGTGCTTAAGCTAATGTCTCGATCGTGGTTGAAAATAAATGCTAAGCGCATCAATGAACGAGATAAATATGCGTCTAAATGAGACAATAAAAGCGCCATAACAAAGGCTGCTAGCATGCTCATGATTGCTGGGTCTGGATGCGATCAGCGACGTTGTGCAACGAATCAATATGGGCAGCAACACTTTGACTCGGAGTGTTCCATCTCAATATGTCATGTGACCACGTCGTCGTGTCGCAGACGGCTTATGTATGCATCAAACCCTGATGGATATTCGGGACAACATCTGTAATTTAAATCGCTAGTCAGTGCAGCTGCTTCCATGACCGACAGCAACACAGGTGGAGTTGGGTTTGTCATCAAATAAAGTCCATTTCGCTAATACTGATAAACACAAACAGGCTGATGTGTGGCGTATCCAAAGCACGAGGGTAATGAAATGTTCTAATAATTAAATTTTTATGTTCTGTGCATTTATAAGAGCATGGCATGAATCAACTCCATCTTGGGTAACTTTTTTATAACCCTCACTAACAAATTTACAACATTTTTTTAACAAACAACTGGATTTCATTATGCATACATGTATTGTTAAGCATGGTGAAACACTGAACAATTCAAACACAAAATCACTTACCAGGTAAATAGAGATCATATAAAAAGTTGAACAGTCAAACAGAAGGATAACAATAATAATAACTTTACTATGAATCCACTAAAATCCAGTAAAACTGTGTTCAGCAGTGTTTATTAACGACAAATTAATACACTAAAGTAAATTAGAATACCTAAAATATATCACACATATGAGTGTAGGGACAGTTGACAGAGCTCAAACAGTGTCATCAGGACACAATGACAGAGAGGACAGTTGACAGAGCTCAGTGTCATCAGGACACAGTGACAGAGAAGGACAGTTGACAGAGCTCAGAATGTGTCATCAGGACATTGTGACAGAGAGAAGGACAGTTAACAGAGCTCAAAATCTGTCATCAGGACACAGTGACAGAGAGAAGGACATTTGACAGAGCTCAAAATGTGTCATCAGGACACAGTGATAGAGAGAAGGACAGTTGACAGAGCTCAAAATGTGTCATCAAGACATAATGACTGAGAGAAGGACAGTTGACAGAGCTCAAAATGTGTCATCAGGACTCAGTGACAGAGAGAAGGACAGTTGACATAGCTCAAACAGTGTCATCAGGACACAATGACAGAGAAGGATAGTTGACATAGCTCAGTGTCATCGGGACACAACAACAGAGGCAAGGGCAGTTGACAAACTGTATTAAGATTACAGGATAACATGAACCTGTGATTTACAATGTAATCAGTTGACAAACTGTATTAAGATTACAGGATAACATGAACCTGTGACTTACAATGTAATCAGTTGACAAACTGCATTAAGATTACAGGATAACATGAACCTGTGATTTACAATGTAATCAGTTGACAAACTGTATTAAGATTACAGGATAACATGAACCTGTGACTTACAATGTAATCAGTTGACAAACTGTATTAAGATTACAGGATAACATGAACCTGTGATTTACAATGTAATCAGTTGACAAACTGTATTAAGATTACAGGATAACATGAACCTGTGACTTACAATGTAATCAGTTGACAAACTGCATTAAGATTACAGGATAACATGAACCTGTGATTTACAATGTAATCAGTTGACAAACTGTATTAAGATTACAGGATAACATGAACCTGTGACTTACAATGTAATCAGTTAACAAACTGTATTAAGATTACAGGATAACATGAACCTGTGACTTACAATGTAATCAGTTGACAAACTGTATTAAGATTACAGGATAACATGAACCTGTGACTTACAATGTAATCAGTTGACAAACTGTATTAAGATTACAGGATAACATGAACCTGTGACTTACAATGTAATCAGTTGACAAACTGTATTAAGATTACAGGATAACATGAACCTGTGATTTACAATGTAATCAGTTGACAAACTGTATTAAGATTACAGGATAACATGAACCTGTGACTTGCAATGTAATCAGTTGACAAACTGTATTAAGATTACAGGATGACATGAACCTGTGATTTACAATGTAATCAGTTGCACTGGATGACATTAACAGTGCCAGTGCAAGGAACAGAGTAATAAGTCATAAATAACGTCACAGTACTAACTGGTGGTCTTGACATCTATCACTGTCTAATTACACTTTGGTAATAAAAACCAAATAGGTTTATCATGTACCTATTATAGAACACAATTATAACTAACAATACATATAATTTATTATTATATATATGTAATTTTCCCGTATACCTGCAGCTTTTGCTTCAATAACATTCAACTGATTACGATTACAATAACAAATCTTTACACCAGTAATGTTCAACTTAATTATATAAAATATATGTGGTATACGTACCACATATAAGTGGTTGATAATAAAACCCTAATTGCTTTATCATAGCAATTACGGACGATTATAATTAACCTACAAGTACATAATTTTCCGATATATACATAGTTTAAAGCGAGGTTTTCTCTTGCATTACATGTTCCCGGAATCAGCCAGGATGGTAATCATTAGCAGGAAGTTCACTGAGTTGGTTGTCTTCAATGTAGGAAAATGCAAATGAACGAACATCAACAAGTCTTGCAGTTAACTCGGCTGATCTTGGCAATATTGCTGATAGAATATGTTTCGCATACAAATGTTTTGTTTTAAAATTTTAATATTGGATTGGTGCAACTTTCAAAAAATGCAAACACTGTTACGAGCTTACTCAATGCAATTTTCTGGGAAGCAAACCTTCGACATATTTGTTACAGTATTAAGAACAACACTGTATAAATAAATGTAAATGAATGAGGGATGGACATTGTAACTTTAATGAAGTATGACTGATTACGATAACAAACCCAACACGTATCCCGTAGTGTGCCTAATTTCGCATACACGCTTCTCTCTTGTCGGCTTTTTGAAACATACATGTTCTGATGCCGTGACAATATTGCATAATCAGTCACACAAATCTCTACGTTTTCCATGAACTCGCGAGTTAACGACCAGAGCGCTGCACTATGAGTCTTCCATGTGACAATGATTGATGACATCTAGCCTGATAGGCACCAAGGTGATGCAACGTCTCGCACAAAATACTAGTTATTTATTAACATCTCCCTACAACATCAGCCTCTAAAATCTAACAGACTCCATTACGCGTTCATGGATCGGCTAAGATGAAGCCCAGGGTAGCGAAGCTAGAGCCGTTTTATGGTTGTGTCTATCTCGTGGTAAGTATGCATGATTGATAAGATAATAAATGGCCAAACTGCACATATTTCCAGATAAAAATACTCCATGTCAGATGAGATGAGGATTTGTGGTAATTATCAGCACAAATTGAATTAATAGTCTTTATATATACATATATATATATATGAGACAGCGGGACCTTCTCAAGAAATGAAATCGGTATTTGTAGCTTGTTTTATAATTGCAAGACACATTGAGCTTGATAAAAAGTCAAATTCTGTAGGCGCTGATACATTGTATATAGTCCTGTTCATAGACAATAAATAAAGAGTCAAGTTGCTGTATAGTAGATACAACCTACCAATTCTGGTAAAAATTACTATAAAATATTAAGAAATACACTGACGGAGTGACAGTATCGAGGAAACCCTTTCCTGTTTACATGTGCACATGTGCACACATGCACACACACGCACTCACACACACACGCTCACATGTGCTTGCACACAAACTTGTGCATGGTCACACATGCGCACACACACAAAATTCACATTAAATCAGATTCTAAAATGTTAGTAACTAATTCACAGGATGTGCACAACAAGACATAAAGTAAAGGTAAGTTCTTATATAGCGCAGTATCCAGTCCACCGGACTGCTCAGAGTGCTTGTTCAATAAAACACCATCACGACTTCTCTGGGAAGCTTCAGCCACACTTTAATTAATGTGCGAAGACTATTCATATCCAAATATCCACCACTCTCCGACGGTCTACTTATTGTGCCACTGTGGCCTACGTCAAACAGAAAGTTCTACCAGATATAATTTCCTATTGACACTTCATTTTTCACTAATTTTTAATGGTTGGTAAATAATGAATGAATTAGTTGCAGTTAGAAGCTGCTGGGTTTTAGTAACACAAACCCATGACATCAACGGTTGATTGTGATGTCAGGAATGCATTACAAAACCTACATTACAATCATGTGCGATGCGTGATTCACAACTGGTTGTGGACCTATTACAGAGAACCATATATATTAACGAACAACGTCAATTTCGCTTGCACTTTCAATTACTATGCAGCGAAGCGTAAAAACTTCTGCTTAATCAAACATTATTTCCGTATGATTCCCAACATGTGTCTCAGGCAATAAGTAATACAGAGTAAGCAGCTTTTAACAGGGCATTTTTGTCTTACATTCCACCCATAGTAGGTCAAGGTGCAGAGACACTAATCTAAGCTGACGTTTATGTAGCCTTGTATGGCTTGGAAAGCCATATATGGACTTAGAACCAAGATGAGAAGACCGTGTGCAACAAGGACCATGCACAAATATGAAATACCATCAAAATTACTGTTAAACTGATTTTTAGACAAACAAAATTATTGATGGCTAAAGTTAGTAAGTTGTCTGCTAAAATAGCATCACTACACAGTCTGTGTATGAATACAAATATTTTTGCCCAACAATTTATTTAATTGCTTGACAGTGCTTGGCTGACGATATTGTACAAACGTCTACAATTTAGATTTGTTTAATTCATTTGACAGATATGCCTTCTTGAAGCATTTTGTAAATTTTATCAGGAATAATAGTTATTAAAATTGAGCCAATATGCAAAAAACAATATGAATACATGAAAGCAACAAATATTTTGCACATGTTGATTGATTCAAGTACTCCCTCATGTTGGTTCTTCTTCCTCCCCTTCTCTCTCTCTCTCTCTCTCCCAGTATCCCTTCCTCAACAACCTTCTAACTTTGCCTTGACATTCATCCATCCCAGCAACCATCATCCCTCCCTAACTATTTCCCAACCCTGTTCTGCTCCCCTTAGCTTCTGTATCTCCCCACTTCCCTGCCATCCCAGTGTGCCCCCTTCCCTACTTCCACTCCCTGCCTCCATTCCCTGCGGATATCCGTTTCATCAGCCGTGTGAACTAAACACTTAAACCTATATTTGCAATTCCATTTAATAATAAAAATATAATAAAATAGTTTATTTGTTATAATGCCAGATCCATATAAACTTGTTCGCAGGGCTGGGTCCAATTACATAATTGTAATTCTAATTGATTACAGACAAATGCTGTAATTGTAACTGATTCTGGTTTTGAAATGATTCTATAATTGTAATAGATTTTTGTGTAATTGAAACAATTACACCAGTTACAATCAATTACAGAGTTTTCTGACATCACCAAATCTAAAAAACATCTTAAAATAACTACTTAAAAACAGCTCTCCCAAAGATTGTTTTCAATCTAGCCAATGCCTAAGTTGTGAAGCCAATGTGTCACTCACTAAATAGTACTAACTACCCTGGCAGTGTCCAATACTACTACTGTTTGCCCAGAGGGTGCATTAGCCTGTCACTGTCACCTGTCACTGTCCAAGGGTCAATATCCCCTTTGTTCTTTAGTCAGACTGCAAGGTACCACTATAGTGACTATACTGGTCTGAGTCACAGTAATTCTTCATAAGAAAATTCTAGCAGTTCTTAGCAGTTTGTACTCTCTCTTCTGAGAGCAGCAAAGGCATCTTATTATGCATTTCCTGGCTTAATTTAAGGGAGTATAGTGTTTTAACTACTTGCAACTAGGGATATTAACTAGAGGTTTCTGATTGGGAAAGCATGTCCCTTGAATGGAAGCCTTTATGGCTTCAATGCCATCAACGTGCGAAAAGTTTATATTTCATTATACAAAATATCTTTGTATCTCACTTAGTTACTTAAATAAAATTTGTTTTATAATTTTATTTCATTCAAATAGAGACCATCTGTTTTTCAATCAGTTCTACTTCATGATTGACCCATTTGACCCGACATACCTGTGCATGCAATATCATTGATAAACTTGTCGGTAGGTCCCATTAACTCATCTGTAATTGAAACCTTATTGGTGTAATTGTAATTGATTTGAACATTTTAGAAATGTAATTGCAACTGAAATGACAAATGGAAAGTAATTGTAATTGATTTGATTTTGTGTAATTGGACCCAGCCCTGAAATTGTACGTAGCGTTTTTTGTTTGTCTCGTTTTAAAATCACTTTGTAAGCCACCGACCAGTTCAGTATCCACTATGATATGGTAGCTTGTTTGTAAACATGTATTATTTAGTTATGATGACATTTTCGGACAAACTACTTAATAATTTGTGTGGCCAGTTGAAACTTGACAAGAAAAGGCAAAAGTGGTCCAGTTCGTCATACTTATTTTTTTAGTACCTAATCTATTGATCAAAGTTGATTTTTCAATATTAAGCTTTGACTTAATTAAATGTGTGCACTAGAATTGCGAATATATCAATAAACACAGCAAAGATAATAACAATCTGAAAACAGTATTTATCTCCAAAAGATTTAAATTGTATACTGTTTACAAGGATGAGAAAAATATGTTAAAACTTCACGCTATAAGTATAATAATTATTGTAAAATTTATCTCCATGTGGCGTACATTTTGTCAGGTTTGCAATTAAACTGTCATATTTCATGGCATCTCGCACAACAGTAATTAATTAACATAATTAGAGTGTGAGAACCACTAAACAGCAAATGCCATCTACTAACAATAGCAAGACTATAGATTCTCTAAATAATTCAGCTCTGCTGGTTTTATGTCAACACTGTCTATTTATATTACTTGCAAGCAGCACTGATGTTTTGCTAGGCTTTATCCAGATCACACAGTGCCCAATGTAACTCTAAAGAAACTGCCAAGAGGCTCCTAATAGCCACAAGTATTGAATTGCAGCCTCCATGGAGATATCAATGCTCTCTGTCTGGACCACAGAACCCATTGGAATAGCAGCTGTGTGCTGTTTTAGATATAACTTCAAATGGATTTATTCACTGCTCCTCGCCTCGTCTATAGTGTAGTTATAGTATGTGATGTGTATTGGAATCTGCTGCGCGTTGCTAGGTTTCTGAAGAGAAAGAGAGTCACGGAATAAGGGTGGAAAATGGCAATGCCCTTTATTTACATGTAGTCAATAGTAATGTAAATGGTAAAGACAGACAATGGGCATTGCCGTCAACCTAGATAGCAAAAGGCAATTCCCCTTACAAACGTAGATGAGTCGTACATATCTGTCGATGGGGAATGCCAATAATTAACTATCTAAGCGGAATAAATGTGGGGCCCAGAAACCACCCAAACAACCCCACACAATTTTTTTTAATATAAACAAATTTCAATAATAAAAAATATGGATGTGGGTGGTGGACAGTAAAAGTAGATTTTTCCAGGGCAAAATTATAAAAGTGATCATTTTCACATTTTGGGGATGGGAGAACTGCAGATGTGGGTTGGAAGAGCATTCAGAATAGCACACAGAAACTTAAAAAAATATTTTTAGAATTTTTCCCAAGTCCAAACTGTGTACACCTGTAATAATGATAAGTTTCCAATGTTTTTACGTGGCTTGGTTGGGTGGGGTTAATCCTACTTTTTTATTTTTATTGAATTTTCTTATAAAACCCCCAAGTCGAGCACCATTCTGGCATATTGGACCAATTCTTGCATAGCAGAGATTCTAGGTTAATATTAATTGGAACATAGTCCTGTGGGGTGCGATTTCTGACTAACATCAGTGATGTTATTGTTTTCAATGTAAGTCGAATGGAAAACGGAGGTATGTAATCACGATTCGACGCAACCTGTCCTGGATGGAGCAGTTAGTAGTGGGCGCATTTGGTTGAGACAACGCAACGCAATTATGTCAATTTGTCTGAGTCATTACAGTGGTATGCACATAGTCATTACAACATAACTATAGTTGTTACATTGCGAAACAACCATGGAAATATGATAATAATGACAGCCACATTTACAGGTGAAAAACTAATTTTCAGAATATTTACAATTTTGTTACATAAGCTATGGCCACGTGGTATGCATAGTTTAACTGTTGCAACACTATTCTTGTAAAGGGATTATTACTTAAAGGAATTCTGCACAGAACTGATCTTGCGTAGATATCTTGTGTACAGTCCAACTCAGCACAGGTGATTCAATCCATGCTTCTGAGAACGGCTTCGATACGTGACATGTCACCAAACTGTGACCACTGAATAGACATCACCGTCAAACATGATGACACAAGGCTAATGGTGACGTCCAAGAATTGGACCCACTGCTAAAGCTAGAGGTGAGTAGAACACCAATCTCAGAGAGATCAGTATGCAAACGGAAACACCCAGAAAATGAGATCCACACGCGCAACAATTGAATTAACCTTCTGGTCTGGAAGACGATATATTGGTGCTCTATCGTTGATGGTATGTATCATTATGACACTACGCAGAAGTCATTTACATGATTTGCCAAAATGACGATGTGGGCAAAAATGTCACGTCTAATGCAAATTTGACATATTGGTCATTTTGTTGCAAATGACGCACAACACGATAGAACCGTATGAATACTATTATGATCAAAAGGTGTAGTGCTTAACCTATGGGTCCTAATACACCTTAGTGTTTTGAAGGATTACTTCATTAAAGCCAACGATATTCACATAAACATAAGTCATATGCACCATTCTTTTAAAAATGCTAGTTCTGCCATTGCGCAATGCAGCAAAATTGTGACTTTTCAGTCATGTTTGCACTGAACAAATGTCAACATCAGAGTCGAATCAAAACAATAAAATTAAACACATAACTGTCAAATAACATTTTACAAAATGAAGTTAATTAAAAATGCATTTGGGCAGTGAATAAGTCAGACAGCATCATGTAATTATAATTACTATAAAACATCCATTGAGTATAAACAAATACTTTCATTATGATAAAAAACCTACAATATACTGAAAACTACCATATATATATATATATGTACATATATATATATGTGTGTGTGTGTGTGTGTGTGTACACAGGTATAATAATAATGCACACATACAAATTTATTTGTTTTTTGTTACTGTAAGTTGTAACGAAAATTGTTAAATATTCAGACCACCCAGACAATAAAAAAGTGATTACACACAAACATACAACCCCGATAAAACATAAACTATGCCCATGGTGGCAGAACTGCAATCAGTTGCGCATCCAATCTCGCAAAAGACGCGTCGATCGTGCCCACAGAACAGCGAGGTGGCTGGCAGCTAAATCTTGCTACGATAGATCATTATCCCAAATAGCTGGGAGCCGCTTAGCAGAGGCATAAATGCTGATTAGGTGTTGCTTGCTGCTCGTCGTAATCATGAAACAATTACGTGCGGGTGCGTTCTGCCTCTGTCGCTCGCCGATGAAACAGCTGCCTGACCGCAGAGCGCGGATGTAATGCAATCAATGCATGACGAACATTTCACCTAGGTTTTTGTTACGTCTATATGAGAATCTGACCTCATCGACAACAATCTGTTTACTGTTTCTGTTCTTTTACAATCTTGTTTTAAAACAAAATTTTATAATAGACACATACTTTCTAACAATGTTAGAAAGGATATAGAATGTTTACGGTACATAAAATACTTATTATGTCAGAAAAAAGTATTTGATTTGCTGCAAAGCAGACCAAATCAAAAATACTACATGCAATTTTTATCGATATAACAAAATATGTATTTTTTTCACATGTGCAAAAATAAGTTATAGTTGTAAAGAATCCCGTGTTATGTGAGACAGAGAGAGAGAGAGAGAGAGAGAGAGAGAGAGAGAGAGAGAGAGAGAGAGAGAGAGAGAGAGAGAGAGAGAGAGAGAGAGAGAGAGAGAGAGAGAGAGAGAGAGAGAGAGAGAGAGAGAGAGAGAGAGAGACAGACAGACAGACAAACTGAAAGAAACTTTGCCAGCATCTTATGAGACTAACAGAGAAACAGTCAATCCACACACGCATGCACACACACACGCACGCATGCATGATTTTGGCGCAACAGGTTGGCAGAGTGCCAAATGGAATGGCACAACTGTTTCGTTCATCCGGCCAGGGCTGCAACTCGCGACGAATGACTAACTCGATGGTTCTTGAGAAGGCAACGAGACACACCCGCGTAGAATGCCACTCTGCACGCGTCCGCCTCGATGCAGCTGGCAAGACAACGCCACCGAGAGACACTTCAATTTCACATCAATGTCCAATGCATTAAAAGCATCAGCCCATTAATAGGTCGCAAATCAGCATCCACATAACACACCTTGTCACAGCTGTCAGCGCTCTTTATGTCACAGCTCACTTCTATGATCTTATAATTTTTTGTAGCCCAGTTTTTCAGAATTATTCACATTTTTTATGCTGAACAAACCTGTTTTCTTCTGCATGTTTAGCAATTTCAGCAATCAACATTTATTGTAACATTTTTAAATGTAAGAATGACTGGCCTGAGATAGTGCTTTTAAACATACACCTGTAGGTTATAACAATAATATGTATTATGTTAAAAGTAAAGGTGTGATGGCCATTTGTTTATAACACAATTTAAAAAAAAATTTAAACCCCATTTGCACGGTCAGAATGATAAAATATATATAGTCGTATAAATATATATTATATATGGCAATATTACAATAGAAACAAACAGACTTTGTAGTTTTAATGTATTCATCCCACCTAGGATACAATACTACAACGATACCCTTCCATTGTTCCAGTCCATAAACAAATTCCCAATCTATTTTTCTGGTATTAAATTAACCTAGTAGTTCAATCGACCAATAAATAACAAGTGTGAAAAACTGATGATAGGACGCATTTGTCACACAGAGCCGCGATAAAATGCAAATGCACCGTTTCCCACCGTAAACATTTGTGTTTTCTAGCTACAAGTAGCGATATGCTGCCAGAACATGAGCCTTGCATTAGTGCTGGTGCATTTAGCGAGAAAACACTCTCGGTAGTGCCAGTCCCGCAGTAAATCAGCGGCGAGAAAAAAGTTTTCAGTCTTCATTCTCTCAGGACATTGGCGCAGTGGCCTCATTGGAAGCAACGCAGGGTTATCTCAGATAGATCTACTCGTGCACCCAATCCAAGTAGCCGCAATGAATTCTGAATTACCATAATGAAAATAAATGTATTTTTGTATTTATTATTATTGTTTTAGTTGTTGTTTCTCTTGACATAATCTATTAATATGTGTCGCTTTGTTTGTGTCCTATGACCACAATCGAAACAAGAGCTTGTTCTTCTAAAAGGTTGTGCTTTCATTTAACCTACATGGTAATCTATATTCACATACTACCCCAGCATGAACACATTTCCATATCATTGAATAAAACAATTTAAAAAAAATGCTAATTTGAGCAAAACTAAACAATAATAATTAAGTCATGTTCAGTGTTAAAATGTGATAACACAAATATAATTCAAATAAATCAGTCACCTGGCCTAACAATCGAGATCAAACATATTTACACAAAATTTAATAAAATTCACTAATAAAATCAACTATTTTTTACAGAATCAATCAATCTTGCCACGTAACATTGGCATCGCCTGCCCAACAAACTCTGTCGCTTAATAATATCTCCTTCTTTCCACTGAACAACCGTTTGATCCAATTGGGCTGTCTACCAACATGCCCCCTAGTGAGTATAAACCATGGTATTACCATATAAAAATGTGAATAAAGTACAACACCGCTAAGATCAAACAGCAAATATGCAAATATCATCTCGATAACACGTGTCAGCATCTTTCAGTAAACCTGCCACGACAGCGTCATCTGCATATTTTATCACTCGGGAGTTGTCGCCAGAGATACTACAGCTATAAATAAATAAAACTAAATAGCCATCAATGCCAATCCTTCAAACATTGACTTACTAATCTTCCATTAATGGAGTATTCTTCAAGAGCTACAAAAATGCTTACCGTATTCCCACCAGTCTTTAGATTACCTACTTAAATGCCAGCCTAGGAATCGATATCATTTTGCATTTGATACGACAACTGCTAAGGATGAATTGTAATGCAAAAACTTCTGCTGATTTTCATGTACAAAAACACTGACATCGTATTTTGAAAACTGACATGAAAATTCCACTAAGTTGACGCAAAACGGCTGGAGAGAGATCATGTCATCGACAAATGGATGCCGCCTGGCAGTTTTTCAGTTATTAAAGTGTCACGCAATAATGCCAGTAACCATGGTAACCAATCTGAACGTTTCCCGACTGTAAATATATTTGATATATGGTGGGCATTCTTAAGTAAAAATACCACTTTGCCGATGACATCGCCTTTGACAGTGTCTTTTTAATGCCATGGGAGCAGAAAGAATCGTTTCACTAAAGAAATGTTATTCACCAGACAGAAAGTAGAGGTGCTACTATTCAGTTAGAGTTATCATATCACCATTTTTAACAGCAGCAAAGCCAATTTAATGTCCTCTCATTAAGAGAAGATGCATAGCGAATCAATTTCGGTCCAGAAACACATCTGAGAATACAGCTTAATTGTATTTAATGCTCAAGAAATCTCCTTCATAAAGAATCATGGCTTCTCCGATTTCGAGGGGTACTATGGTGTTTGCTTCATGGAGGAATGCCAGATGAAACAGATATATATATATATATCATAAACTCGTCAGTGGAGAGAAGCTCAGATCATAGGTCAACTAGAGTTAAATCAGAGGTTAACTAACAGTTCAGATCAGAGGTCAGCTAACAGAGCTCAGGTCAGAGGTCAACCAACAGAGTTCATGTAAGAGGTCAACTAACAGAGCTGAGATAAAGATATGTTCTTACATAGCGCAGTATTCGGTCCATGTCCATGTTCGGTCCATAAAAAATAAAACAATACTGTGGTACCGAATGATGAGTAGAACGTATATCAATACATATTGATGTATTGTGGATATCAGAACCAGGCAGCGTGATGGGTAATGTTTTGGCAAACATGACATGCATCAGTTGTTCCAATCTGATGGCCATTGGCTGTGACTATGGCCACCATTTTGGATCACTCTAAATATTAAATACTGGAAAAGGTGGAGGGTGGTTTTAATAAATACAAAACGCAATACATTTTTCTGGACTTTATTTAGTTTATGAGACCACCTCTCATTACTAGATACTGCTGCAGGTGCATTTTACTCAATGGTAATATAGGAAAACAAGTATATATAATGAATCATGTTATACAAGTACTGACAACACTGCCCAGTATAGACTGACTACATCCCCAGGGGGCCGTAAGAGCAATAAATATACAAGGATGACACTGGTACACTGGTCTTCACTTTACAGAATCACCACAAACAGAATCAGTCACTTTACGGAACCAAATATACAAGGATCACACTGGTACACTGGTCTTCACTTTACAGAATCACCGCAAACAGAATCAGTCACTTTACGGAACCAAATATACAAGGATCACACTGGTACACTGGTCTTCACTTTACAGAATCACCGCAAACAGAATCAGTCACTTTACGGAACCAAATATACAAGGATCACACTGGTACACTGGTCTTCACTTTACATAATCACCGCAAACAGAATCAGTCACTTTACGGAACCAAATATACAAGGATCACACTGGTACACTGGTCTTCACGTTACAGAATCACCACAAACAGAATCAGTCACTTTACGGAACCAAATATACAAGGATCACACTGGTACACTGGTCTTCACGTTACAGAATCACCACAAACAGAATCAGTCACTTTACGGAACCAAATATAGAAGGATCACACTGGTACACTGGTCTTCACTTTACAGAATCACCACAAACAGAATCAGTCACTTTACGGAACCAAATATACATACAAGGATCACACTGGTACACTGGTCTTCACTTTACAGAATCACCGCAAACAGAATCAGTCACTTTACGGAACCAAATATACAAGGATCACACTGGTACACTGGTCTTCACTTTACAGAATCACCACAAACAGAATCAGTCACTTTACGGAACCAAATATACAAGGATCACACTGGTACACTGGTCTTCACTTTACAGAATCACCGCAAACAGAATCAGTCACTTTATGGAACCAAATATACAAGGATCACACTGGTACACTGGTCTTCACTTTACAGAATCTCCACAAACAGAATCAGTCACTTTACGGAACCAAATATACAAGGATCACACTGGTACACTGGTCTTCACTTTACAGAATCACCACAAACAGAATCAGTCACTTTACGGAACCAAATATACAAGGTTCACACTGGTACACTGGTCTTCACTTTACAGAATCACCACAAACAGAATCAGTCACTTTACGGAACCAAATATATTGGCTACGATGGAGCCATTCCCTATATATGTACATATATTTATACCCTGCTGATTCTCAATGGCAGAACCCTGAGCTCGTTTGCTATACAAATTAAACAAGAGTGGATGCAGTTGGTAAAGGTCATTTAATAATTGTACCAACAGGAATTAAATCACATACACCAATCGATGAGATAAAGCAGAACAAATCATACTCTCATTGAGGTACTACACATACAATTATTAAATGGCAATCAGATTAGCAATGGTGGGGCGGTCATTTCCCCACTGACCTCCAGCAGTAGAGGCCCAGCCCCCGCCTCATGCTGCTCTTAAAACCGAATCAGCCATTAAATGCAATCATATTGTTGTGGTTAGAAATGATTCTTTATATAACAGACATCGAAAATATATATATTTATTTATACATATACCTGGTATGTTACATAATATATTAAATATGTTTATAAACATATATACAGTTGAACTTCATTCTGCGGTCACCCTGGTAATACAGCCACCTTGCAATTCAGGTCACCCTAGGCCAGTCCCAAATTATTTTTATAACAGGGAATTATTGGAAATATGTCCTCGTATCATGGTCACCTCGCTATTCAGGCCACTTTCTTCCAGTCCCAAAGGTGACCTTAACAGTGAAGTTCCACACATAGTATATGAAAACATGCACGCATGCAATCGTGTTCATGCGCGTGCTCAGTTTTCCACAATCACTGCAACATGCACTGCGCGGAATGAATCACGCTGAAGCAGTTCTTTCAGTGAGCACGTTCATTCAAATAGCAATATGTCAGACTGATCAACAAGAAACTACTCAAAATGATGTTCACAGGACGGACAGTACATTCGTCTTGCTCGTCACACTGCAAACACTGCTCCGCAAGGCTTCTGTCTCAATCTAGCAGGATATCTCATTATTGACGGCTATGTCCTTTGCATGCCAAATCTCAAATTGATCACTGGCTATTCCACGCACTTTGACGAGCTTCACAACTCCACAAATACAAGTCTGGCTGAATCGGTGTTTTGCAGTGATTCCTTTACCGCTCAGTGAAAGCAGGTCTCGATTTGTCTAGAAATGTACTTACCGTATTCCTTCTATTTACCGTACAGTATGATTAACAAATATTTGGGATGCAGAAATATGTCAAATTTTGCATTAAAATATTTCCAATAAATGCACAGGGACGAACATCCATTTTCTTTGGTTCCTGGTGTTCTCAGCAGACGTCACTGGCAAGCGATTTATACATCTCACATATCAGCAGCAGCTACCAGAACACTGTAAAGTATCATCATTTAGGTGGGTTTTTTTATATTTTTTTTTTATCACTGAGCTTTGAGTCTAGTGTGACATTGGTAGAAATTAAAATGATGGATGTTCACTTAATAGAACGAATACAGTAAATGTAACCAACCGAATTATAAACGGTATCAGATTTTTTCCAGAAGTATTTATTATCATTGCCTTGTTCTGTAATTATCAATTTAATAAATTATGATTAATGTAATATTTTACATAATTACATTCAGCACACAAGTGGCGGCAAGTCTGATATTTTAACTAAACATCTACGATTTAATCAAATCAAATTTATTTATACACCACATATCTCTACAGAGTAGATTCAGGGGTGTTTACAAACTAAAACATGATGTAAGAATTCATTACATATTCGTTGTAATATTACAAATTAGAAATAATATCTAGTGGTAGCTTTATGTGTTGAGAGAGAACTTTAAAAATTTTAGGACAGTCGTTTTGTTGTTCTCCTCTTGTTTCCTTGTCATCAGGAGTGAGGCTGGCCTCGATTCTGTTCCTCGATTTCAGTCATCTGTTTTACAGTATATAATATAATAAAAATTCAAGTCCACGAACCAACAGAACCGTGTGTTATACAAACAACATATCTTTGGTCTGATGCGTCCTTTCTAATGTTCATAGTTTAAGTTAAATTATATTTAGCTTGCCGGATTTCCCAAGACCAAGAGGTAAACTCAAGTAGAGAATCTTACAAAGATCACCAAATGAAGACGCCACTGCACCAAATGCACACCACCCGGTAGATACGGTATTTATTGCTACTCTGAGAGCAAAGGCCGAGTGCATCAGGACGTTACTGCTGTCACAAAGAAGAGAATAACAGATGTCTCACTATTCTGTTAACCCATTTCAAACATGCGGTGTCTGGGTCGCGAAACAACACATTCAATCAACTACTACATGGCTAGAAAAGTGACTTGACTAGGGAATGGACAGTCCACCAGCTTATTTAACAAGAAAATGTGTGAAAATTTTGGATAGAATCTTGGCAACAGTGCATAAAATAACTAATTACTGATGTGTACATGTAAACGATTGTTGCCATTTTTCTGTGATATTTTGGCCTATTTTTAGGGAAAATATGAAGTTATTAATTAAAAATAACAATTTAATATGTGACAAATTAAAATATCATGCCTAAGTTTATATAATTATTGTTAACATGAAACCAACCGTTCCATTTTCTTCCTTGAGGTTATGTAAATAATATATTTTTTAGCTATTTTGAAAAAAAAAAAAAATTATTCATAAAAAAATGAAATAAAATTGTAAGCATTCTTGCCAAGATTCTTTTTTATATAAGCTGATGGACTAGCAGCTGCAATACAGGCAGCAATGGACAACCAAAGGATCTGGTCCACCTGTGCAAGACATTTGATGAAACAGGAAGATGACAGTAAAACCGGAATAAGTAGGCCACGGCTGTCATATAATGCTGCACGCAATATGAAATGATGCATTATTAAACAACGAAAGACAACCTTACAGTGGAACATAACCTTACAGCGGAACATAACCTCTACTGCAAGATGGTTCACCTAACGACCACGCCATCAATCATCTCATTCAGTTCTCTTCATCTCGTGTGATACAAAATTAGTACTGCTTCTTATCTTCGTAGTTCAATTTCCATACTTCTCACATTTTTGGCCAATATGAAATGTGCAATTAGTCACCTCTTGCGTAGATGCGGTAGATGTCAAAATGCCATCAAAATGATGACAGTTTTTCCACACATTCAGTGGACTGGAATTTTGCTGATTTGCCGTTTTATTGCACTTGTGGATTAGAAATATGACAACCCCACCGGTGTCTGTTTGAGATGTATAAAATGTCAAGTAGACTTAAGAGTATTTTTCACAGATTTTCACAGAAATATAAAAAAGTATTTTTAAAAAGATTTTTTTTAAAGTTGTCTACAGATTCATATATATATCCATAAACACATTTTATTGGATCATGTTTACATGACATGATTAATTTTTTAATTATTGGTCAACCAATTGTCATCGGACCATGTAGTTTCTTTGAAGAAATTATGTGTCTGTTTGTCTGGGGATAGTATCACATGAAATTTTTCTTAGAAATCACGACAAACCATTTCTTCTTTCCAAAAATAATAACATTAATCATGTAAATTAAATAACATTTCAGTTGACTATAAAACCTTAAATATATTTTCTAATTATGGATTTTTTACTTTTTCCTAATTTGTGTTCCAATATTTTCTTTTGATCAGCTGTGATTACACGTACATGAGGGGTTTCAGAACCAAATGCGACATATTTGTTTTGGCTTTTTGTTGTTGACTAAAACTCACTTTTGTGCTTTGTACTCAGATCATAAATAAAACATTGTACATGATATTGGAAGATCTTAGGAAATAAGAATACAAATTCATAGCGACTGATAGCATGGGCCGAAAACTTTTTTTATGTTTCAATTATGAAATTTCACCCAGTTGAAACAGTCACCCAAATTGGAGTTTCTCATGTTTTGTCATGTAAACCTTTTTACTATCATATACCCACCCATGGAGCAATTATAGTGGCGCCACCTGGAGAACTGATCACCACTCAATTCTCTCAGGTAGAAGAAAGTCCTCTAGGAAAGCAGATCATATCAAAAATATATAATTTATAAGTAAATAACTCTAAATAACCATTGTTTTTTTATATATCAACAACTGGCCATTGAAAAGGCAAAAAAGTAAAGGTAAGTTCTTATACAGCGCAGTATTCAGTCTTCATGACTGCTGAAAACGCTTTACACTTTACACCCTGGCAGACCTGTTCAATTGAATACCATCTCGATTTCACTCGGAAGCATTCAGCTATGCTGCAATTAATGCGCAGACTATTCGTACACAAATATCTACAACTGTCTATAGCAAGGTACTCATTCATACAGTTGAGAGAACTGAAGCAATGGAGAGTAAACGAATTTGCTCAAGGTTTGACGCCGCCACACAGGATCGAAACCCGGGTTCTCTAAGTCGAGAGTCCGAAGCTCTTGACGCTGCGCTACTGCACTCCACGAAGCGTTGGTCCAAGGAAGTAAATCAGCACAGAAAGACACGATTGGACCTTGGCGCCTGGGAGGTGATGCATTTATAAATCTCTAAAGTTAGCTTATCAGTGTGATTTTAGCCCAGCACTGCTTCCTATACTGAAGACACCTATTATCAGGACAGTGGAGATTCTGTAGATAATTAACGACTATCCTCTCCCGATCTCTTGCTTTTTTTATGACAACACTGCTGCAATGACTGCCTAATACTGCCCTCCCAAGACATCAGTAACTGAATACAATGACAACACTGCTGCAATGACTGCTTAATACTGCCCTCCCAAGACATCAATAACTGAATACAATGACAACACTGCTGCAATGACTGCCTAATACTGCCCTCCCAAGACATCAATAACTGAATACAATGACAACACTGCTGCAATGACTGCCTAATACTGCCCTCCCAAGACATCAATAACTGAATACAATGACAACACTGCTGAAATAACTGCCTAATACTGCCCTCCCAAGACATCAATAACTGAATACAATGACAACACTGCTGAAATGACTGCCTAATACTGCCCTCCCAAGACATCAATAACTGAATACAATGACAACACTGCTGCAATGACTGCTTAATACTGCCCTCCCAAGACATCAATAACTGAATACAATGACAACACTGCTGCAATGACTGCTTAATACTGCCCTCCCAAGACATCAGTAACTGAATACAATGACAACACTGCTGCAATGACTGCTTAATACTGCCCTCCCAAGACATCAATAACTGAATACAATGACAACACTGCTGCAATGACTGCCTAATACTGCTCTCCCAAGACATCAATAACTGAATACAATGACAACACTGCTGCAATGACTGCCTAATACTGCCCTCCCAAGACATCAATAACTGAATACAATGACAACACTGCTGCAATGACTGCCTAATACTGCCCTCCCAAGACATCAATAACTGAATACAATGACAACACTGCTGAAATGACTGCCTAATACTGCCCTCCCAAGACATCAATAACTGAATACAATGACAACACTGCTGAAATGACTGCCTAATACTGCCCTCCCAAGACATCAATAACTGAATACAATGACAACACTGCTGCAATGACTGCCTAATACTGCCCTCCCAAGACATCAGTAACTGAATACAATGACAACACTGCTGAAATGACTGCCTAATACTGCCCTCCTAAGACATCAATAACTGAATACAATGACAACACTGCTGCAATGACTGCCTAATACTGCCCTCCCAAGACATCAGTAACTGAATACAATGACAACACTCAGGACATTATCTTCACTTGATCATAATGAGACATTTATCAGCCGTGTTGATGCCTGCAAAAAATCATCGCACAAAAATCGATACAAGTGATAACTCTGCCCATCTGTTGCAGCAGCAGCAGAAATGTACAGTTAGAAGGATGATCTGTTGGCTGATTACTTCATATGTGACGCTGGTTTTTCAACAACACATTTTGCATTACAGGGAGGCTGTATTTCCTAGTTTTTATACTTAATTCTTAAGACTAGAATAAATATGTCTAAAGTATTCTGCCTACCAAATTTTATTTAATAAGCACATGACAGTGTTTGCATTTTTGACTTTTTTCTTCAGCGAAATGTAGAAATATTCAGATTGTAAACAAGTGTACTAGCAACATAACAGATGTCGATTGATAACAAAATTATCAGAGTATGAATCTTTAAATCTCATTTCTCCTGCAAAAATGTTGCTATTTTAACGGCACCCTTGCCAGAAATAAGTAGGTATATATATATCAGTGTTTCCCCTGGTGTATAACAAGCGAGGCGGGCCTCCTCGCCGTTTTTCTATGCCGCCTCGTCCAAAATATGCCGAAATTGCCGCCTCGTAGCTATTTCATACGCCCATTTTTGTTTGTTCGTTCACGATATATTCAGCGTCGGCGAGCGGCGCGTAATGACACCACAAAGTCACTTATATTCCTGCAAAATCGCAGATTTGTAGCAACATCGTTTAGCCGTCATTGGACAACGTGAAAAATATCACTTGTCAGTTGTCCAATCACTGAATATTCCTGCGGGATCCCCGGTGTCTCCAATGGTGACACCCTGCTGAGTTTTGACATACTAGAAATCTAGACATTCATGTAAAATGGCGTTTTGGTTTATGACGGTGGTGGGAGTGAAAACAGTGCAGGCTGATGGCACTACGTCACTTGTCGACACTTGTATCGAATCCGGACTCTTTTGAAGCCCAAATAAAAACCGTGCATCCTAATCCTATTCACTAGTCGGCACTTGTATCGAATCCGGACCCTGTTGAAGCTCAAATAGCGACCTGGTTTGCGCTAGTCTGTGCCTCTGCGGCCGTACGTTACCGAACAGCACGCGTAAAAAGAGATATATATATAGCAGTGTATGTTGATACAAACCGGGGCGCTATTTACGCCTCAAATGGACGTAAGACGCAATATTCTTAAAGGTAAATATGCCTAGGATAATGCTGAATGATGGAACTACAGTGTATCTCACTGAGGTATCAAAGATAGGCAAAACTCATGCGGCAAAATCAATGACAAAGTGGGTCCGGATTCGACGCAAATGCCCACAAGTCTATTCAACAAATGTTCTATGCGGTTTTGTTTTAGCAAAATAAGGAATGTGATTCGTAAGATATCTTTGTGCTAAACATATAATACATATTCCGACAAAGTTGTGCAAACAAACTTTTGGGAAAGTTGATTTGAGTGAAATACTTACGAATATAAACCACTGAAGTTCACATCTCATAAAAAAATGCCTACTACCCAAAACCGTGTATACTAACGGGTTATCAATAACTTGGGTTAGACAATGATATGTTTGCACTGCAATTGGATGTACTAAACAACTTGTACTGTTTTATAAAAAGGACACATTCTGAGAAACATTCTTGCGATTAATAGAAACACACTTTTGTGGCATTCCAGAAATGACTGTTTAATTAATTGTATAGCATTCTAGCAAACAAATAAAATATAATCTTTTGAACATAAACCACCAATTTACCATAATATTATGATATTAAAATAATTTAAAGGTGATGATGAAAGAGTCTTCAGATGATACCACTGGATGCTTCCCAGAGAAGTCGAGATGGTGTTTGACTGAACAGGTCTGCCAGGGAGTAAAGTAAGTGTAAAGCACTTTGAGCAGTCCTGCGCTATATAAGAACTTACCGTTTACTTTTTTATTGACTCTGTCAGCGAGGTAACAAGGCCTAGGGTTAGTGCAAGAAAACATAACCATAACCAAGTACCAGTGGTCAAGTGGAAACCACACCTCTACTGAGTAGCAGTGGTAAAATAGAAACCACACCTCAACATGATGAAACAGTCATGATTACTGACTTTTATCAATCATGATTACTACATTTACAAGTAGTGTCTTGTTGTATATCTTCCCCTCTATATTCAAGAGTAAAGGTTAAAACACCTCAGAATGCATCATTTTAAAGCTAGTTTTAAACAAATCTCTGGGGGGACCCCCCTAGCAATGCTTCGCGCTAGCGGCGCTCGCGTACCCCACCCCTACTACCTCGCCCATCATTTCACCGAGGGGAAACACTGTATATATATATTTAGATCTAAGTATAAAGATAATCGTAATTAAATATCTGAATATCTAATTAAACTCTAACCTTTGGGGCACTGTGATCATGACGACAATTATCTAGACTACTACACTGGCCTCATTAATAACCAATATTTTGCTTCATATAACATGAACGGAAGTCAACGTCACCGCATCCACCAACAAAGATGCACCACCGGTGACCCGAATCGACAACCGTACATCCCTAATATACCTAATCAAGCACCACTGATTTAGCTAATCCACAGTACATGCCTGGCTCTGATTGCTGAGGGAAGTAAAGGGTGCATTGAGCCATGGAAAAGGGCTATCTGGGTCAACTAGTTTCCTTTGTTCATTTTGTCCATTTGTGCAATGTTGCAGAAATGTAATCCCATAACATCGCTGGAATTGGTGCAACTTCACTGGCAAACAAGATTGTTAGTATTTATAAGGTTGTTGATGCACATGTTACAGGATTATTGGGAATAAGGGATCGTATAAGTATGAAAAATAAAAACGATTAGAAATAACACACCATTAAAGGATTATCTCCAAACGCCGATATCTGACATCAGACAGAATTACTTTCATTTGGCCTCAGCCCCACCCCCCCTCAGACAAAAGTTTGTAAACACTGATATGATATCAATATATTAATAGTATCGGTCTGAAGCAAAAAACATCAATGTCCGCCACCAGATGAAACTACCTCTGACCCATCCTCCCTGATATCAGACATCGCCATTCTGAGATGATCTCTAAATCACCATTAGAAATAATACAAGATTTGTTTCCGAGTCTCAGACTCACAGGAAAACAGGCCTAAAAGTATCGAGACTGTTTTTCCTACCTGGTTGCTGTCAAGTCTGATCAGCATACTCCCATTTCCCTCGATGTCTTCGATGGTTCCCTCTCCCCATCCCTCCTTGGGGCAAGGGACAAACACATGCGTCCCCTACAGGTGGCAGCACAAGCACAATGTAATAATAATTTGACATAATTTTTCTGTGCGTTAAACCTAGTAATTATGGCCATTTAGAGGCACATTACAATACTAAAACATAGAATGTATGTATTAAGATTAGTAAAAACATCAAAATATATAGCTATAATAAATAGATAAGGAAATAAAAACTAAATACAAGCTAAAGGTACTAAAATGTTCACAGTTCTAAAATAGATACTAAAATGTTCACAGTTCGTAACTGCGTGTACACACATTCCATTTAAAATGAAACAACTATGGGTACTACTGTTTTCCCCACTGAAACAATGCTAAATGTGTGTACTTTCAATTCCACTACGTGTACAGTTACAATTCAATTTGTTTCTAAACTGTACACTATATATTTATTGCAAATGTGCTGTTGTCCATAAATATTATTAACCCATGTGCCCTTCTCCCTCATCATACCTACTTTACAAAAGTCGTCAAAATGGGATCACTGACACTTTAATCAGATCTTGTGAGTCTGACAGTAAATTATGATCTGTAATAATGATCTTAACCTCCACAAGATCAAGTCAGTTGGGGCAGAAATCAAACAATGTACAAATAGCTATATATATATATACTATAATTATAATAATACAATGTAACACTAAGATATTTGAATATGAAAGACTAGAGATGGAAACTTGTGTGGTATTTATAATATACTGTTACAACCTCTCTTGATGAAAGATTATTCTGGATTCAGCAAATCATAAATACATGACTCATCAATCTTGTAGACAAAATGTAAAGTTAGCGACCTAAAAAACTGCAACACGTCAGACATAGAAGTCACGTGTGTACATATGTTGAGGTTGAAAACTTTAAATGAGTGTATTTATATATTTGAATGTAGTCATACAAGCTGAATATGGGATAACTGACCTTCCTGAAGTCTGTGCCTTCTCCCCCATGACCCTGTCTTCCCTTCAAGCTGGAAGGCACTTTCACAGGGCTCAATACTTGTATCTGGGAAAACAGTAAACTATCCAATATACTAGTGCAGCTCTGCAGAAGTATGCATCAAAGTCTGCAGATATGTTTTTCAATACAGATGTATGATCCATCCATTGGATAGTGCTACATGTATATACACAGACACAGAAGGTGTATTTGTAGAGTATTCATAAATGACTTTGTAATGAAATAAATTTCAATCACTTTTTCGCGTCAATATAAGTTATGTAAAATGTCCCCAGCTGCATTACTGGTGCTCCACATTTTTACGCAAGTCTACATTTCTGATTCATTTCATACTAGACCACCAGTGTTCAAATGGAATCACCAAGAAGGTCGAAGATCCTGCTGACCACAATCTTTTCATATCAGACCTGTAGAATAAGTTGGGTTGAACATGGAAGGTTAGCATAAAAACAGGTAGGAAATGAGGTTAAGAACCCTTCCACCCAGATCTGTTGCCACCCTCACCCCTCTGTCGTTCATATCATATTAAACATGATTTTTATGTTTAAAACATTCAGATGTACCTCTGTTGTCATTCACACTCAATTTCAGCAGCAATGAAACTTCTAAAGATGACAACTGTTGTTCGATTTGAACTCAATATTGTTATATAACATGGCCACTGGGCAGGGACAATCACTTAGAGTTAGAACGAAACATTATAATGGAAAATATCAACATTTCAATATCAAAGCTTACTTTAAATGCTGAATAATGCAAAACTCCACGCATTGCAAGACATGGATAATTAACTGTCATTGATTGTTCGTCGATTTTGTGTCATAATATGACACAAATAATATGATAGATTTGCCTAACACATATGTGTTAGGCAAATCTGTCATGATGGTGTCATTTTGACTCGTCTCAAAAATTCTCACAAGTATCTTTCATATATGTATGCCAATATTGTTTGCTTAATCAAGCTGTTATGGAGGTTAATAACTGACCTTTGTGATGAAAACAAAGAATGGTTAAATTAATCTAAAAACTATTATTTATATAATGTACTTAAAAAAAAAAATATATACCATAATAATATTCAACCACTAAAACATAATGTAGAATGCTGACCTTTTACGAAGCTCGCATGTAACTGATTTTTGAAGTGATGTAATTGACCTTCAACGAAGTATCGTAATTTAGCTTTTATAATTCTGCGTAATTGACCATTGTAATTGAACTGGCAATCACTAGTAGTTTCAGAATTCCTAATAAAGGTGAATTCGTGCAAACATAATATCAACGCGAGAACATATTGTCAGTTCAACTGATTTATAGTGTTGTTCTGGCCAAGTATATAAGAATATCTCACCTACGATTACGTTTTGAAATGACCATTTGATTTTTAAGCATTTTTACTCTATTAAATATTGATGTCCCATATAGATGACAATTTTAAATTTATATAAAGTAGGTATTTCTGCATATTCCTGGAACTTATTTATGAGTGTGATATGACCTATAAAGGGTATTTTCTATCTTCCTAATGTATAAATGCCATATAAAGGAGGTAGAAGAAAACTGGGGGGGGAGATAAACTACCACATTGGTACCATATATAAAACCACATTGTTATTATATCATACAGAATTCCCATCTACACGTGAGACAGACATATTAACAGTTGAACGCATGAGAGTGCTGGACACTGTTTATCACGGCAGACCCAGTTATGGTCTTGCTAATCAATAACTTGCAAATGACATCCCCGTTGCCAACAGGAGATTTATCGATGTCATAAATAGCGATTGATCCCCACTGGGAGAAGAGCTTGCAAAGAGTGTGTGGGCGCTCATTACTGGAGTTTTCAGGGAATTTCTGACAAAATGTACGTGATAGAATGTTTTAATTCCCAACCTGATGCAAATTTGTATATTTCATTAACAATCACTGATATCACCTAGTTTTTAGCTTAGCATTCGAGTTTATTTAAAATTCCCAGGCACGGTTTTTACCACCATTCTTTGTGGAACTATTTGATAAACTGATTATTGAAAGCTATGCTACTATGTACGGGAAATAATTTATCTCCAATAGGCAATTATACACATTAAACATTTTGGTAGCCATTCTTTATAATCTTCAAATTATCTTTAGTTTGCTATGATAAATTTAACACCACCTATATAAATTCTATGTTCCTATTACAGCAAATTAATAAAGGTAATCATAATAGTAATAAAATCAGGTTTGATGCCAACATGTGTATTAATATAGCCAGTTATTGTTATTATTAATAGAATAACAAGAACAATAAAAATTGTACTTAGCAATCAAAATATATCGACAAGTAACTTCATTTGCATATATATGACTCCTAATGTGTTGCTATATGCGTGACATTTATTGCCAATGAAACACTTCATAAAGCTAATACAGTGCATCGCATAATGGCACACGACTGTCCCCAATGTCACATCCAGGTATTTAATGTTCCTTCAAAGCTGTGATAAATTGGCTTTAATCAGACATCTGATAGTTTATAGCAAATTCTGTGATGAAAATCGTTTTTCGCTGTTGGTTCTGCTCTACACGTACTAGCTATTGATATAGACATGTCACAATATATATCAAAACTATCACTTCACTGAAAGTGGCATAATCAGTAAAAAACACAAACAGTTAGCCAAAATATGTGGGTTATCGAACAACGCAAACTAGAGTAATGTTCACAGTTCGACGACTGGCAGACTGGGAAGTGTAGGCATTGGTGACATCAGGCTTTCAATGGCATTGTCCATTCCTCAGAGCTATTCTAATAAACTGTTGGCATAACATTTGTAATATTCATCATGGTACTTGCTAATGGTTAGCTTTGTTTTATTAACTCTTAATGCATAGGCCCAAAATACCTTTTGTTTCCTTCTAATGAACCCCATTTTAAAATATAATTTGGCCAATATCTGATTATGAATATTGATCTTGTTATTGTATCAATCATGAATGCACTGTACCAGTTAGCCATAATATTTGAGTGTATTCAAATCAAACTTAGATGATAGAACTATCAAATTATATTGATAAATTGTTTTTCAAGAATTAAGACATATTTGGATGGCCAGACCTATCTAAATCTCACAATAGAACAGGATTTTATAATAAAACTGTTCAGATGCCTTCAGCAGTATTCATCTGTATGACACCGAATGCATTTTTTGGGCGATCTTTTATTTCTCCTTAAAGGAGACATGCCTTCAACATCAAAGTCACGAAACGATGCATACAACCGATGTGTCTTCCGACCAAGTGTCTGGTTTAAGAAGCAGTTCCTACAAGGATACGAGTGCAATGTTGCTAGGCAATGTGAAGAGTGTGCAATTTATATGACAATGGTAACTAGACTCTGGCAGTTGTCGCAACCACAGATAGGTCCTGCGTTACCGAATGACAGCTGTCTGCCCCTATGCTCCACAAGTAAATCAATGCAGGGCGTATTCTTGGCAGTAGCAGCACCAGCGATTATCAAAATATGGCCACGAATCAATAATTCACACGTCCAGTAATTGCTGTGACGCTGAGAATCGGGTTTTTGTCAGGCAAAAAGTGTGTACGTACACTCGTGCTAAATAATTCAATAAATTAACAGACGGGCATAAAGATTGTCCATTACCACTAAGCTGGCAGGCCTGCAAAAAAGATTCAGCGTTATTCATGAACTGGTCAGGTTTAGAACAGAACGGTTGAAAATTGTACTCATTTCAACCAATTCGCACACAAATTTTTCATAACCAATGAACCAGCGGACTAGCATTAAACCATCTAGACTAACAAAGATGTTCAAAACATCTGTTCAAATTACCATAGTTAATATAAAGCTTGCTCAGTTACCAATGAACCAACTAGCACAAAAACTATTAAATTCCACTGAGCCTCAGGAATAATAAAGATTGTCCAGCATTACTGAACCACAAGTCTAATACAAAGATTGTTCAGTACCACAGAGCTGCCAGACTAGCACAATGATTGTTCAATTACTTCAATTCCATTGGACCACAAAACTAGCACAATGATTATTCAATACCACTGAACCGAAAGGCTAGCACAACGATTGTTCAATACCATCGAACCGACAGACTATCACAATGATTGTTGAATACCATTGAGCCACCAGGCTAGCACAGATTGTTGAATACCAGTTACCACTGAACCACCAGATTAGCACAGATTGTTCAATATAATCTCAAGAGCTTCAAAACTAGCACAAAGATCATTCGTTCTTACTGAAGCACAAGAGGCTAGCACAAAGATCAATCTTTCTTACTGAAGCACAAGGCTAGCACAAAGATCATTCATTCTTACTGAAGCACAAGGCTAGCACAAAGATCATTAATTCTTACTGAAGCACAAGGCTAGCACAAAGATCATTAATTCTTACTGAAGCACAAAGATCATTCATTCTTACTGAAGCACAAGGCTAGCACAAAGATCATTCATTCTTACTGAAGCACAAGGCTAGCACAAAGATCATTCATTCTTACTGAAGCACAAGGCTAGCACAAATATCATTCATTCTTACTGAAGCACAAGGCTAGCACAAAGATCATTCATTCTTACTGAAGCACAAGGCTAGCACAAAGATCATTAATTCTTACTGAAGCACAAGGCTAGCACAAATATCATTCATTCTTACTGAAGCACAAGGCTAACACAAAGATCATTAATTCTTACTGAAGCACAAGGCTAACACAAAGATCATTAATTCTTACTGAAGCACAAGGCTAGCACAAAGATCATTTATTCTTACTGAAGCACAAGGCTAGCACAAAGATCATTCATTCTTACTGAAGCACAAGGCTAGCACAAAGACTCCTCAATACTACCATTGAGCTTCCAGTTAAACAAAGAAATAGCCAAATACAGTCTGTAAGCGTGTCACGATACATGGCGAGATTCCGCGCTAGTGGAGCCGACTGGCGACATGCACAATTATTGCCCAATGATTTTAGCTTCGCGGAAGCCAGGAAACAGTTGTAACCGTTTAGGTTATAGGTTTATTGTGGCTTTGTTAATTGTGTTATGTCGTCGTCACTTCAGTTTTATATCAACTATACATCAGGGAAATCAAAAATACAGAGAAAGAGCCAAGCAGCAGTCGACGGCAGTCAAATACTGGAATTTGTTTTTCATCCCCAAATTTTTTTCGCCTAGAAATGAAATACCGTATTCATTCTTTTTAGCGTAGTGTACAGTACAGTAGAGAAACATTCTTAAGGTTACACAGATTCTGTTTCTCAAACCAGTATGAAAATGACAAAATGGTGGTGTCACATGGTGGAAATTGTATGCATTTTTTTACTGTCTGTACTCTACTCCACTATGTGGCGCCACTAGATCGTTCATTTCCGTTTTTTAAATAAACATATTATAGTTACCACATATTTAAAACTACTTCTCATTGGAGAGATAAGTTAGCAGTGGACAGCATAAAACAAACGACCTGCATGACAGTGGTGCTAAGACACGGACAAAGTCAGAGAGCAGGCCGTGCCATCCTCAACGTAACTGAAGCTAAGTGAAAGTGATTTATACATCCATGTGATGGTGATTTTGTGGTCAAAGGGATACTGAAACTTTGCAATGGCTGTGGATGCAGGTGAAACTTTCTTTCTGATATTGTCAATGGTTCACTGGGAATTACAATAAATGATGGATTCGGTAATAAGTTTTAGTCACATGCCGACATCAGACCTTGTTGGAAAAGAGGGGTGTACCCTAATTGATTAACAATTATGTAAGAAATGGGATTTAAAACAAAATACAATGGATTATCGCTTGCCAATATCA
>CM034539.1:40570704-40736143 GCA_020002185.1 Paraescarpia echinospica
CTGCCTGTCTATTTTTGTAAGTACTTCACCCAAAACAACTTTTGTAACAGTTTGTTTGCACAAATTTGATGGAATAAGTATTAGAGATTTAGCACATAGATATCTAACAGAAGAAGTTGTTCAGGTTTTTGTTAAAACGGCATAAAACATTAGATTAGAGAGAGTGCGATAGTGTAGTGGTTCACACATCTGCCTGGCATGCCAGCACTCTGAATTTAAAACCTGCATCGGGCAGGCATGTATGTTTGGTATAAAAACCAGGATCTCAACATTCGGGACTGTGTATCCCTTGTGACTCAGACAGATCACGTTAATGTCGGTCCCGTCTCAATTTGGGATGTAAAAGAACCACTGAAGACAACAAGCACCTTGGCAGTGACCACCCCTAGTGCCAGCATAGAAAGGTTGGTTTGGCGATAATGTTCTGAAAAAGGCTGACTAGTTGAATGAGACCTCACAAGACCATAACAATATTAACAGACATAGTAACCACAATATATACAGACTAGTCAGTTAGTAGAACGTTGCTGAGCATTGGAAACAACTAGAGATTATCATTAGCCTGATTAATAGGAGTATTACTATTAGCCAGGAGTCAAATAGGACGCACAACAATATTGACATTATCAATATCATGGACATGATTATCAATAATTATAATTTGACGGATTTATGCTCCCATCATCAGTATGCCCTCAGTAACTCTGCATGCCCTTCCCATTCCTCAACCGGACGTGACAATTGATACCTTGTGGATATGACCCACTGCCAAATCCCCAGACATCATTTTGGGAAATTTGACACAATGACAGGCACGAGATTGACAGGTCACCCGAGATGCGATGGATGGATGGGCACACCCCAGGCCACTGCCGCACGTGCGAGTTGCTTTGAGCAATAATGTTGGGATTACGGTGCAGCAGTTACATGAACTGTTTGGAATTTTATTTCGCAATCCGTTTCAGTTCAACTTACTTTCGGCAGTGGAGAATTTAAGATGTTTTGACTATCTCCACCGGAGAAACGCCTTCGCACAGAAGCCATGTTTATTTTGATAAGCCTTTGAATTTACCTCGCGATCGTCTATTGGTCCATTCTCGGCCAATGGTTTCTCTTCTTACAAGTGTTTACAGTAGTAATCGGGGCTTAAGTAAACGAAACGAAACAATTAATTTCGCATAATAAAACATAATTGTAATTTGATTGTAATTTCTCAAACTTTTCATAATCAGATGTTTATGCTAGTCCCATAGACATCACGGTGTTGGAATACGCAATACATCATATTAACATCAAACAAAATCATGGAAGCGTGTTGTCCCTGTATGTATGGAATATGCAGGCTGCTTATATCAAAAGGAAAATTGATAGTGTACTATCAAACACTACACCCAGGTTTTACTTTCTGTTTTATTTCCATTACAAACATTACAGTATTTTCGATGCATAATGCACGTGTGTGTGTGTGCGTGTGTGAACGCGCGCAAGTGTGTGTGTGTGTGCGTACATGAACGTGTGTGTGTATGTGTGTATGTGTGCGTGTGAGTGTGTGAATGTGTGAGTGTGTGTATGTGTGCATATGTGTGGGTGAGTGCGTGCATGTGCGTGTGTGTGCATGTCTGTCTATGTGTGTGTGTGTGTGTGTGTGGTGTATGTGTGTGTGTGTGTGTGTGTGCATGCGTGCGTGTGTGTGTGTGAGTGTGCGTGCGTGCGTGCATGCGTGGACTATGATATATGAAGAGGATAGGTGAGGTGAGGAATAGTCTTTGTGTAGTAATTGCAGCGTGGCTGAATATTTACCAGAAAAGTCAAGCTGGTGTTCGACTGAACACGGTGACATGTAAAACGTTTTGGGCAGTCCTAGGGATATAACTTAATTGGATATAACTTACCCTTACTTTCTTGTGTGCTGTAAGTGGTAATTATAATTTAAATTGTAAAATATCTTATTGTGTTAGCAATATTAAGGTTTTATTTTTAAAAATTAGATCTTCGTGGATAGGATAGGATTACACAAGAGAAATTGAGAAATACGAAGAAGATTAAATCTTCTTCGTAAGACTGACAGTCAGCATAATAAAATTTTCATTACAATGACTGTCAGTCTTAGGTTCAATATGAGTATTAGTTGTGGCTCAATGAGCGAGGATCGAGTGATGCAATACACAATTGAAAACATTGATTTGCGCCAACAAATATTTGGGGGCTAATCTTATCTCCAGTCCCCACTAACAAAAATTGCATCACAAAATGCACAATCGTTCCATAAATATTGCGGAGCTAATTCTATCTCCAGTCCCCATTCTTCAAATATTGAGTGGCTGAACCCCCAATACCACCGCTTCAGGCACCTTAGGATAAGATTAGCCCCCAACATTTAGGGGAGGGATGCATTTTTGATGGAATTTTATGTTTCCCAGTCTTCCGATATGTCATTTCTGAACGAACCGACAGCGAAGGAATGATGAATTGAAGTTTCGGACCCCCTCAATATTAATTTGTTCCCTACGCCAATGCATAATTATGTTATAGTCAGCCATTGCCACTGCACGATCAAAACAAAATGATGCAGTTGATCCAACATAAACTCAGTTTTGCATTAAATTGGTCAAGATGTGTTTTCTTCAGTGAATGCAATTATGGATGGATACTTTAATTATATAAATAAACAAACAAATACTTAACTGGTTTATAAGTAAATGTTGAACCGCAATGATAATGCTTTAGTTTGTTGAATTGTTTTTCATATCTAACAATAAGTATTCTTTTCTTATTAAGTACCGGTACACTTTGTGATATCATGGAGCTATGTCTATTTGAATATTACCACGTTCTCGGCTTTCTAATAAAAGTTGTTTCATTTGGTAAATCCGCGTTAGTAATTTGCGGATGCCCATTACACGCCACCTATGACCTCAGGATGGCCGACCTAAAATTGTACTTCGATCCCATGTCGCAGCCTTCGCGGGCTATTCTGTTGTTTCTTAAAGCTAACAATATCCAGTTCACTGAAAAACAAATATATATTCGCAAAGGTAAGCTACATGTGGTTAATTTTATGTGAAACATTTGCTAATCGCTCTGAAGAGCACTTGTTTACGCTTCCAAAATGCAAATGTAATTTTATGTTAATCCGAAAGATGGCACCAGTCATTTCGGTACGTTTTGATTAGCCAGGCTCCGCGAGGTGACGCCACCATCTGTTGCCACAGTGAATCCAAGGCTATCATTCTTTCTAACATTTAAAGGGAATAAAAACACCTATTGCTTGAATTCATATTATATTACATCTTGCTATATATTTCCCGGTCCACCAAGCCAAATAAATAAAAAAAATCAATTAATTAGAAATTCCACATGTTATGCTGTGCATCCGGACATTTTCGAATGCATTTTTTTGGCACAATTTTCAGGATGCTGAGATGTGACGTCACACATGACATATACTCCCATCAAACCACCCCTTTCCATGCATTTAGAGCATGTTTACAAGGATAGCTTTTGCGTCGAAACGAGCATCAGAATGAGTTAATGTGCGATATTCCGATGTAATACAAACACCAGTCATCATAGAGGAACAAGCAGTTATCTTACGGTTCCACATGAATCCAATTTTATTCATAACGATCGATGGGAATGGACAGGTCTACAAGTCGACATGGTTTCGCTGAGCTTCAGCTCGTTTTCAGAATAATTATGTTGATTGCAACCCACCGGAGATAATCTACACCAATAAACATACACAGCAAACATATATTGTATGAAGTTACAGAAAGTAACGTTGTATAATCTCATAATATCACTAGAATATTGATATATGAAGGAGGAGTTGTACAATTTATCATAACATCTTAAATCAGTCAGTGAATATCCGTCAATCTCGGTAGTTCAGTTGGTAGACATGTTGGTTTTGTGTAACTTATTTTATAATCGGGTGATGCCGGTTCAAGCCTTATACCAAACCATTGATTTTCTTGACACTTTGTATATATGTTTTCACAAAGTAATATAAACCAAATAATTTTTATATTATGATGTACTGTTTGTAAATAAAAAAAAAATTGTAGTAATTTATTCGCCACAAAAATGAAAATATGGTAATTAAATATAACGATGTTTCTAAATTTTATTTATCCAGATATATATAATATAATGGTTATATAATTTATTAATTGTATATATTGTACAGTAATATATTGTAATTATATATGTGAAAACAAATTGTGATCTGTCTGGATAAATAAAATTTAGAAACATCGTTTTATATATTGTTACCATATTTTCATTTTTGTGGTGAATAAATAATTACTATAAAAAAAAAATATTATTTACAAACAGTGCATCATAGTATAAAAATGATTTTGGTTTATATTACTTTGTGAAAACATAAACAAAAAAGTGTTGACCCAAAAGCTATCCTTGTAAACATGCTCTGAATGCATGGAAAGAGTCGGCCTGACGCGAGTATATGTCATATATGACGTCACGATACCACGTGATCGCCTAGCTCTTTAAATTTAAATTTTCTGCAGAAATCGCTGCACAGACAGGTTTAAAATCGAATTTATGCTACAAATGTATTTTTCTGTATTTTTTTATGTTCTCAATTGTTACATACAATGTTAAACTTTGTGTACACATGGAAAACGGATTTTAGCTAATGCCTTGTTTTTATTTCCTTTAATAAGGATTGAAGATTTATTTTTTACATCAAACAAAATGCAGTGCAAGAGAACATGTCATATAATAATAAAAAAAAATATGTATGGTTTGATGTTGTTAATTTATTTGTAATAACCACTGTATAGTGCCCCATAACAATTATTTGAATGGGGACGCTGTATATAAAAAATAATGTTATTGTTTTGTATTAATCCAACTTTTTTTATTGTTTGATCTCAAAGGTGAACAGCTGTCCGAAGAATTTGCACGGATCAACCCATTCCGCAAAGTGCCAGTGATTGACGACAATGGGTTTATTCTCACAGAGAGGTACATAGCAAATAGTCATGGCCAAATGGCAGTGAAACTACAGACAGATTTCATTTCGTGAACTCCGTACAAAGTGTAACAGGATTTTAACAAAGTTATCCGCATTACGTCATACGTACCTGTGCTTGTGTGTGTATGTGCTTGCATGAGTGTGTGCATTGCATGCATGCTCACACACGCACGCATGCACACACACACACACACACACACACAAAAACACACACAAATGTAGTAACTGGGACATGTACACTAGATCACATCTTGTACATATACAGTTGTACACACATTACAGGTCTGCCATGATGACGCTCTCTGAAACATTGCCTCAGGGCTACTGTATGCTTGTCGACTTCTTTCTGGGGTAGTCTTATTTGTAAGCTTTAGCTGTACACAGTTTTGTTTCATAAGTTATGTCTTTCTTTGCATATCCATGTACACTGCATTTGTTGTTTGCTGCTCTGTTTTGCATGTGTGTATGTGGCCTCTCCGTTGTAGTGTAGCCATTTTGAAATACCTGTCTGGTAGTCGCCATGTGCCAGACAACTGGTACCCTGCAGATGTACGCCATCATGCTCGAGTCGATGAGTTCGTGGCTTGGCAACATGCCAATCTCAGGATGACCGGCTCACTTTTGTTCCGAACGAAGGTTTGTTGTCAAATCCTACCCGTATTTTACTTTTGGCTCAAAATTTATTTGCATGTTGAGTTTGATGTTGTATTATTTCTAAAATAGTACTGTTGTTTTATTTCATATTTTCTTTTCTGTATGTCAACCACATTAAGCCAGGTTCATTGCTTTCAATGAATCTGTTCAATCTGAGCCATTCATTTGGATACTGCGTAACTTGAATTTTCTTCTAGACTACACCGTAAATTTGTATTATCTTTTTGGGACTTATTTCATTGTTGACAGCTAGGTGATTCCATGTGAACACAACCAATATTGATGATATTTGTTGCACTCATCTCATCATTTTTTGAATGAACCAGTATAATGAGAGCCATGAACCTCAAATTTGAACATCCTACAATTTGAAATTTAGGACACTTGTGATGACATTTTAAACATACTTAATCTATTGAACTTATCAACCTATTTCAAAGCAATTTGTGGAATTGATTGTTATATGCAATGGCAGATCACAGAACTGTAATTAGAACACTGTGCGCAGTTGATGTGCACCAAGTGGTATCTATGCTTGACATTGCTTGTTGGTGTGCAGATCAGAGCAAAATGACTTCATTCTACCAGTGTTGTATCAACAACAACAACAACAACTCGCAGCACCACTCTATAGCATCTGTGGTCAATAGGCATTCAGTTGCAATGCTCACATATAATAGGGTACAACTCTCAACCTAGTGCTCTGCACCTGGTGTATGTAGAGGAATTTAAAGTATGCACATATTTCAGATGAGACATTGAAAACCAGAGATCCGTTTTATGTAGCAATGTTGCTAGGTGAAGAAGCATGGTTTGACAACACTAGACAGCACTTGCTTTATAGAGTGAAGAGTAACTTGTTGGTTATCCTCCAGGTGACAGCACCTACCATGCTGTTGCTGTAAAGTGTGTTTTATGTTAACAACTTTATACACCCCTGTTTTAGAGTAACATGATCTAAGTTGTATATGGATATTTTGCTTCCTCTGGTATACAAGGCAAAAGGCAGTCTGTGGGTTTCATGAGTCAACTAGGTGAGACATATTTCCAGTCTTGATACTCCAAGCCCTGTGCTAGTTGGCTAGTTATACCAACATTTTTGTTGAGTTATTCAATACAATCTCTATTACTCGGGACATCTTTTGCATCAAAACCTGTGTTTAATAGTTTTTCATCCAGGCCTTTCTGAAGTTCTGATAGTGGTTCTGAATTATATTTTTAAAGTAGTTAGGCTTCATATTACAGAAAATCATCGTATCACATTTTAATTGATACTACAATTGTCTGCACTTTGCCATCTGAACTTTGGCCAGTTTGCACTGTCTCACGTAGTTTGCACTGTCAAGTGCAGCTGATATAGTATGTTGTGAATAAAAGTACTGTTTAATAACCGGGCATATTCATCATCCGCATAAAAATGGATGTGGACGTCAAACTTGTTTATGGGCAACTGTAGGACTATATAGTCTTAATGTCACTTCTGAAAATAAAATAATCTTAAAGGAAATCTCCAGCATTCAACAATATGTTCTTATTAATTAGGAATATGTGTATACTTATTTGTACATAGCTTACCAGATATTAGTTACATTTCAGGATTAAACATTTGATGTTATGAGAATAATATAAAGTTATACTTATTTTATGTTATTGTTTGCTGTGCTAGCTACACATAATGTCTAAGTGTTAAGTGGGAGTCTTCCTAGTCGTTTATGTTTGTTATTATTAGTTTATTTATTCTCCATTACGGGAGAAGAAACAATTATTATTATTATTTATTTTATATGCGTGCAGTTGAGTGCGAGTCACGAGTGGTGTTGATACAGGCACCGTTATATAGTACAAAAACACATGTAGTTGATTACATAATAAGTAATTGTCTCTGTTACTTGGTGAAATAATCGTCCCAGTCTTCAGCATATAAACACATACTTCACATCCTAATGCTAACAGTGTAACAGTATAAATGGCATAAAATTGAGATGTGCCACACATAAATGGTGATGTCAGACGAGTTATGTCATTAGCTAAACAAAGGTATTTGTATACAGTATAAACATTAATTCTCGCAGTAGAATCACCCTTGATTCATTCCTCTGTACATGCAGTCACTCGCAGTCGATCGCATATTTCTGCCCCATTGCTGGTGCACATATGACATTTTCACTTCTGCTAATTGTAGAAAAACACATTTTACCGCAACACATAAATGTTGCATGGTAACAGTTTCATGCATGGACGTGGCTTCTTTTTCTGCTCGCTGCGAATAGACATGCATTGGCCAGCTATTATGTTGTGTTTGAATGCTCGTTGTTATTAATAAAGTTGTATGCATGGTGACAGCAGGACACATATAGCAGATGTGGTAAAAGACAGATTGTCCGGATGACATTTGCAAAAGGTCATTTGATAGCAGGAATGGGCAGTAAAGCTTATCGACTGGCTGGTTTATGTTGTACGGATGCTTTGACAGTGCTTATTGTGGATGCACAGTTTGTAGTGCTAGCTTCTCGGTGTTCTTGGCATGCATGTGAATATCAATCGTGTTCCAACACAACACAACACAAATTGTGGAGAATTATCTGTTCAGATGTGTCAGTTTATTCATTTTAAATGGCACTGCGATTTATTATATTTACTAAGTGACAAATTGTATTTGTTAGGAATCAGTAGCGGAGTTGCAAATATTGTTTTACATACTGTATGATTGTATACCAGTATATATATTAAAGCGTTTCCTTTTTACATGCATGATATTACAATTTAAAATACTTAATTTTCGTATTTGATTCACCATTGATGTATTTCTAACTCAATTGTTGAATATAGATTGGATACGAGAAAGAACTCATGTACACACGTCGATAAATTAATGAGATATAATTAAACAACATTTACCTATTATATTAGATGACATTTTTGTAACCATACAGATAATCCAATGGCTTCCTTGACCATTTGCTACGTGGAGCATGTTGCTTAGGATGGTAATCTGGTAAAATTTTGTTTAGGTAGTTTGTTACTATTTGAACAATATTACAATGGCCCGTGATGCCACACTGATACAAGCAGTGATATATTGTTAGTGTTTGGTTGAATTCATACACGAGGACGTCAAAATGTAACAATTATTAAGCATTCTCCTACTCTCTTGCCCCATCCTTTACCTTTTTCTATACTGCACAAGAAGGGTTTTGAGGCGATTGGTACCCAATAAAAAGACCAACCTGTATTAAGAACATTTCATGTGCTGCTCAAAGATAACAATTTCCAGAAATGTTATCGAAAATCGAAGTAGTAAAAGAAACAGAAAAGCCTAGTATATTTTGTGAAACCTGGGAAATTGGCAGCAATGATCGAACAGTCGTCTTCAGCCATTAATGCCCTTCCTTACTTACTGATCTACAGGCCTATAGTGACCGCTAAATGTATACCTAACCTTTATAATTACCCGGCAGCTTTTAAACAGTGTACAGATGGTCCCCTTTCGTTGATATGTTGATAATTATCTTGTTTTCTTGTTCTGATGCGTGTTTTGTTGACTTCATTGATAAGGTTTATATTGTGCACCGTCTCTGGCGTATCCGCTATCTCACAAAAGCGACACGCTTAGTATCTCATTTAATATACTCTCCATGCTAAAAGTTTGTACAACAGGTTATATTTGAAAAATGTACAAACAAAATTGCCAAAAGTGATAGGCCCCAAAATACGCCATGCTCTGTTTTTGGTGTATCAATCGTCCGACCTCCTTCACGACAGGAAGTTACCAATCCTCATGGCAACCTCCTTCTTCTCACGTGTGCTTCTTTGTATCACCCTCGCACGTAGTGACGCTATTCTGCGGTATCTGAGCACATGCCACACCGCCGACACCCACTGGTATCGACTCAACGCGAAGGCGCGTGCGCGAGTTGACGAGTTCCTTGCTTGGCAGCAGACCGCTCTGCACGGCACCGCTACCGACATCTTCAACCACCAGGTAGACGTTAGCGCGTAGATTTTGGTCGACTCCTCTCCGTGTTTGTGTGACTAACAAAACGCGAAGTGAAAGTTCAGTGCATGGAATAAAACGTCTACATAGACACATAGTTGTTGATGCGTTTGGCAGTGCAGGAAATGGTTGCTAACGTTTTACAAGACTGGTAAGTTTTCAAAAACTTAAACATTGCCCATCACATCTAACAACGTGATATGACAACACACAAATGGGGTGTTTATCATAACAGATGACATTTAATACATTATTTGGTTTGTTTGTTTTATTTGGGGGCCTTCTGCGCAAAACGTTCGTGTCCCGCATTCACAACGGATCACTGCGTTTGACCTAGATACGCAATATATGGGTACAAAAAAAAAAAAAAACTCATTACACAGTAGCTAGCGTGTGTGTGTGTCCGTGCTGTCCATTCTTTCATGTCACACCCATATGCAATATTGCCAGTTGTATCGTCATCTTTCACCTTATTTGTTCCACTGTTACATTCAATCGATAAGTTGCATTAGTGCTCGTGATTGATAGCGCTCGAGGGAGGATAAAATGAAGAGAACACGGGAAGCAGAAGAAATACTAGCACTTCATCACACAGTAAACGACCGATGCGGTTGTAGTGAGCGTTATATATGCTTCTGTGTTTGTATTTATTTATCTACTACCCTTTTAATAATTTCGCGTCGCACCGTGTTTACGAACATTGACGGATTAACCACGAGACGAAGGCAAACAAATTGTACATGTGTAATATCTGGCGGGATGAATGCTCGAAATGGTTTTTGCAAGACGTACAATCATGCGGGATATGCTTGTTATTTTTCAAAGACCTGAAATAAAAAAAGGTTGCAGCAGTGTTAGCTTTCTATGTGTGATCACCCTTTTAAAGCATTACCGCTAGTTTACGGAAACTATATTTCTATGGCATTGCCAACTATACAAAACATTATGCAGTCTTTATTATGAAATCGGAGGCATGCTGGCTGAAGGCCTGTCAATATAAATATTGATAACAGTGTAATTCATTTACATATATTTTAATGGTTTTAGTAACGTTTTCTTTACAACAAAACGCAATTAGTGCCGTTTTGTTTCTACTCATACAATTTAGAATATCAACCAACAACCTTGCATGTCCCAATTTGCGGTTTTCCTTAACGTTGAATGGATTTCGCTTTAGTAGTGTTTCACTAAAAACTGTTTCTCAACGTTGACAGATTGATCACTCTGTAATTTCGGATGCTTCGCATTGAAAATAAAGTTAATTTGACATGATTATGTAAGATTCTTATGGGAAATGGGTGGTGGATGTGAAGGATGACGTTTCGCATGTTGTAGCAGCATCTGATAGACCCGCGATTCATTTCCTGTCCGTCTACATTTAAACGCGCCCGTGTATCGTGTGCACATTGCAGGTCTACAGCGGATATATCGTGATACATGCATTAGTTATAGAGATCAATGATAGCAGATGCAACGTTGGGTGCAACATGCATCTTCATGCAAATTGTATTGACATTCAGCTACACACCACGCATTATAATCGGGCAGAAACCGTCGCTGTTATATTTGAAGTCGAATGTTTCATGTAAGTGTAGAAACGTGCATTATGCATACATGCACACACGCAAACGCACGCACACACAAACACGTGCACACACACGCATGAGAGGGGAACACGAGACTAGTTGTACGGAACATGTTGGAACCGTATTAAGTGTTTATTTATAATGTGCAAACGGGTACATAAACAGTGCAGGCCAGGACGGGTACATAAACAGTGCAGGCCAGAACGGGGATTTCAGTGTTGTTCTTTTGAAGCGAACGTTCCATGCATGCTGAGTTCTTTGAGTTAGTGCCCAGTGTATATGATGTGTGTGGTCTTTCGTTGCTTCAGTACATCGAGCCACAGCTGAAGAACATCCCGGTGGACCGCGAGAAGTTGTTCCGCCTGGAGGCGTCCCTTGACCAAACGCTTGACCACCTCGAGAATGTATTCCTACGCCGTCAGAACTACTTGTGCGGTGACGACATCTCGATCGCCGATCTACTCGCCATCTGTGAACTGATGCAGGTACTTGCAAATAGCTACCGTAGCTGACGCGATATTGCGTTACATTTCACATACCTCATTGGTGTCAAATACTTCCTGTTTACCCGTAGTTCTTATGTTCATATGATCCCACATGCTTAAAAGATGTTCCTGTCGGTTGTTTGAGTTTTGGAAAAAAGGTATTTTTGTGTTACCGAATATGACCCGTATACAAATAACATACCTCCATTTTCGTTTGTTATTACACTGTAGTACACTAATAAAAAGGTTCCGAAACAATTAGTTTATTTGTGGAAGTTAGTATGCATGCGTATTTTGAGTTGTTTTTTTCTACATATAACGGTTTTTTCTTCTTTCTTCTGATGTCCAAGTCAACGCTGCTTTCGCTGACAGGACGACGGTTATTCTGTAGACGTGGCCGACTCATTTCCGTCTTTGGCTTTTCAGCACCATTATTACCAATAAATTCGCGTGTTACTCCATATAGCATGTTTTTGTACATTAAACAGCCAGTCTACTGTCAATATATTGGGTTCGTCTGAGATGGCCTTTCTTGAAACAGTGTCGATTTAGCCTATTACTCTTCCAATTTCACCTACAGACAGTTTATTTTGTGCACCCATGCAATCGACGATTTCAGTGCCCAAAGCTGTCGTATCTGTCTGCAGCAAAATGCCAGCCGGTTGACGATTGCATATATCTTCTGTTACAGGCCGATGCTGTCGGCCATGACCTCACCACGGGGCGCCCACGTGTCGCCGGCTGGATCGATCGCATAAAACTGAGGCTACAGCCTCACTTTGACGATGTGCACAGTTTGTTGTACGCTGTGCGAGAGAAGTTTGCCAGAACTCCTGCAAATCTGTGACGAACCAGGCAACAAGCTGCATTGAAAGACGCCAGAGGTTGTGATTTATTAAGAAGTGTCTTCTCGTTTATTAAGACGGATCGGAATTAGTTTAATGAGGTAACTATTAGATTTGATTAAAGATTACTCTCACGTTGTTTTTTAAACTGTACAAATTTCCATAGATCATGCCCATTTAATAAAATAACATGATTACATATTAACATAACTTTAGAAGTTAGCAGCAGCTAAACTGGGTGTGGTATTTAAATGCTAATGTAATAATACAAAATCGTTTTACGCCACTGAATGTTGAAATGATTACTTTAACGGTAGAAGTTGGAAATGTTGATCATTTGGCAGATTGGCGATCGTGATGAAATATTGTGCTTTGCTGTTAATCTGTTAGGTGAATCTGTCATTTCCGTAACCGATTAGATTTGTAATTGATGTGCTTCCCACTTGTGATGACGTGCCAAACATTCCAATTTTGTATTGTAATAAGCGATGTGTATGCTAGAACTGAACAGTAACTTAGTTTTAAGGTACAGTGTCTGTTCCTCGATTTATGAGCATTTATTTATATAATGTAGTTCATAATGCTACAATACATATTATGTTGAACCTATACTACCTGCCAAATTGCGTATAATAAGCCTGAAGTATGTCTTGAAATTCAATTTTTCACCCAACATACTCCAATAGGCATTTCTTGTTACGCCAGGCGGATGGGTCAGCAAATGGTGTGTGCAATAACACAGTCTGAAACATAGTTAATTTCACAAAACACAGTGGCAAACAGAATATTACATCTAACGTCATTTTGTGATACAGCACGCGTCCATTTTGATTTTAATTGACAGGCGCTGTTGTTTACAAGCGAAGCCACTTCGGTTGCGACCTTTTCAGAAATAGCCGATCTATTCACAATAACAACAATGTCGATTTTGTTATGGTCAAACATACATTGTACATTTTTATATTGGTAGAGTTACTATATCACTGTACAACTCAGTATTACGTCTACATCCGGTACGTCAGGTACCACTGTATTGTCCGGGGATGCGACTGCTCTGCAATGCATGTGCTTAATATACTACTTTGTTACGATCTTTTACAATGTTATGAAAATGCTATATACAACGATGTTGATGTTCAGTGGATATTTTGTTGAAATGATTTAATACAGGTTTTTTTAAAGCAGTAATTGCAGCATTGACGTAATATGTTTACTATTGTTTATTAGAACTACACACATTTTACAATTCGTATGGTGTATTAAGTGTGATGCTTATTCATTAAATATCGTTGATTTAGACATAGGTCGATTTTTTATTTCTTCATCTCATTTCAAAACAATCCATTCGTCGGATGGAACTGTTGCTGTGGCAAACACATTGTGGCTGTTTGCCCGATAAATGTGTTCGTTGTTAGAAAATAAAACGTACATGTACAATTCTAGTGACAACCAGAAAGCTATGGAATTCCACAATCTAACGGAATTAATCGCTGTTATGTGGGTCGTACATATATGAAACATCACCACCCGGAATACCGGAATATGCAGATGCATTTAATGCATACGTGATGAACGTATTCAGGAAGCGGCAGTGAAACAGCACTGCAATTGTTCAACGAGATACTGTTAATGAACCATCCCGCTACAAATGATTCCCTCTGTGGGTCCAAGAGCTAATTACTTAGTCTCATAGAAGGAACAGAATTGCGCAATGCATTGATTACGTTTGATTGGCCAGTGCGTCTATTCCTCATATGAAAGCCAATTTGATTGAACAAAAACAGTATTTGAATGGTCGTCTATTGGTCAGTAACTCTTGTAGACGTTTCGGTTGCAAGTACTTTTTTACTAGGTGGGGATGCTAGCCCAAGCTCAACCCTCCTTTCTCATCCGGGCTTGGAAGCGGCAACCGCGGAGTTATTGGTCAGTAGAACAACGTGAGTATGACGTAAGTACTCAAGTGATACTTGTAGGCTGTTTAAATGAAGAGCCTTATCTTTGTGAAATGGAGACAGTTAACGTGTGGCTGGTATGTTTGCATGTGACTCCTGGTGTTAACCTGCTGGAAAGAGTAAGGGGTGGCTCCTGTGCTTGTGATATTATATCTTATCTTAATAGGAGTCTCCCGACCTTATCTATTACGTACCTTATTCTTTGTATTTGTATCGGATTTATAGGTCAAATAAATTGGTTCTGAGAGTAAAGGCTGTGGTAAGAGTGACTGACCTAGGCCTTTTTGAAGAACACATGTGATTATCGGTGCACACTTTGAAAATTGAATTTTAATGTGAAAAATAGCGAGATTTCAAGGGATTGTGGACATACCACAATTTATCGCCCAATGTAGCCCTTTGTTTTGGAGACGATATGTGTGTTTACGGCTGTGAACCGCGATCGGATCGCTCGTGGTCACACTCAACCGAACATCAGCGTGGCAACTGCTACGATGGACGGTGACTACTGATCAGTGCCAACTGCAAATAACCGGCCTGTGAACAGTGTGTTGCTGAAGTGCAAACTGGCGAACAATCGAATGTCGTATGCACTGGCATACTACGCTATTTATATAACAAAATGGATATCATGATGCACGACACGTTAGTAAATCTATGTGCTGACCATTTTCATCTATCGAAATTGAAGCGGCGAAACAAACCCTGTATGAATCCGTAAAAAGGCAGGAAATTACAAACCTATAAGAATAACGAACATACTATGCAAATGCATGGAACAATGCATTAAAGACCACATTGTTAATCATATGACAAGTAATAACCTGTTCAGTAAACAACAATACGATTTTACTAAAGATCGTTCAACAGTACTACAACTGCAAAATGTTATGGAATCGTGGACCAAAGCATTAGATACAGGAGACTGTAGACACAGTGTATTTAGATTTCATGATGGCTTTTGATGCCGTTACCCACAGAAGATTGATAGTCAAACTAAACTCGTATGGTATAAAAGATTCGACATTAAAATGGATTGAAGCATTGTGATCGTACATAACAGGTCAGCATAAACGGAACAAACTCTGAGTGGACATAATATTCGATATGTATATAAGCGGTCTACCAACTAAAATAGCTTCAGACTTATATATGTTTGCAGAACAAAGTTTATAGAACAGTTAATGGCGCAGATGACCGTAACACACTACAAGAAGATTTAGATAAACTTACATCATGGTCTAACCAATGGTTATAAAAAATTCATCCAAACAAATGTAAGCTGATGCACATAGGAAAAAGATGAACATATGTATATTTACAAAATAAAAATCAATAAGACGGTCCATGAGTTAGGTCTGATAGACGGAACAAAATCAGACCAAAATATATCGGGGTTAAAGCTAAAATTTGACAAACATATAAACCAAAAGATTAATAAAGCAAACAGTATCATGGCAATTACTAGAAGGTTGTTTACAACCTTAAGTGAAAATAGTTTCATTCCACTATATAAAGATTTAATACGGAGTCATTTAGATTATGCAGTAAATATATGGTCCCCTTATAAACACAAATATAAGGATGCAATAGAAAATGTGCATAGACATGCACCTAAGCAACTCGCAGGAATGAAGGATATTCATTACCAGGAAAGACTTAAGAGGTTGAACCTCCCTACATTAGCATGTAGAAGAACACGCGAAGATATGATAGAAGTATATAAACTTAAAATGGAAGTGTGATATTAATGTTATGCAAAGACTTTGAAATCAAGGAAGAACAAGGGGTCATAGTTTGAAATTATTCCCAAAACGTTCACATGTAAATACAAAAGTAAAGGTAAGTTGTTATATACCGCAGTATCCAGTCCTCATGACTGCTCAAAGCGCTTTACTCCCTGGCAGACCTGTTCAATCGAACACCATCTCGACCTCTCTGGGAAGCATCCAGCCACGTTGCAACTAATGCGCGAAGGCTATTCGTACACAAATATCCACCACTGTCTATAGCCAGTTACTCGATCATTCATACAGCTGAGTGAGCTGGAACTATGTATAGTGAACGAACTTGCCCAAGGTTCGACACCGCCGCACAGGATTCGAACGCGAGTTCTCTCGTTTGAAAGTCGGAAGCTCTGGCCACTGCACTACGGCGCTACACGAAAGGATAGCTTTTTAATCAGAGTTACAAAATTGTGGAACAATTTACCAGAACAGGTAGTAAATGCACCTAGTATCAACTTATTTAAAACCGCCTAGATAACCACTGGAGAACGGAAGAATTTCTTTACGACTACAAAGCCACCTTGCCATGAAGCCGTGGAGCTTTTACAGAAACAGACGTAGATCTGACCACCGAGGCCACCGCCTACGGTCAGGAACAACCTAAGTAAACCTAAGTAATGAATGCGATGTTGTCAGGAATCTCGGACTGCGACAAGAACAACATCGAAGACATATTGCTAACGTTGCACAAGACGCCGAGTGGACTTCCCTCGTTCGCGGTCACATATCTGTCCACTATGCCGCAGCTCGACGTCAATAACATCGACTTCGGACACACCCTGTCTGAGTTTCGTGCGATGCGAGCAGAAATGGCGGACCTGCGATGTGATATGACAGCCGTCAAGTCGAAGGACTCAGACCCGCCGATCTGGCCTCAGCCGAAGGCAAAGCTTACATTTGAAGATCGGCAGACTCTCCGTGTTGATCTGCTGCGGATCAGTGCGACACCAGTGTCCACCACCGAACCGAAACCTGTGCTGACCAACGTCAGCTTGAGTACGCGAGATATTTCCGTTCGTCATCGTAGATCCGCGACGGTTAAGACTCTTCCGTGAGCTGCGAATGCTACAGGAAGCCGGACGCTCCGAAACAACAACAAAAACGACTGAGGACAACGATTTCCAAGTGGTGTCGGGTAAGCAAATGCGGAAGAAAGGGAGTAAGGCTGTGATCGGCTCTAGGAAAGGGCGGCATGAACTCAGAGTGAATGAAGGACGATTCCTGTCAGCTTTCATCTTCCGACTTGACCCCACGGTCACAGGGTATCAACTTATTTAAAACCGCCTAGATAACCGCTGGAGAACGGAAGAATTTCTTTACGACTACAAAGCCACCTTGCCATGAAGCTGTCTCTGTATGTTAATTAGGGTAGAATTTTTATGGAAATTCTCTCTTGATAAATACACTGCCATAATGGAGCATTGCTATGACTGGCTTTGCGGCATCAAAATATGTTGGGGCAATAAAGCGCATTATTTATTAAATGTATACTTACCATAAGAATGTGAAGAAAACCGAGACAGGTTTAATGGTTATATGTCTAAAATTGCTGTATACATTGGTAATATTATGCGGATATTTCTAAGAAATCAGTTTTTGGAGAAGTCTTTGTTTGTATGTGATCAGGACACTCTCCCGATAGATACATATACATATGTTACTTCTGCTTGGGGAACTACGCCATGGCTAGACCATGTTATTGCATAACTAGAATGTCGATACTTTATGACTGTATTAATTCTGATCATCATCCTGTGTCGTTCTCCATTGAGAGGCTATTGGAAAATACTTAGACAAGGTGTTGTTTTTAATATCACAAAACTGTCCAGAATCAAATTTAAGCGGTCAGAAAATGTCAAAAAGACAAAGAAGAAACTATTATTGCTGGTTCCATTGCAGAAAAGTTATATCAAAAAGATCATCGACAGGTCTTGGAGGAAATTAGAATCATACGAACAGTAAAGTTACACTACCAACGAACATTGATGGTATATACACGGTGACGTCGATATTAGGTCAATGTGGAAGCACCACTACGAAAATATATTTAGGTTTTAACGATGTGAAGGATAGTCGTTGTGATAACGTTCATGTTGATTCTATCAGTGACAATAATCGAATTTACTGTTGGTGCAGGTGAAATGATGAGCATTATTAATTGATTATCATGCAATAAATGATGGTATTACTGCAGAACACTGCTGACGCACAAATTGTGGTGCTATTATCTACCCTTGTGCCATAGACGGGTACATGACAAAGGTAATTACAGGCCAATATACCTTTCTAACATATGTTCCAAGATAATATATACTGTGTTATTCAACAGAATGGATACATACTTGCAAACAACGCCTCATCAGTTTAGATTTAAGCCAAAACATGGAACGGAGCTGTGCGTGTTTACATTTAAGGAATTACTAGGATTTTACACTAAACATCTATCTACTCGGATTTCTTTTCAGTGGGCAACGGTGTTAAGCTAGGTGAAAAGTTATCCCCTTTACTTTTTAACATTTACATGGACAATTTGAATGTACAACTACACAAACAACATATTGGTTGTAGTCTGATGACCTATTTTTATTCGCTCCTTCCGTCAAGGGATACAAGGTTTACTTGACATATGTTACTCTTATGGGTGTGTGCACGATGTTCAATATAATGCTGGTAAATCCCTGATCGTGTACTTTGATTCTAGATACTCAAATCTTGCCAGGGAAATGACTTTAGAAAGAAAGCAGTTAAACCTAGCCACCTCTTGTAAATACCTTGGGCATGTCATTTGTAACGACTTATCGGATGAGGCTGACATTCAAGCCAAAGTGATACTTATTTACGTCAAAAGAAACATGTTACGGCAAAAATTTCATTTTTGCTCAACTGCTATAAAGAATAATAAGCTGTTTACTGCATATTTCAGTAATATTTATATATGTGTGCGTCATAGGTTAATTGTAGAAAAGCAAATTTTCAGCAATTTATAGTTGCCTATAACAGTTCATACAGGATATTGAACAATCTGCCTATGAGATGTAGCGCTAGCCACATGTTTGCTACAGTTAATATAAAATCATGTAAATATATTATCAATACAGCTATTTTTAGTTTAATCACGAAGATTTACAGGTCTGTTAATACAAGTATTCAGAGTATTGTTACTAGCGACATATACAGTATATCGCAGTTGCGGCATCAGTGGGTCAATGCTTTGTATGTTTTTTAAATATCTTGTTTTAATGATATATATGTATACTACGCTATGGATACTGCGCTATATATGAACTTACCTTTTTAACTTAAATATTGCATTCCCAATTTTACACAGCTTTGTACACGAATACACATGCACGTATGCAAGCGCACGTCATATATAGCGTTTGTGGTAGATATCTTTTAATAATAATAATTTAATTTAATTGAGTCCATATAGAAAAAGTACACCAATAAAAACATCCATATGAATATATATATATATATGGACTCAATGAAATAAAATAATAATTATTATTAAAAGCTATATACCACAAACGCTATATATGGTAATTAAAGTTAAATTACTAATTACCAATTTGGTTTAAAAATGGTGCGTAGGCCTACAGCAACAGAGATGTCAAAATGTGTTCTATTCGAGAGTTAAAGCCATAGGCGGTTCCAGTGAGGCTGGTGCCCGTACCCCCCTAGACCTTTTGAATTTTGCCGAGCTTTGCCTGCGCTAGAGTGGCGTGCCCTCTAGACCTGTTGAAAGAGCCCCCAGACCTTCGGAAACTGTGAAGGCACCCCGCGAACAAACTTAACAGCACACCCCTCTCCCCGTCTTCTGATGTCATGATCCGACAGCGTGACAGTGGAGTTCGTGCCACCAGGTTTTTTGGCGAGCCTCACCGGGGTTGCAATTGGTGGTTTGGGCCGCATAGATTACCCTCTCTCTCTGGATCCGCCCTTGAAAGCGTACTTGATAATCATGGCAACCAGCTTGTGCATGTGTTCATCAAAGAGCAGCACATTTCCATAACTGGGTACTCTTGAATAACCATCGTATGCACACGACATGTGCATATTCTACTCCGGCTGTATACTCCGGCACATTCTACACGCGTCACGACACACGGAAGAGACGTTGTTCACTGCAGTCTCAAGTGATTCCAGAAGTTGGTGTCATAGGTAATGGAGACATCGAACAACTATACAAATTGTAGCATCCAATTAATACGCTAACTTGGAGGCACTGCAAGTGTATCCCTTCCCAGGTGTCGAGGTCCACTCTTTTGTTCCATTTTCATTCAATCGGTTACCTGGATCATTAACGATGTATTTAGAACAAAGGTAGTGTGCATTATCGACTACCACTAGCTTCTGTTTAGTTACAGAACCCACCACCTTCATGGTGATGTCGCTTATGTCCAGACGATTGTGACGTACCCGGACATCAACGTTAAAAACAATGTTCATTTGCCGTTTCTTGATATCAAAACTATCACGCTAAAGACGTAATACATAACTCTGTGATGATATCCAGAAAACCACAATTCACCGCTGGACCATGGTTACCATCTACAGAAAACTAATCGATGTGTGCAAGCTACATATTGTGGAAAATGTCAGAATAACTCTCTTCGTGTCAGCAGCAGCAGCTATTTCAAGAAACACATCCAACCGTTACATATAACTTGCCTGTCGTGGACAGGAGATCCGCAAAGCTCATCATCAATTTCGCGTTTTCTTGTCACTCAAAGGAGCGATAACTGTTCGTCCCTTTAAGTATTAAAGCGTTATCGCTCCTTTGTGTGGCAAGAAAACGCGAAATTGACAGATTTAACAAGATTGCCATCCAGACAATTAACCCTAGATGGCAGGTGGACAAGGAAGCCCTTTGGCTTATCGAGAGTCCAACCCTTTTATTTATATATATCCAGCCCTTCTGAGGTATGTGTCGATTTTATTTTTAAACATATTCACACTACTAGCACCCACACAATCATAAGATAATCTGTTCCATTAATTCACAGTCCTTTGCGAAAATGAGAACTTTCTTACGTCTAATCTACACTGCTCCTTTACTAATGTAACTTCACGTCCTCAAGTCTTTCTATCTTTCTTAACTGAAAAAAACATATTTCTATCAATATTTTCATAACCATTCAATATTTTAAACACTTCTATCTGATCTCCTCTCAATCTCCTGGTCTCTAGTGTTGTTAAACCACATTCTTTTAGGCGTTTTTTGTAACTAAGATCCCTCAGTTTTTGTATAATTTTAGTCGCTCTCCTCTGTACACTTTCTAGCATATCTATGTCCTTCTTGCGGTATGGCCTCCACGCTTGTATACAATATTCTAAATGAGGCCTAACTATTGTTTTGTACAGCGGTATTATTAGTTCTTTTTCTTTATATGCTATATTTCGCCTAATCAATCCAAGGATTTGATTTCCTTTTGAAGCTGCAATTCCACACTGCTCTGAAACCTTCATGTCAGCACTAATTGTCAGCCCTAAGTCTTTTTCTTTTACAGTAGTACTTAGTACAGTTCCCCCCATTGTATATTCTACATATTCGTTCCCATGTCCTGTGTGAAGACATTTACATTTCCCAAAATTGAACAACATTTGCCACTTTTCAGACCATTTGATCAACCTGTCAAGATCATCTTGTAAATGCTGTCTATCTCCATCACTTTTAATCCTTCTAAACACTTTTGTATCATCTGCAAATTTCAACACCTTGCTAGCTATATCATCGTCCAAATCGTTTATATATATTAAGAATAATATAGGTCCCAGTACTGATCCCTGTGGAACCCCACTCAAAACTGATTTCCAGTTTGAAGCCTCCCCATCAACAACTACCCGTTGTCTTCTGTCAATCAGCCATTTTTCTATCCAGTTAATTATACCATTTCCTATGCCATGGGCCTTTAGTTTAAGCAGTAATCTTTGATGTGGCACTTTGTCGAAAGCTTTTTGAAAATCTAAGTAGACGATATCTACTGGTGATCCATTATCTACCCACTTAGTGATATCTTCCAAAAAACATAACATATTTGTTAAGCATGACCTCGCTTTTAGAAACCCATGTTGAGATGGGTTTATCAAGTTAAGTTTAACAAGAAAATCCACCATGTGATCTTTAATTAGTCTCTCTAATAATTTATAAATCACCGATGTTAAACGAACTGGTCTATAATTATTTGACTTGTTTCTCGAACCTTTTTTGAATAACGGTATAATGTTTGCTTCTTTCCATTCTAAAGGAACCACTCCCTCTTCTACTGACAAGTTGAAAACTGTTGCAAGCGGTATGCTAATTTGTTCTACAATTTCCAATAGTAGTTTGGGTGGAATACCATCCATTCCAGGTGATTTATTATCCTCCATAGCCCTAATTTTCTTAACTACCATTTCTGGGGTTACAATTAACTGTCTTAAATAGTCTGATTCTGCCCCCTTGAACTTGGCCTCTGGTACTGGCAGTGAACTAGTGTCTTCTCTGGTAAACACTGAACTAAAATACTCATTCAGGTCTTCTGCCATTAAGAATCGTTCTGATATTATATTTCCAGCACTATCTTCTAGAGGACCGACCTTATCCTGAACTTTATGTTTGCTTCGAACATACGCATAAAACTCTTGCTGTCATGTTTTATATTACAAGCTAATTAATGTTCATAGCTTCTCTTTGAATTTCTAATTTCAGCTGTAGCTTGGTTTAGTGCTTCTTTATAAATGTTATAGTCTTCGTCATTTCCAGTACGTCTATATGACTTCCACATCATTTGTTTATATTTAATGTTTCTAATGGCTTCTTTCGATAAGTGTTTCTTTTTGGACCGTTTCCCGTGTTTTTTTAAGGGAACAAATTTGACGATGATGCATTCAATTTCACTCTTTAAGATATTCCAGCATTCTGTTGCTGTCTTATTCTTCAGTGTGTTATTCCAGTCTATCTTTGCGAAATATTTCCTTATGTCCTAATATTTTCCTTTGTGGAAATTTCTCCTGTACTGCTTTTTACTATTCCTTTCTGATTTTATGATTAGCTGTGTGGATCTCCTGTCCACGACAGGCAAGGTATATGTAAAGGTTGGATATGTTTCTTGAAATAGCTGCTGCGGCTGCTGTTGCTGCTGCTGACACGAAGAGAGTTATTCTGACCTTCTCCACAATGTGTAGCTGACCACACATCGATTAGTTTTCCGCAATCAGTGGGCTTAAGACGACTGTGCCGGTTCCACATATGATGCGCAAAGAGTCTTGCCTCATCCACTGAAACAGGACACGACTGAATCAGGCCAATTGCGCACATCATATTGCCGTCATTATTATCGCCGTAAAGTCGCCATGGCAACGGCGGCGACGTCTCTTGTTCGAGGGCGGCTGGCGTAAATTTCATATCCTGTAGTTGGATTTAGCTTAATTCGTTTGCGGAAGTAGTATTTGATTAGCCGGTTTAGGCGCGCCGATAACGAACATACACATCATCAACAAGGCAAACAGATGTAGGTCGGCTAATGAATGGAATGTTGTATTTAGAAGAGGTCAACCACTTCAAGCAGGGTATGCGTAAACTCTAAGCACCCGATTACCTAACCTGTTTTGTAGTTATTCGATTGGGACGTATACGTTTGTGTGTAACGTGGGGTGTTTATACATTTTTGTTGGAATTCTGGCCTACAAAATGTTTTTGACAAAAACATAAGGCGAAGTGTTTAATATGACAACGATATACGGTAATGTCTAATCTAGAATATTTCATACTGTAATAGTAATATAATTTACATATATTACCGTTATAATATATCAACATTGTTGGCAAAGACAAAACGTGACGGAGGTTACGCGTATCATTTTGACTGTAACGTCAGTAAACCGTGACGTACTGGACCATCCGTTAACACGTTGCATCTGTCATTGCGTACGCGATGACGTAAACAATGGTTTCATCGTCATCAAACGGGTAATTTGAACGCGATAATCGCGTCATGACATAAAGAAATAGCACGGTTGTAATTGGACGTCTGCGATTATGAAATGATAATTGCTTGCGTGTGTAATAACATAGATATGTAGAATACGCCGATATATTCTACATATTTATAATAATCTTTAAAATCATCGTTGCGCAGCATAGCGTGACAGCATTAGATTGTATATGTTGTTTACACAGTTCACGTCTAGTGATGCCCGATCACACTTGTATTTGTCGTGCGTGTCCCAGCACACTGCAAGTCATTTAGAAGATTCATACTTCAGTGTGATCTCGCAAGTTGACAAATTCCAAAGAGTATAGTGTGTTGTATTGTATATTGGATAGAACTCCACCCCCTCCCCACTAAGAGTGCCGCTGCGCCTATTGACGGCAGTGTGATACGCGTAGGAGATGTTACGATTACTGCCTCAAGATGTGTTCGTAACCTTGGTGTCGTTATGGATCGCCACCTCGATTTTAAGAAGCAAGTTTCAAGCATCGTCAGTGTGTGCTCATTTCACCTGCGCCATATTAACCAGATGAGTCGTTATCTCCCAACGTCGACAAAGGAACGTGTCGTCAACGCCATTATTACATCAAGGCTTGATTACTGCAATTCACTTCTATACGGCACTTCTGTCAACAACATCGCTCGACTGCAGAGAATGCACAACTCTGCTGCTAGGTTGATCCTACGCCGCCCACGGAGTGACAGCGCCATGCCTCTGTTGTGCATTCTTCACTGGTTGCCTGTAGCACACAGAATCGACTTTAAGCTATTAGTGTTTACATATAAAGCTGTGCATGGCGATGCCCCGAAATATTTATGCGACCTTGTATGCCCATACAAACCAACAAGAGCCCTGCGCTCTACCAACAATAACATGTTAACGGTCCTGCGGACTCATATCAAAGCTGGGGACAATTCGTTTGCGGTCGCCGCAGCGACTTTGTGGAACACTTTGCCTAATTACATTAAAACGTCTGATTGTCTCTCTACTTTCAAGGCACGCTTAAAGACTAATTTTTTTAGACTCTCGTTCTTGTCCAATGTGGCGTAGTTTACTCTCTGCATTGATTTGTTTTATATCTCTTATGTATTAATTAACCTATTTATATATTTATTTTATACTTACATGTACATTAGTTCAGTTAAATGAATTGACAATGTCTTATTTCTACATAGAACTGTAGCTATGATCATTATTTTAATATATTTATTTAATTACTATATTTATTCGTATTTTACTAATATTTAAATTTTCTTTTAGAAAATGCATGCTTATTTAGCCATCATTAATACCTCTATCTGGGTTCTACATGTTGTAAAGCGCCACGAACAATTTATAATTGGATCTGGCGCTATATTATTAAATAAAATATGTTATTATACATGTATGTTCATCCAAACAGATGGCGCCACTGAAGCAATTTATTTTCTCGCGATACGCGATGATGACCAAACTAATACCCAAAACACATAATGGAACTTCGCGAACGTGTAAAATGCGAACACCCATTGACAGTGGTGGATATTTGTGTACGAATAGTCTTCGCGCATTAATTTCAGCGTGGCTGAATGCTTTCCGGAGAAATCGAGATGGTGTTCGATTGAACAGGTCTGCCAGGGAGTAAAGTGTAAAGCGCTTATGAGAACTTACATTTTTACTTACCTTTATTGAAGAGATCGAATATATCATAAAATACCCGAATTTGACGTTGGCTTGTTGCGTTACATTTGTATTGTTTCAAAATAACAATGGATTATACCGACCGACTAGTTCTATCATATTTACATAGGTATACCTTTCAAAAATATCAGTGTCACGTCATGGTTGTGGACCAAAACACCGATGCATCATCTAGGCGGACCGCTTCACATTAATTTTATAGATTAAAACATAATTCAGTGCTTGACGCTGGCTGATCCCTTTGTGTTCGCGACGCATCTCAAAACATCAATGCATCACGTAGGCTGGTCGTCGGGGTTATCACAAATCGCAAAAAGGTCAGTGTATGATGGCGACTGATGACTTACGATTTTAGGGAACTTCTCAAAGTATCAGTGATGTTGATTATGTGATGGGTTACCCTGTAGTGGGCTATGTGATGATTCTGTTTAACATATTATAATGAGAATTCCTTCTATCTATAATTACAGTGCATTATTCGTTTCTTTCGTGGCTTACGCCTAACTCCGTATAAATCATTAAATGACACAAAAAACGTCCCGACGCCCTCGTAAAGTATGCATTTCTCATTGATTCGGCAATCTTATGAAAGGGGCGTCTCTTTGACGCAGTCGCAATACATAGAAATGGCACGCAATTAGATGATTTCTGGCAGGACTAACGTTGTCGTAACGAACTATATTATGTCGAATATAAACCCTAGTCAACATGACTTCAATACAACGATGTTCAATTACATACGTAACCTAACTATTTCAGTCAGCCATTATATATATATATATATAATGGCTGACTGAATATATATTTATATAATGTGTATTCATTTAGTATGCCTGTAGGCCATACGTATAAATCGTAGCTAGGCTAGAAAGGAGTCTTAATTTGACGCAATCTTAGGCTTAGCCTTAGCCTTAGTGTAGGGAGGTCGGAAGAAATCACGCAAACGCGTTTGCATTGGGACGCAATGTTAAATCGCCTATGTTTAAAAAATTTTATGCCTCTTGATTTATAAAGACTGATCATATATTTTATATCAAAAGAAACATAAATATGTCTTCTTTGTGATAAAAAAATACCTGCTTTTGCGAACTCGTAATGCTTCATACAGATATTCGTGATGAAACAACGACACCCGCAGAAATTTCATTTTGTTGCGGGCGCAGCCATATTCAATCTCGCGGAAGGGTGGTGTTTTCATAAAATCATGTGCTCGTGTTATTACCCGCCATGCTATGTTTGACGGTATGGTTTAAATTGCAAAATGATACTCTTTCTTTTGGCGTGTTTCTTGTACGAATTGAAATAAAATTAAGAAAAATATGATATGTTGAACATTGACCATATTTAGAGAGGATCTAAGGTATGAACAACTTGCGGAAACTCTGGAAAACTACATCTTTGCTATTTAGTAATGTATAAACGTAATATTAATGCATTCTGAAGTTGTGTTTTAGCCATGCAATTGTTATTCGTATTTACATATGCACAGATATGCTATCATATATTAAATGGTGGATGTTATATGAATATTTAAAGTTTATTTTCATGTTGTAATCATGCAAAAAGAGTAAGGTGGGGCAAAGCGCCCATGTTGGGGTATAGCGCCCATGCCACTATATTGGCAAATATTGCATTTGTTGGCTCCATATAGCGATCAAATGATTAATGACTGAGTCCTGACGACACATCAACGGGCTATGGCTTTACAGAATCGAACACGATGCAAGTACAGCTGATTTACCGTTTCTTTATTATTTGTTATAAGATCGCTTCCATATTAATCAATAAATTGTTCCTAAATGGTTACGAATTTTGAAACGCTAGGAATAGCTTTCTACGCTATGTTGTATAACCTGCATTTTCATGCCTTCAGTTACGGTGAGCGATAAAAGAAAATGTAATGACTCAAACGTTCTCAGCATAGTCGCCAGTGGGGCATAGCGCCACCTGTGAATTGGGGCAAAGCGCCCATGCCTGCGCGCTATGCCCCATCTGCAATTATTGATATAAAAGTAACATTGTGAATATATTTTAGATGGCATGTCGTTGTGTAAATACAATATACATTATATATATACACATATATATATAATCATTGTTTGTGTTTAGCGCGCACACACACAAACACACACACAATTATTTATAATATTGTGTGTTTGTGTGTGTATGTGTGTGTATCCGTGTGAATTTTAATGATACAATTTTATCAAACGTTCTTGTGATTATTATAAGGATAACAGTTACAGCATGTTCGTTTCAGATTGAGAGACAGCAAGGTTCGAACGTACAAAAGAAAGTCTACACAGGGGTCGTATGGGTCTGAACGACTGGCGTTAGCTGTAGCGGCTGTCCACGAAGGACAGAATATACGAGATGCAGGGGCAGATTATGGAATACCAAGGCGCACACTAAAGCGCCATTGCTCTGGTGTTGTACAGCTCCCTGGCGTTATTGCTATGGGCAGCAAGCGTTGCGTATTCTCAAGTGCATTCGAAGCACAATTGGTAGGTTATACAAAGGAGATGGTCAAGAGAATGTACGGATTGACAACTATTGTCAGGCGTTTGGGTTACGCTGTTGCCGCAAAATTGGGCATACAGCACAATTTTGATGACGAGCGTGGGCTAGCTGGAAAGGACTGGCTGTCAAATTTCATGAAGCGCCACCCAGAGTAATTGATTCGTGCGCCAATTTCTACTAGCCTGGCCCGTGTCGAAGGTTTCAACCGCGATGCAGTTATGGTGTTTTTTGCTTTGTACAAAGATGTCCTGCAAGGAGGGGATCACAGAGCTACTGTCATTTGGAACTGCGATGAAACTGGCTTCACGACGGTAGCGAAGGCGGGGAAGGTCGTATGCGAAACTGGAACAAGGCAGGTGCGAAAGATTTCGAGCGGTGAGCGTGGAAAGAACATCACCGCGCTGTGCTGTATAAGCGATTCTTACATTCATCCGCTGTTTGTGTCCCTCGCAAGAGAATGGTGGAGGCCCTCATGAACGGTGCCCCTACTGGTTCGATTGGTGCAGTGAATGATCGCGGTTCAGGCTATATCGACTCAGCTCTGTTCATGAAGTGGCTCAAACACTTCGTTGCGATGGCCGGCTGCACCAAAGACCATCCACACGTACTTCTGTTGGATGGACACGAAAGCCATAAAAACGCTTGAGGCAATCGACTTCGTCCGGGAACATGGGGTCATATTGCTTACATTTCCACCACATTGCGCACACCGGCTCCAACCACTCGACCAGACATTTTTTTAAGTCACTGAAGTCTGCGTTCAGCCGTTCATGTGACAACTGGCTTACATCCAACATGGGACGTGCATCACCCAGTATGATGTGAGCAAGCATACAGTTCTACTGCTACAGTGCAGTCTGCCGTCAAAGGGTTTGCAACGTGCGGATTATGGCCATTCAACGACAGTAAGTTCGATGCAGAATTAATGTACTTGAATTGCCTGTCGATACTCCTCAAGTCACAGCCCTGGATGTGGTCGTCGCTTAGGTTGCCGGCACCCGAGTCACCACCTCTCCAGCTACTGTCCCGGCTATCTCAGCACCACACCACCCCATAGCAACCAGCTCTCGAAGCTCCAGTCTGCATGTCGCTGCCACCCATGTCGTCACCGGACACGTTGCCCCCCCCCCCCCCCACTGAAGCAGCCAGCGCTCCATATGTCGCCACTGGTGTATCTGCACCGGCAGTTTCTGTCGAACATCCTACAAGTCCTGGAGGATCTGAAGGTGACATTCGCGCTATTATGAGCTGCTCGCCACCACCGCCGAACAAGAAGCATAAACATGTAGCGATAAGAACCACCAGTGTCATGCTGATTTCTTCGCCATACAAGTTAATTGCTGAGAAGAAATGCGACATGAAGAAACCAAAACGTTCGCTGGTGGTAAAGAAAATCAGCGAGATCAAGCTGCCCAAGTCAGCACAAGAGCCTACTGCTGGTCCGTCTGGGATGTCAAACCAAGAAAAGAACACCGACGAAGACACAGAATGCGTCGTTTGCTGCGAGCCTTACGCCAACAGCAAGTCCAGAGAGGCTTCAGTGTCTGAGCTGCAAGAAATGGGCACACGCCGCGTGCACTGCAGGCGACCCATACTACATTTGCCACAACTGTGAATCAGACTCAGACTATTTGGATGAACAAATTCAACAGCACGTCGTCATAGCACATGTCGCTACAGTGAAGCCACCAGCGAACTGCATTCAGGTTCCCTGGTGCGATATTGTTCTTTGTTCGTGTTTCATTTGGTTTGTAGGCTGCATTTTGTAAGTGCATTAAATAAAGTTTTGTATTCTTGTTATTAGATAATCATTTTGTAGCCTACTGATAAAAAATACATGCAATTCCACATGGGGCATAGCGCCGATCCCATGTGCGCTTTGCCCCACCTACGGGGCAAAGCGCCCAAATCGGGTGCATGCACGTAATTAATCACACTACAAAAACATATTGTTCGAATCATGTCAGATTTGCACGACATATACTCAATATAGTTACCGACATATTGTAGATATTTGTAGGTATATTGCATTAAATAGAGCCAACCGTTATGACGATATGTGTTACCCTGGGCGCTATGCCCCACCCTACTCAATGTATGACAATTAATAACAACAAATAAATGACAACCCCCCTCCATAAATCAAACATCTGATGTACTTCTAATTACACTGCATTGATCTTGCTGTAACTAACTGCTTGTATAAACATTGGCTTGGTGGTGGTTTTTTGGGGTTGTTTTTTACTGTATCTTCCTAGAACTATTTGTATATGAATATATAACATGATTTAACTTTTCCTGGTGGTGGTACGGTGCAACATTTTGCTTCAGCGGTGATGGGTATGCATGCTTTTTCAACATTTTATTTTCGAATGCTGCAAGGACATTCTTTCTAAGTAATTAAATGCGGTGCTTTATGAATAAAACAAGGTGCGTCAAACAGGTTGTTGAAATCCGTTCTAAACGACTTAGAAACGCCACAGATTATCGCTGGATGTAAAGCACTTGTACTTATCAGGAGCTGATCACCTACCCCCTCTGATGCCTGATCGAAGACAAGAGTGTTCACATCTTGGACATGAACACTCACTACCAGCAACTCGTGTCATTCTGCCAGGAGTCATGCAGAAACATAAATGAGTTAATGAGTGGGACGAGTACGCCTATCTTTGGAGATTCTACTCGCATCAAGAAGGACAAGGTGTTTGGATTGTTGACAACATTTTCTGATGTAGATGCAGATGTGGAAGTGATTCTTCATATCCTACTTCCAGCCATCGCTGTTCTCTGCAAACGGATCTTTGTAGATACAACATTACATCAGATAATTCAAAGTTGCATAGCAATATGTATATATATATATATATTATATATTGCTATGCAACTTTGAATTATCTGATGTAATGTATATATATATACATATATATGTATATATATGTATGTATATATATATAATGTTGTACATGCATGCTGTGTAGCTGAATGCTTATTGTTACTTGCAGTAGTTGGTTATCCTTTTCACTTTACTAAGTCCACACACACAAAACCGGTATGGCTGTCTATCTCTTAAATAGACCTTTCCAATGGTGTATCACATTTGCCAATCTGATGAATTATTGCATTTTCACCGACCCCCTACTTAGTGCTTAGGCTTAAGCCTTAACTAATTTCAAGTTGTCCGTTAAGTTAATTTTACCGATTAACCCATCGTCTCGTAAACGATCGACTCACTCTATTATCAAGTCATGATTTTGCTAACGTTCAATCTGTCAAATCGAGTTATATTTGCTTGTATTGTGTCCGATCTCCCAAACAATCGGCAGTTGGATCGTATTCGAGAATAATCTGATCCACTTGCCCACAACATTCTAACGGACAAGTCGGTGTAGCAGGATCAAAATACTCGCCCTGGAAATATATGCATATATGTGTGTGTAATATGAGTGAATGTTTCAACTTGAAAAGTTTAAATTAAGTTGAAAACACTCTAGAGCATTTTCAAATTGAGTAGTGTTTTGAAATTCTGACAACGGTCGTTGTGGCAATGGGTAATATCAGAGGTAACCTACGGACCAGAAGGCGCAGCCGACTACATCAGTGTATCACTAGCCCCGGGCCCGAGGTTATAAAGCGTACTCGGTGCTCATACTCAACTCCATGCTCAGACTCGAGATCTCATGCTCACCGGAGAATCCATGCTCACGGTGGTTATAAAACTTCTTGAGTACGTGCTCAACTGAGTACGCCGTCTTGAGTACGAGAGCAAAACAAAGAGCTCTTTCGGAGCTCTCTTGTTCAAGAAGATAACAAACCTACACCTATTTATAAACAATATCAACTTCCGACTATAAAACGGTGACGGACGAAGACCTACGCCGTTGGGAATGTGTTTATTTTATGGTGTAATGCGCAGAGGAATATCGACTGAATAATGCTGCGAGGAAAGTACTTCGCCGTGCACGATGGAACAGACATGGCACAAGACAATTCAAAAGATAAAATAGCGTAAAACAGTAGTAACATGACCTGCCACTGGTCAGTCACGCTGTATTATTTATTATATTTTGTATCATTGTAACAATAAGTAGGTACGATGAATTCGGGCTCGAGGGCGTCGATGTTACCGTGTTTATAATAAATAAATATCTTACACACATCAAACTGAGTTGGCATTCGTACTTGTGAAATGAACAAATGAACTGACAAAGTAGTTGTATGGGAGCGGCCATTATTTATCAACTGTGCCGGAGGATTCGGGAACATACATACTCTGATCTGAAATTCAGCTTACCCCACCTCCAATCATATCGTTGCGTGTCTCAAATTCGTGGCAATAATTTCATAACTGTTTCATTAAACAAAAGTATTATTTGCAAAGCCTAAGTTAAAAATAGTTATTTATATACAATTGACCCAAATCCATGTTATACATAACTTGTTTTTATAGATATGTGCATATAATATTATTATATTTTGATGTACAATTACACGCTTAAAAGGGTAATATATACATATAACATACTTGTATAATAACCACATTCTAAGTTGTTTTACATAGTTTGCTTCACATTTGCTTGTTGCATCTTTGAAATACTTCTTGGTTAAACTGCACTACATTAGTCACTGTCTTCACCAGCATGTTGGGTTTGAGATCATAAGGCTAACACACAGTTATGTTATGGTCTTCCGATCTGATGCAATAACCATCCCAGTCAGCTGTGCAGCATTCCCCATAGCCACTGTATGGCTACATTTTTAGTATATCTTATATTCGATTCTCAACAAGAATTGCTTCAGTATAATTGGTATAGTTTGTATAATTTTTTATTTGGAAAACATTGTTTTACTACGGGATAATCCGTTTTATATAAACGATGTATTGCTTGTTACTTCATCCTACTAGTTAAATTTTGGTAGCCTTGTAAATGTGATCATATTAATTTTCTAAATATACACTTTAACAAAAATAGTGACCGAGTGACCACACCAATGACAGTATCATCACATATGCATTTAAGTTGTCAACTTATCGAGGATGTCTGCATATGTTGTGTATCGTCTATCTCTGTGTTGAAGTCTTATTCCTGCCCTTGGATTGCAAAATCATAGGCATTACAAATTTGTAATATCATGACATCCACAAAGCCTTGGACATGGGCCATGGCTACCAATTATATCAACGTTGCATGGGCTTCATTATTAGTATGCTATTCATATTAAAAACGATGAAACAATATAAATAATATGTTTTATACTAGTACTCCATTATTCCCAATTGAAAAAACGGCACTACAAAATAATGATATATTAATTTTATAGTGCCGTAGATATTATTAATAACAGTTTCAGGCAATAACAAAACTTATTGTTGTGTTGAGGGGTAAATTTTGTGACCTCGTAATTTTATTAGTTATTTTATATTTTTAAGGTATACACATGTATGTTGTATTGATATTGCTTAATGTCTGGCGTGGTATTTTATTAATCGTCCAGGTAAACAACACTGTTTTGGAGAAGTGTTTCGTATGAACTGCTCGGCAGTTAATCGTGAAATTGTATCGCCAAGCAGTAACGTTAAACGAATGGTCCCCATCTTCGAAAAGGTGCAACCAAAACATAAACGTTGTAACTTTGTGTCGTAGTGTTTGAAAAATATTCAGTAAATAGTGCAGTTTGAGGCACAACACGGAATCTTTCGCTGATTTCGTGTTGCTCCACTTCTTGAAATGGATTAATTACATCTTGGAAGCGACTAGGACGCTGGTATCGAGCTGCGTTTCTTCTCGAAAACATCGAACTTGGACAACGAATTCGATAATTTCTACGTGAGCTGCCATCTTTGTTTGTTTGAGTACGGCGTTGAGCAAGGTCCATAGCATACTCAGAATTTAGACGTTTCATGCTCAAGTCTGAGTACGATTACGTGCTCAGAAAGTGTTATAACCTCCGTGAGTATGAGCATGGTGTGAAAGCGAGGCTTGAGCATGAAATTCTGAGCACCGAGTACGGCTTTATAACCTCGGGCCCAGGGCCAATTATACTGAAGCAATACTTGTTGAGAATCGAATATAAGATATACTAAAAATGTAGCCATACAATGGCTATGGGGAATGCTGCACAGCTGACTGAGATGGTTATTGCATCAGATCGGAAGACCATAACATAACTGTGTATTTGCCTTATGATCTCAAACCCAGCATGCTGGTGAAGACAGTGACTAATGTAGTGCAGTTTAACCAAGTAGTATTTCAAAGATGCAACAAGCAAATGTGAAGCAAACTATGTAAAACAACTTAGAATGTGGTTATTATACAAGTATGTTGTGTGTATATCATTATTATCCTTTTAAACGTGTAATTGTACAGCAAAATATAATATTATATACACATATCTGTATAAAAACAAGTTATGTATAACATGGATTTGGGTCAATTATATATAAATAACTATTTTGAACTTTAGGATTTGCAAATAATAATTACTGTTTAATGAAACAGTTATGAAATTATTGCCAAAGAATTGCACGAATTTGGGACACGCAACAATATGATTGGAGTGAGCTGTGGTGTGAGCTGAATTTTAGATCAGAGTATGTATGTCCCCGAATCCTCCGGCACAGTTGAAAAGTAATGGCCGCTCCCATACAACTACTTTGTCAGTTCATTTGTTGCAGATAATGTAAGTTGTATCACAAGTACGAATGCCAACTCAATTTGATGTGTGTTTATTATAAACAAGGTAACATCGACGCCGTCGAGCCCGAATTTATCGTACCTATTTACTGTTACAATGATACAAAATAACACATTATATAGTCACCTACTCGGTTTCTGCCCTATCTGAGTTTCTGCCTCATTACGATTATATAGCTGGATCTCATATTAAATACATCGTTAGTCAGATATATCGGACACAATGAGCAAAGGACGTCTACAAACTTGCAACAAAGTTATTTGTCTCAAATTAAAACGAGGCAAACAGGTTTTTGACAGATATTTTGATAGCGAACGCAGACCACGTAACTACAGTACAACACATCGGTGACGGTGATGTAAACAACTGTAATATTTAAATTTATCGGGCTAAATTGTAAGCATCTATTCACCCTAATCACCACATGAAAGTTAACGAACAGCCCGTGGAGTTACATACAGTTAAATACAGTGAATGCATTGCGATTTGTCGCAGAGTGGTGATTTTGAACACGATGAGGCAGAAACCGAGTGCTTCCGTTTAGCGCGTGAAGTGATTATCGTCTTACGAATATTGCAAGTATTTCATTAAAAACAACTTATTTGACGCTTCGTTCGCATGCCATTGATCAAATAAGTGGTTCTAATTAATAATATTGATACGTTGTTGAAAGATTTCATTTTTTTTGGGTGAAAACTGCATATTATGCTTGCGTAAGGCAGAAACCGAGTGGTCCAGTATACAGCGTGACTGGGCAGTGGCAGGTCATGTTACTACTGTTTTACGCTATTTTATCTTTTGAATTGTCTTGTGCCATGTCTGTTCCATCGTGCACAGCGAAGTACTTTCCTCGCAGTGTTATTCAGTCGATATTCCTCTGCGCATTTCACCATAAAATAAACACATTTACAACGTCAACGGCGTAAGTCTTCATCAATCACCGTTTTATAGTCGGAAGTTGATGTTGTTTATAAATAGGTGTAGGTTTGTTATCTTCGTCAACAAGAGAGCTCCGAAAGAGCTCTTTCTTTTTCTCTCGTACTCAAGACGGCGTACTCAGTTGAGCACGTACTCAAGAAGTTTTATAACCACCGTGAGCACGGATTCTCCGGTGAGCATGAAATATCGAGTCTGAGCATGGTGTTGAGTATGAGCACCGAGTACGCATTATAACCTCGGGCCCTGGTATATATCGACTTGCTGAAACGTCGGTTTATTGTTTTACCAATAATTTTACTACCTTTCAGAATGATACGTATTGGAACCTGCATTCGGGCACTTAACTTTAATAACGTACCTCTCGTTTCTTGTCGGGCTGATAGGCCCAATGAAACGCATTTCCTGGAATTGCTTTTTAAGTTGAGTTGTTCCTAGAATGACGGAAATTAAGGCTGATTTAGCGAACTTCGGTAAACAGTGGGTTACTTATAGATGCTAGGGGTAATGTAGCCACCCCGATCAACCACTCCTTGGCTTGCGATGAATGAATAGACCTACCTTTTAAAAATGTAATTAAGTATGGACGTCATTAAAATTAAATAACCTGCTTTCCAGTAAAACAATATATAGTGTACATATTACAGACACAAGTGCCCTCATGCAATTGAATCAAATTATTTATCAACACCATTATTGTGTTGTTGTTTTAAGTTTTCCCCGTAATCTTTTAAGTTTGTAAGGTGAAAACGTCACCACAAAGAGGTTTGATACAATTATTTTTTTCATCAATTAGTTTACTGCAAACTTCCTATTCGATCTGGAATAAATATACAGATCTGCCGATTCGATTTTTTGTTCAACTAGGAACCAATTGGTATTATTGTAAGTATTTTCGCAATCGACTGGTGCTAGTCAGTCATAATAAAAGTATGATAACATCATGATAAATAATGATTTGTTGCACGTCTTGTAAAAGGCAAGACATCGTGGTATGGATGATCGCGTAAACTTGTCCGACACCGAGAGTGTTTTACGCAAAAAATAATGGATACTAGCAAAACTAGATAAGCGAGCAAAACATGAACAACTCGAAACACGTCCAGAAACATGAATTTCTACAGTCGCTAACACCCTCACGGCCCGTCTTATCCTGATGATCTTGCTATCATTTGAAAGGATGCGTTTTCTGTTATTGTATTCTAGCGTCATGTAGATTTCCCGGTGGCCGTTCATAGAACATATACAAACGGACCTACAGGGGTCAGCACACTGATAGTTTTCCCATTGGCGACCATGTTAACGTTTTGTCTGATTGTAAGAAAACGTGACCGGGAAAATGTATTAAACTTCTCACCTGCCGTTGTCATCGTCTCATTGACATGCTGGTCGAGTTTAGTCAAAATCTAGTATTTCTAGCTCTTACAAAATGCCTGTATGTATGACACCCGTCAATATTTACAAATGGATGCAGACAGTAATCCGGCTAAATTGTCAACTAGCCAAATTGATGCCAAATACCCTTCCGCTTAGTAAAATCAGCTAAAAAGAAAATTTTACTGTCAACAGCTTCTACAATCACATCTAGAAATCTAACTACTCAAATGTACTTATGTCAGAGCAAGTGAATATTGTAAAAAAATCATTTCTCAAAAATATACTTCACTTTTTTCGGTGTCCTGACCCCTACAATCGTGCCGCTTTCGGTGTTCTGTACGGTTCCGAGCGATGTTGGCGGCAAGTACTCAGTACACTAATTTTCCGAATGCGGCGCTGTTTTCCTAATTTGCATAGGTTCAGACTTGCGCACTTCACCATTTTGTGATTTCATGTTATAAGCTTCACCCACTTTTAAACGGCGGCGACACTGATGTGCTTTGATGGCAGGAAAACCAATACATTTGTACGTCGGCGTGACGTCACAATAACGTATGCCAACCAACGGTAACTAAGGGTCAAAATTCGTTGCGTTGGTTAGTTGATACGCGTGATTGTGACGTCATGCCTACTTTGAGTATGTCAGTTTAGCCGCCGTTTAAAAGTAGGTGGAGTTTATACCACGAAATCAGATAGTGGTGCCTCAATCGGTATAGATTGGTGAACTGTGTCGACGAACCAACATCGTTCGCAGTGTATACTACAACGGAAACGGCAAGGTTATAGGTCCGTTTATAGTTTATTTTAGGAATGATTATGAAGAAATAATTTATATTTGAATAGCAGAAATTATACGCTTTCAAACGATAGCAAGATTGTTGGGATCGGACGAACCGTAATGGTACTAACAATCGGTCATTTTTCGCTCGCTTGTCTATTTTTGATACTAGCAATGATTTGCGTTGTTGTCGGATTGTATAAATATACAGCGTAAATAAATTAATGAGACACATTTCTGAAAGACGATCGATTGATACCGCTACCAAACATGCGTTATGTTGTGTCGTATTGGAAGTTTCTTTTGCCGTTTTGTTTTGTATGGGCAACCGGTAGCTTTGTTTTGCTGATGCATGCAAGTTATTATGCAAACGCGCCGTTTTTAAGCGATTATTTACAACATCCTAGGTTGGTGCGACAGCGATACATCGAAATTGGACGGGAAATCAAGGAAGTCCTCATGATCAGTTGGGATACCCTGGAAAGTCGAGTGAAAGTTAGACAAATACTCCGAAGGCTGACAGAACTCCTCGATGAACACGAAACACAAAATAACAGGCCGGTTGTTGATATCACGACCGACACACCATTACTAGCTCTTAAAGCGAATCTCGGTAAACACAATGCGGTGTCGCCGTCGGATGTTTATCCGGAGAAAAAATCGGTAGAAGACGCGAAGAAGTCTGGACCAGTAACAAATGGCACAGCGGCAAGTCCGTTGTCCGATGTTCTTTCAATCCTTGTTAACGGGTTTGAGTACGCCAGCACATATGAAGTTATCATTCTGCTGAGAGATATTAATGAATTTTACCCTGACATGACCGTTCACTTGGCTATAACACAGCCACTGATACTACCTGCTGACATAAAACTTGACGTACGTCAACTGCGCATAACCGCACCCAATACCGTTCCGTCCGGTTACGTTTGGTATCATTTGGTGAAGTCCTCGACGTCCAAGTACATTTTAATCGGCCGTCGACTTAGGCGTCTCTTGAGCTATGCAAAGTTAGATCGGATGGTCAGTCTCGCTTCAACGATGGATGCTGACGTAATCGGTGGATCGACACAGACACAGGACGGCCATTTTTCACGTGACTGTCAGCAGGTGGCGCTGCGCAACGACACACTGCGATACATCAATGGCTTCCACATGGCAAAACTATCGTGTGCTGTATGCGATTATATGGAGTCGCCTTTCGTCAGTCGAGCTTCGACTCTGGGTGAGACCAAATTCAGGTTTGCATCATCCGAGGCGCTCTTCGCAGACTTCTTCCTACGATTGCATCGACGCGGTGGATTCGCATTGTCTTGTCCCGATTCGACGTTCCATGTCCGTGAGACGACTGCATCACAGACCGAGTCCAGGGCGGCCTGGTTACCTCTGGCACGTCGCTGGTCTTTGAGTCGCGTCGGCTTCAGCAACGGACGCGGCGTGTCATTCAGTTGTTGGGAGAGCAATCAGGAGTGCCGCTGGAGAGACGGTTTTGCCAACCAGCCCGTCTGCTGCATCAAGGCTCTCCTACGAGGTCTACACGATACGCTGACGATATGCGAGAAACTTAATCTGTTTTGTTTTCTCGACGAAGCCACAATCGATGCCCTTGTACGTTTTAACGACATCATTCGCATTAATGATTTTCAATCGGTGAAGGTCGACGCGAACCAGTCTTTCTTTGGAGACTGGGCGAACGTTTCTGGCAGCTACCGACTCAGCGTCGAAGGATCTGGTCGATGTACTCTCGCGTCGCAAGCATTCGTCACCCATGTGTATATCCCCGACTGGCCGGCGGTGTTGTGTGCAGAACGAGACATGGACGAGCTTGACCATCTACGGAGGCAAAGCCTTGAGCCGACGAAGGTATCTCTGGGTGGAGTCTGGTTTAATGCGCCCCAGAGAGCAAGGTCAATCTTTTCTCGGCACCTCATCGGAGCACCGTGAAATATTAGACCGACTTAACGGGAACTGTCATGGCTAACGTGCAGTATTTTATGTTACATTTTGCAGTCAGCATGTAACTCATAACCCCCATCATTTAACTTTCACGATACGTTCACATTTAGCAGCATATTCGTTGACAAATTTAAGTTATCTTTAAATGTTATGGAGCAAATACGTTTGCGAAACAGAAATATAAAATATGAGCGTGTTGTCACAGCACAAACAAATTTGTCCAAACTTCGACGTTCACGTTCCTTTAAAGGGAAACGCATTGTAAAAATGCACCAATGAAAACAAAATAGAATGGAATAACGGTTTTAGCTGCTGAGACACTTGTTCACTCAGTCGTACAGCGCAAAACATGTTCGCACCGATACTTTCACTACTGGCAGTTGCCACACAGTAATTGATGATATAGTTGAATGGAGGGAACAAACGTACTTGCTTTAGAACGATAGTAAGATTATGGAGAATACGGTGCTTTGACACCGTGTGCCCGTCTCCCCGTCTCCCAAAAGGATAACGTGTGGCATTATATGTCGATCAGTAGACAGCAACGCACATCAGCAGTGTCGAACGAATAAATTAAATGCACAAAACATTATACAATGCAATAAAGTTCACTGGCTTCTCTGTGTATCATATCTCAATGTCTCTCTGTGTCTCGTCATTAGTCTCTCTGTCGCTGTTTTGGTTTGTCTGTCTGTCTGTCTCTCTCTCCCTCCCTCCCTCCCCCTCTCTCGCTCTATGTCTCTGGCTCTGTCTTGCTTCTACTCGAACTGGCTTTCTTTTCCCCTTCCACCTCCAAGACCGTGAACAAACTATCATTGTCTACCATGTGACGCATACCCCTCATGACAGTCAGCTCTATGAATTAACCCGCCTCATAGGTAAGACGATAATGCAACCTATCTCGAAACATCCATTTTAACACCTTCCCATATGCTGTGAAATTACTCTATCCCTCCCTATCCCGTCTCTCAAATTATCAAACGACATGCAGGACTAAACTAAACAGCTGTGTCAAACCAGAATTCATTGCTGTATTCAAGACGCTGGTTGTAATACAAGCCCCCACGTACAGCTACATGGTTAATGCATTTGTGAGAAACATGATGCTTTTATCTTAGTGCGGAACTACACATTATACGGTAATGCACTCGGCCAATTGGGAATAAGTGGCCAATGGTTACATATTTGATTAGCATGCTTATGGAATTCACACGCATCACTGTTGACCGCCGTTGAATTCGTGGTTGCAAAGAAACGGGCGTACATACGGTCAGTTTAAAGCCATTCACGTGAAAAGTTGCTGCGCGTGCATGCAAATTGAACGAATAGCCCTATTACCATATGGTGGTCTGTTGGCCCTACTTTTGTGTTTTTAAGGCTCTCTTGCCATGTTTCTGTAACATAACCTTGAAACAATCCACCCAACATTCAGAATTTCATCAACGACCATATTGGATTGTTGAGGTCACCAGAACTTTTTTCTTTTTAGTTAACATTTAAATAATTGGAAATTATACAGTGTCTGCAAGCGTCCTCATTCTCTGTATAGAGATCAGTGGGTTAAATCGTCGCTTGAAGTCTAAACATTTCAGTGCTAGCGTAATAAACCTAACGCTTGGAAAGACTATTGCCCTATCATTTTGACGTCACACGCCCACAATTTACCTATCCAGATTAACTATGTTGCCTAGCAAAATGTTCGTCAAGCCATCAACAAATGTACGCCAAACACATGGAGCGTTCGGACATTCTGTCGTATATTTTATTGAAATTGTGTCCACAAACGTTCTCCTTTATGACAAAACGTAACATTGGCAACGTTTTTAATAACTGAATGCGGGAATGTTTTATCTAGCAGATGTCATGTCATCCTAGTAATTTAATATACATTACTGTTATCAGTATTGGATCGTGTACGTCATGGTTTGTTTACGTCACAATCAAAATTATCTCATTTTGAAGTTTGCAGGCATGCATCATAAATAAATTGGCCTACCTGTAAACGTGTTGAAGTACGATTTGTGTAAATAAGGTGTTGCAGAGTAAAGTCGCCGGTAATAATTTGTGTACTTAGATAACATTAACTGGGGTTTTCCCTGATGGAATCAATCTTCCAAGAGATCACACGGTTACTCACGAATTATAGCGGCGGGTCACGTAGCCCGCGGCTGCTAGACAACATAACCACTCCTAGCCTTTTACATACTAGGACATCGGAAAGGAATGTTGACTTCTCAAAGTTGAAATGCAGCCTGTATATCGGTCGCCCACATCGCAATAGTAGACTAGTGCGTCGGAACCGAGGTGGGCTTGGGGAGGCTAGTGATAAGATTAGCTCCCCTCCCAATATTAAGGGAAGCGGTGGATTTTGGGGTGCCGTTGGAGGTGTTTGGTGAGCCTCAAAGGGTGCCCAGGACAGAGGACTCTGGAGAGCTGTTGTCGACGGTCTATGTCCCAAGAGGGACGATGGGCATAAGTAAGTAAGGGATGCAACTGGAGGTTTTCGGAGAGCCTCAACGTGGGGGTGTTCGGAGAGCCTCAACGGGACGGGTGCAATTGGAGGTCTTTGGCGAGTCTCAGCTCCCCGAATATTTACTTTCCGACGCCAATGATAGAACATACGAAATCGCATCGAAGAGAAATTTGACAGGCCTAATGCGGAAATGTCAGTATTTGTAATTTGAACTGTATAGCAGAGTGTGAGTCTCTGTTTGTCGGTCTCTCCATCCAACATATCTCCATCAGTTTTGCATGTATGAATCTGAACTTGTGTACGTGCATGCTAGCGGACCATTTTGGGAGGTTCGTAGATTTAGGCTCCGTACTTTTTAATTTCAGTCGGTGGGCCTCGGTGGGATTTTAACATATTAAGGCGACACCTGACCAGACCAGACCAGACCAGACCAGACTCGCCCCGACTGCAGTGTATACGCTAATCCAACTGACACCGACTGCGGTATACATGAACCCGGTGGGATGTCATAATAGGCCGCAAGGTGAACCCGTTTTTTGTTTAGTCCCGTTAGTGGGGCGGCATAGCAAACCAATTGTCCATTTTGTGATAAAAACACCACATTTGGCACCCTTACATTATGAATAGATTTGGATATTGAGCCATCATAGATTTGGCCTATGCCGGCTGTAGCAGCCATTTTCCAAAATGGCCGCCATCGGTCACTGTTATTTTACATACCTTCTCTACGGGGAGGACAGCGGGTTGACAGTGGAGGATAATTCACTTATAAAAGTCCAAGAGTGGTTATGGAATAGCTAATAATTTGATTTTTTACCAAAACAAATAAGTCAACTTGGACTAATGTGTCTAATTAGGCACGTGATGCATTCATTCCGAATGGAAGTCAATGATGAATGATCAATGACTGGCTTGGCACATACTAGTGGTACTACTGGTACTATTAGTAGTAATAGTACTAGTGGTGGTGGTGGTAGTAGTGTTAATAGTAGTAACACCTGTAGTAGTAGCAGTAGTCGTTGTAGTAGAAGTGAAATATGCACAATGGCGGGCATTTTACAAAACTGCATTCAGGCAATTGGATCGGAATCAATTGATGTTCAGAACTGCCATCTCCAGAGGAATTAGGTGACTTCTAGTGGGAACAGTTGACATTATGAGTTTCTACAACACTGTGCAAAATGACTAACACGGATTATGGTGTTATTTTAATAGTTAATGACATAAAAAGCAGCACGTATTTGCAGAATGAGTCTCATTTTTATTTATACATTTTATGCTTTCTGAAATGGCAAGCCAGACTGTTGTATAGCTGAATACCGACTTTATTTAGGCCTAATACCATTGCGACCATGTAAAACGAATATGTTTGAAAACTAAAGTAACAAAAACTACAAATTATCCAAGAACACGGTTGAAATTGAAATGGCCATTTAAGAAACGTAGACATCTTTAACACCAATACATGTTAACAATTTGTTTGGCGAATGGAACAGTTCATATAAAATGTCACATACAGTTCTCTTCTGCTCCTGTGTAACCATAGTTGTTGTCACAGTTCCCTTCAGTGGTCCCTCCACACAACTGCACGCATGCACCTGCAATCACGCACGCACACACATACACACAGAGCAGTGTATTCAAGGGCAGCCTTTTTGCACTAGCAACGCTTCACACAACCCTTCTTGAACGTGCATGAGGTTATCTCATAGCAGGGGTGGGCTGCCTTGGGTTGTCTTGTCCAGTGCGGCTCGTACATGCCGTTCTCATGCTTGGCCCAGTCGCCGGTGGTTGGTGGAGTTAGCTCTGGTGCCTCCATCTTAGGCCGCCCTCTTGTTCCGCCATGCTCCCCCAGAGCTGCCTTGGTTGGCGGGATCTGTTGCACATCGTTCTTTTTTCGCTAAAAGTTCCTCTCATGCCTTTTCAATGTCCGTGCATGTGCTGGTTCTGTCATACAACAGGATAATAGGATAACGAACCTCTTGTTATGCATGCCTCTCCTGGTATGTCACTTCGTGTTGAGGATAGTTTCAGCAGTATGTTTATGAGTTCTGATAGCACGGTCTAGATTGCCCAAACAGTCTTCTTGATGCTGTGCGTAACTGTACACAGTATCACACCAAGTCAAAGCATGGGACATTGGTAACGCCCACGTCTTCTCCGGTCCCAGGCCAGCTGCTAGTTTGTGGGCTGTTAGGAACCAGAAATACGTGTCACTTCCGAAATGTTAACCATGGGGGGTCATCACCTGGTTGAAACCTCTGAGTCACTGACACGGGTAATGCCAGTGTCAACACCTCGGATCATTATCTCGTGGTGGCCATGCTGCGCAGCATGGATTGTATGCAGCAACAGGATAATAGGATAATTGGGCGTGCGATGCCAGATATTGCCGTGGTGGCTTGCTGACGATTAGACCTCCACCAGTGAAGACAAGTGTTTCTCCCCCATATCAACCCACTTGAGGAGAGCTGACAGGAATGGGAACAGCTCTGTGTTGTTGCTTCTTCCGCTCTGAGGAAATTCTGTTCGTTTCCCGTTATTCTTCTTTTATCAGATTCAGAATGTTTATGTAGCATTTAAAATGTACGAGGAATTATTGGCGTTGTGGCGTCAACATTCATACACACGCTTTGTGGCGTCAACATACACACACACGCTTTGTGGCGTCAACATACACACACACGCTTTGTGGCGTCAACATTCACACACACGCTTTGTGGCGTCAACATACACACACACGCTTTGTGGCGTCAACATACACACACACGCTTTGTGGCGTCAACATACACACACACGCTTGTCTCCCCTGCCCCCCATCATGCACACGCAAAATATACAATCAGAAACATTATGAAACTATGCTAAAACTAGTATTTAAACCAAGGCCAACTGCCAACATATTTTAAGACAGTCGTACATCTATTGACATAAAGTGAACTCGATAACAAATTATTAATACCGTCTAAACATTACCTAAAAGTTAAAAGTATACATGTAGTTAAATAAATAATAAATAAATGAATAACGAAATTAGCTGACGATATAAAACTAAGCTGACAGTTAAAAAGTATGTACATAGATGTAGACAAGTTAGTAAATTTAAAAAACTATAACTAAACAAATAATAAATAAATAATTTAGCATGGCGACATAAAATATAAACCGACTGAAAACAGTATCATAGCATCTCGCGGTTCAAGTGACTCACATCCTGCGGATAAAACAATATTTTAAAGTCTAGTGGTCCTTGTTTTAATACTTTTGTAGCACTTGCCAGAGGGATGAAGTTCAAGGAGATGGTTGGCTGGGTTGGTAGTATCCCGTCCATTGGCTATCGAAGCCACCATACATCTTCGCACTAATTTCCCTGCTTTTCTCTTGCACTGTCTTTCAGTGAATCTACATTGTAGCAGTTAGGTAGTAGCTTAATGTATTTAAAGCAGATGAATTACTCTGTGAATAATAACATTTTAAGTGATCACCACAACTGTTCTTGCAGTAGCGTTTGGTATGGGTATCGGTGAATGTTGCATAAGATGTCAGTAATTGGTAAATATGATGCCATATAAATAGTGTTAGATGGTTGGAAACATTACCTAACACTGTATCTTTAGGCATTTTAAAAACATTGATTGGCAAACGTGTTTAATAAGTCATTTTTGATCGTCAAAAATGAAGTACGTCAACACACATTTTTCTCCAAAATTTAAAGAAAAAGATAAGTGAAACAAAACCAAAACACCTGTGAGCGTTTTGAGCTGAGTGAATTTAAAAGCTAGGTGTCTTAACTTATGAAATAAGTAACTTTCAAAAGGATTTTGTAATGCACGTCAAGGATTTGTAACGCCTTACCGTGCTTTTGCTCATATATCGTGAATGTCAACATACGTGGCTGGATTTGGACAGTGACAATCATGACCAGATACTTTCGACTGTAATTTAAAATCGGCGACACAGCCAAGCCCAAACAGGTTTGGCGTCAGATCAACGATATTTCATAAAATAGAGTTTACCAACATTCGTTCAAAGCACTTCTGCAATTATGTTTACTCTTTGTGTTAGTAAAACTGCTGAATTTGACTAAATTGTTATTGTAAATTTATGCACTTCACTTGGCAAGAGTCGTCATTGTCACATTGACATGTTTGGTTGTTTGTGCAGAGTTCGTGCATCGTCAAATTCGGTTGCCCCATGATATGTTGACTTGTGTTCTCTACTATTTAAATGCTTTGGTGAAAATTTACGTTGAACTGGCAGCTACAATTGACAATGAACCTGGTGAAACGTCTGTGAAAATGTTTACATGTGTACATTAATAACACTCAATTAAGTCAAGAAAAAGTTGCCACTGGCACTGCCAAAAATCGCTATACATATATGAAAACCTTACCCAGGGATGTTATTAACAATTTTTTCTTATTATAAATTGTTAAATACCCTTTTTTCCATTAAAGATAACTATGCCATACCATTTACACCACCAGTTACCGAATTACAGGTATTAACTGTTGTATTATACTTAACTATGTTTTGTACATTTGTTTTACTAATTGCCTGATTTTTTCCTCATGAAAGACAGTTATCTGTTTTTTTATGTTGGTTTTCTTATTTCTGTGACACCCTGGTACATCCACAACAAGCTGGCCTATGCATCATCTTGGAATTCTGAATCACCAGATTCATCGATTTGGCTTCTACCTAGCTACGTTTTACCAGTGCTCAACTGCATTAATCTTCCCTGGTGGTCATTGGTGGACTTTGTTAAACGACAAGCTCTCCAACAAATGAATAACTGACCCCCTTCCTCCACAGAATATCTTCCTTGTTGTAAACTGCAAATGAGTCTAAGCTCACTGTGCAGAGATGCAGTGAACATCATTGATGAAGTGAAAAACTGCTCCAAAACTGTCCAATACTGTGTCTGGTATAGCACAACTGGCAGATGACTTTCTCGTGCACTTCACACGCAAAGTGTTGAGTATGGGCATTGTGAACAGTCTTGCACAGTCAATGCATTTTCCGGCATCACCACATACGGCGTTCTCTCTTTGGTGAGGAAGTGTCCAACAACATCAAGCGCGCTTGGTCCACTTCCTACCTCACTCGTGAAAGCCAACATTGATATTCTTGCGCCGACATTAGCTACAATCATCAACATGTCGCTCGAGTCGGGGTCCGTGCCGACCAACTTCAAACATGTTGTGATCACACCTCTATTAAAGAAACCAAACCTTGATTCAGACTCGATGATCAACTACCGGCCAATATCGAACTTGTCATGTGTTTCAAAGTTACTGGAGCGCCACGTAGCAGTCCAATTTCGCTAGCATTATAGACAACAACAATTTGATGGAAATTTTCCAAAGTGCCTACACACAACATCACAGCACTGAGGCGCATTCAGAATGACCATTTCCTTTCCCTTAACAAAAGGAAAGGTGTGTTGGCAGTGTTGCTCGAAATGAGTGCGGCATTTGATACGATTGACCACTCGATGTTAACCAACCAGCTGCGCAGCGTAAGCATTGAAGGCATCGGACTGAAATGGCTGGAGTCATACCTGTCGAACCGGACTCAGTCAGTGTGCATTAGTGGCCACAACTCACATAAAACATTGATCGAGTCTGGCATCCCACAGGGGTCTGTGCTAGGCCCAATCCTCTTTCTCCATCTACACTCTGCTATCTTCAGAATGCACAAGATGCAATACCATCTTTATGGAGATGACGCCCAACTGTATGTTGACATGAGTGGAACGCGGGATGGAGAAGCCGCTGATGCGGTTGACCGCATCGAGCAATGCATCGAAGAAGGGAAGCAGTGGATGTCAGACCACAATCTACTGCTGAACGAAAACAAGACCGATGCTATTATCATCACGGCACCAAGTCGTAAACACCTTCATGACGTTTCGTGTGTTAGTGTATGCGGATGCAACATTTTTCCGTCACCGACCATCCGCAACATCGGGATTACAATCGACTCTGGACTAATGATGTCGTCACACGTGTCACGGATATGCAAGTCAGCGTACTACCACCTCTACGCAATTTCAAAAATACGACATTGTCTTACTACTGATGCGTGTAAGACACTAGTCCACGCCCTGGTGACATCGCGGCTGGACTACAGAAACACGGTCCTGTACGGCATCACCGAGGCACTTATGAACAAGTTGCAGATGTTACAGAACTCGGCGGCAAGACTTATCTCAAGGCACCGAAAGCACATAACACCTGTGCTGGTCGAACTGCACTGGCTTCAAGTTCGCTGGCGTATCCAATACAAACTGCCGGTCCTTGTTTTCACGGCTTCACTTGGTCTTGCTACAGCTTATGTCCAATATCTTACAATACCGTATAAGCCCACCCGCAACCTCCGATCTGCTGATCTACATCTGCTTGTAGTCCCGCGCTACAACTTAGAGCGCTATGGCAGACGAGCTTTCTCCGTGTCTGGACCTACGCTCTGGAACGCTCTGCCAATAAACGTTCGTCAAATAGACACTTTGAATACATTCAAAACTTGCCTTAAAACTTATCTATTTAAGATGGCGTACTTCGACTGAGGAACTGTGCTGTAGGACACTTTTTTATGAACATGTATGCAATCAGTTAATTTATTTATATTATATAATATATTTTAATTTATTTATTACTATTTATCTTTTAATACAATTTTATATATTATAATATATATTCTTTTACTTAATTATCTTAATATTTGTGCAAATATGTCATGTATTTTAGTCACATTATATATATACAATCTTATACTGTAAGTCTTAACAATTATTATATTTACCGGTATCCTTATACATATATATATTTTTACATTTATTTCCATGTACGTTTTATAATGTGTGTACGCGCCTATGAACGGGCTGGTCCCGGAGATATGACGCTATAGAAATGCTAGTAATAATAATAATAACATCACGCGTGCACAGTTTTGTTTGCTTGTCAATGTCAGACTGCATGAACTACACTGACACACTGAGACTAGCCCCGAAGTACCAAGTAGTTGAGGAAGTGTGGTGTGAACATGCGCAATGAAACGGACGATAACATTAATGGATAACAGCATTAAGGGGATATTGTATTATATCTGCTAGTTGCTAGACTTTGACTTTAAGGAGTAGGCCTAGTTAAAGTAAAATGGATTATGATGTTAGCTAAATGAAAGTGGATATATTTTATATATCTTTACAAAACTGACTATTGGAGATGATTGTTCTGACAAACTTATGATGTATGTCTCAATGTATTATTTCAAAACCCCATATCTATTATTTCACACATGGTTATTGGTATGTACTTAATATGTAATAAACATCGAGAGTTCACTTGGCATTGTTTCGTGTTGAAACTTACCCATGTTATTTTAAACAAGTGTGTTTTATAACATTATTGCAAAATGTCTTGGATGATATTTTAATGTATGAGTTAATGAGGCCGAGATGTTCGTTCCCTGAAATTATGTAATGTTTTACAGTTTCCGTAATTTATCAAAGTCTGATCTGATGACTCTCCATTTCGAGGCTATATTTGGCAGAGATAGATCGTAGAAATTGGTGGTGTAGAAAAGTTGATAAACAAGTGGAATTACAGATTGATAAGTATTATTCATAAAGTTGCAATAAACATATATTGAGTAGCAGTTGTGCTTAAAGTTAGTTAGTTAAAGTATTTTAGAACACCTTAGTGTAGTGAGTGATAATAGGGTAACTCACTTAGCCTTCGATAAGTTGTAAACAAGATTTAACAAACCTGATTATGTGGTAGAATATATAGGAGATAAAGTAACAACCACCAAACTACTTACATAAGATAATATCTGTGTAAGCCAGTACTTGCTAGATATTTTGATTAGGTAGCATTGTTGTTAAAACCAAGCAAGGGCGATAGTCGGGCGGCGTAACCTAAATAAATAAAGCAGCCTAACGTAACATAATTTATTGTATTTAAATTAGGTCACTATCGGTAATGTTAGCGTTCGTGACAGGATAAATAGTCGGCTGTGTAATTGAAATGTGTAACCTAAAGTGTGCTGTAGTACACAGGAAACAGTCTTTATAAAGACTAAGTTAGTTAAGTTATTAAATAAATTCTGATCGGGATATGGCGCCTTGCAAGCGGCACGTCAAGGCAAAGCGACACTTGGTGTGCGAACACTGCCACAGCTGGGTAGATTTTGCATTGTCCGGCTGTGGGAAGTCATGGGCAGAAACCATGGAGGAAGGATTCACCTTTCAGTGCATTGGGTGTTGGAAGGTGGAGTGTCTGCAGAAGGAGATAGTTAGGTTGACAGATATTGTGAAGGGAATGGAGATGGGAATTAGCAAGGAGGCAGGTCGAATGGAGAGAGACGACAGGGAGAGAGGTGAGAATACTGCAAGACTGAAGGAGAATAGCAGTGGCAAGAAAACTGAGGAAAGGAGATTGAGATGAGGGAAGGTGATTGGAGGGGAAGAAATTGGAAAATCGACAACAGAAAACGTGACAAGCGTGAAGGTGACAGGGAAGAAAGTGACCGTAGAGAAGGAGGGAGGGAAGATGGGACGGGAGAGGTGAGAAGAAAATGAGATGGGACGAAAGGAAGTGAGAGCAAATGTGATAGAAGAGAAGTCGATAAAAGGGACGCTGACAGGAGGAAAGGTGACAAGAGAAAAAACGACAGGAAAGAATGGATCGGAAGAGAATGTGACACGAGAGAAGACGACAGGGGGAAAGACAACAATCAGACAGATGCAAACCGAAGAAGGAGCTATTCTAAGGCAGTGATTGAGGGGGCAATGAGGAAAGAGAGGGTGTTTATGGGCGACTCCATTATGAGAAAGACGGACAAGACACTGAGCGAGGGGAAAGACGTCGTTGTTTGTCTACCGGGGGCTAGGATTGAACATGTGACTGACAGGGTAGAGAAGGTATTGGGACATGGCAAGGGGGGGCCTATACTGGTACATGTAGGAACAAATAATGCAGACAGGGAGGGAACAACTGCGATAGTACAGAAGTATAGACAGTTAGTGATAAAGCTAAAGAAGACGAGAGTTGAACAGGTTATTCTGTCAGGAATTTTGCCAGTAATGGGAGGAAGGGGGGCAACGTATAGAAACTGCAAGAGGATGGCGATCAACGCACTAGCTGAGCAGATGTGTGAAGAAGAGGGGATGGGATTCACAGATTTATGGGGATACTTTGTTGGGAGGGAAGATATGTACATGAGAGACAGCCTCCACCTTAGTGGAAAGGGGCAGCAGTTTTCTCAGAGAACCTGCTACGATCTGTTGACAGTGGGACAGGTTGCATCTATTTAAACCAGATTCGCAGGGGGGTCTCACAGAAAAGCCTCAAAATGGAGACACAGATAAAGACAGCACAACTAAATCAGCAAATAACAGTCTGGAAAACTCTTCTGAAGCTGGATATAAATGTGTTTGTTTAAATGCAAGGAGTATAGTAAACAAAAGAAATGAACTAAACATTATGGTAGAAGATATTGACCCTCATATAATAAGTATAACCGAATCCTGGACCACCACCGATATATCAGATGCTGAATTGGGACTGACAGGATATGTAATGTTTAGAAAAGATAGAATAGGAAGAAAGGGAGGTGGAGTTATTATATATTAAAGAATCTATCCAGGCTTATGAAATAAAATTAGAAAGAGAAGCAGATTGCGAAGAAGCTGTTTGGTGTAACATAGTTACAGGAAACTCAACGTTAACAGTTGGGTTAGTTTATCGAAGTCCAAACATAAGCATAGAAGAGAATGGAAAAATACAAAACGCTATAAGGGAAGTAAGCAAACGGGACTGTATTATTATGGGGGATTTTAACCACGGGCATATACAATGGAAATCTCTTCAGAGTATGGGGAGTGAGGACCACAAGTTTTAAGTTTTAGTTCAAGATACTTTCCTTTCTCAACATGTGCTAGAACCAACTTCTTAATGGCAGAAGACCTGAATGAGTACCTTAGTTCAGTGTTTACCAGAAAATATATTAGTTCACTGCCAGTACCAGAGGCTAAGTTCAAGGGAGCAGATTCAGACTATTTAGGACTATTAATTGTAACCCCGGAAATGGTAGCTAAGAAAACAACGGCTATGAAGGATAATAAATCACCTGGAGTGGATGGGATTCCGCCCAAACTACTATTGGAAATTGTAGAACAAATTAGCGTACCGCTTGCAACAGTTTTCAATTTGTCATTAGAAGAGGGAGTGGTTCCTTTAGAATGGAAAGAGGCAAACATTATACCGTTATTTAAAAAAGGTTCGAGAAAGAAGTCAGAGAACTATAGACCAGTGAGTTTAACATCAGTGATTTGCAAATTATTAGAAAGACTAATTAAAGATCACGTGGTGGATTTTCTTGTTAAACAAAACTTGATAAACCCATCTCAACATGGTTTTGTTAAAGCGAGGTCATGCTTAACAAATATGTTACGTTTTTTGGAAGACATCACTAAGTGGGTAGATTAGGGATCACCAGTAGATATCGTCTACTTAGATTTTCAAAAAGCTTTCGACAAAGTACCACATCAAAGATTACTGCTGAAACTAAAGGCCCATGGCATAGCAAATGGTATAATAAACTGGATAGAACAATGGCTGATTGACAGAAGACAACGTGTAGTAGTTGATGGGGAGGCTTCAAACTGGAAATCGGTATTGAATGGGGTTCCACAGGGATCAGTATTAGGACCCTTATTATTCTTAATATATATCAACGATTTGGATGATGAAATAACAAGCAAGGTGTTGAAATTTGCGGATGATACAAAGGTGTTTAGAAGGATAAAAAGTGATGGAGATAGACATCATTTACAAGATGATCTTGACAGGTTGATCAAATGGTCTGAAAAGTGGCAAATGCTGTTCAATTTTGGGAAATGTAAATGCCTCCACACAGGACATGGGAACGAAGAGGTGAATATACAATGGGGTACTGTACTAAGTACTACTGTAAAATAAAAGGACTTAGGGTTAACCATTAGTGCTGATATGAAGGTTTCAGAGCAGTGCGGAATTGCAGCTTCAAAGGGAAATCAAATCCTTGGATTAATTAGGCGAAACATAACGTATAAGGAAAAAGAGCTAATAATACCGCTGTACAAAACAATAGTTAGGCCTCATTTAGAATATTGTATTCAAGCGTGGAGGCCATATCGCAGGAAGGACATAGATATGCTAGAAAGAGTGCAGAGGAGAGCAACTAAAATGATACCAAAACTGAGGGATCTTAGTTACGAAATACGCCTAAAAAAATGCGGTTTAACAACACTAGAGACCAGGAGATTGAGAGGAGATCAGATAGAAGTGTTTAAAATATTGAATGGTTATGAAAATATTGATAGAAATATTTTTTTTCAGTTAAGAAAGATAGAAGGACTAGAGGACATGAAGTTACATTAGCAAAGGAGCAGAGTAGATTAGATATAAGAAAGTTTTCATTTTCACAAAGGACTGTAAATGAATGGAACAGATTATCTGCTGATTGTGTGGGTGCTAGTAGCGTGAATATGTTTAAAAATAAAATCGACACGTACCTCAGACGGGCGGGATACACAGAGCTAAAAGGGTCGGACTCTCGATAAGCCAAAGGGCTTCCTTGTCCACCTGCCACCTAGAGTTAATTCTCTGGGTGGCAATCTTGTTAAATCTTGTTAAATGTGTCTGTAGATTTGACCATGTAGTCAAGTCAATCCTTAAACAAACATCCTGCAGGCTTACACAAGCCATAGGTCAAGTAAATATCAGTTGTACTGATCAACCCTAAAGCAGCGTATTCAAGTGCTAATAATTTAATTTACTTTAATACAACTAATATACTACTACGTGGAGCGCAGTAGCGCAGCGGTAAGAGCTCTGGACTCTCGACTGAGAGAACGCGGGTTCGAATCCTTTGTGGCGGTGTCGAACCTTGGGCAAGTTCGTTTACTCTACATTGCTTCAGTTCACTCAGCTATATGAATGAGTACCTGACTATAAACAGTGGAGGGTGTTTGTGTACGAACAGTCTTTGCGCATTAATTGCAGCATGGCTGAATGCTTCCCATAGAAGTCTAGATGGTGTTCGATTGAACAGGTCTGCCAGGGAGTAAAGTTTATTAAAGCGCTTTGAGCAGTCATGAGGACTGGATACTGCGCTATGTAAGAACTTACCTTTAGTATTACCGCAGTCTACAATAAATGTGTCCAATATTTCATCAAATGCAGTTGTCGACATAGTTTTAACTTTATATTACTACACAGCAACGATAACATCATTACAAAATATAACGGGTGCCCGATTCATAGCTAAGTCGTGTCAGCGAACTTCGTATGATACCCAATTTCGTAGCTACTTGCCTGGTAGTGGTATTCTGGGTTTTTGCTTGATTCTGCCTAGCATCGGTTAAAGTTTATATTTAGCTCGCACTTGCTATTGTCAATGCACCTGGTTGGCCTACCAGTGCCACCAAAATACTCATTCAGTGTAAACAGTGTTCGGTTCATATATGTTGGCTGCACTACATAATTGTAAATTATAAGGTGCACGAAATTGAGCAGGTCAACCTTTGTCTTCGTACCTCATTCACGTTGAGGAAAATGTCTTACATTAAACAACACGATAGCAGGCAACACAGTTCTGCCTCTCATTGAACTTGTATTTAATCTCTTCGAGAAGCTGTAGCGCTAATAAATACAGCTTTTGCGGCACGTTGGGCTGGCTTGAAGTTTAGAGTTGAGTACTTTTAGAATGAAATCCGCCGATGTGTCAACATAAATATTACCGTATGTGAGCACAACTTTGTTGACGTCCAGTTAGAGGCTTTCAAAATAATCACCCCTTCTATGATGTATAACAAGCCGGGTGATGCAATCTGCGACGTGTTTGAAGTACATGAAGCAGATTCAACGCGTTTTTGCAAAGACGACGATACGATTCATTTTGACATGGACGCAGCCATTTTGCGCGTCATATGACGTAAACAGGGACACTGATTGGTCTAGATTCAAAAATTACTGTTCTACCAACAGAACGCAATAGCCCGACATAAACTCGGGTTATACGTTTAAACTGACAGAAATTCTGAGTTTTAGCACAATTAATGTTGGGCTGGCTATTTACTTTTTAATTTCCCTGAGAAATCGGAACGACATTTCATTTCTAAGCACATTTTCCGGGTTCACCTTGCAACCTACAACGACGTAAACTAAGTTTATAGAATAAGTCAGACCCGCACCGACTAGCCCCGACGTAGTCGAAGGTTTTCAAATTTACGTGATTATGACGTCACGCCGACTTCAGTATAGCACAGTCGGTGACAGGCGGTGTGGCCGCTGCAGCGTAGGCCTATACACTGCAGTCGAGGTGAGTATGGTCTGGTCGGGTCGGGTCGGGTCGGGCAGAGAGTGCCAGTGTATCCCGGCCTTAAGCTGTCTGTGGGTTGAGGGAAAGGTAGGAGCTTCCCAGGACAGATGGTATGATCACTTGGCACTTGGCAGCATCACTTGCCTAACTTTTATAATGTTTTCGTTTTATCGTCTGCCAGACATAACCAGCCAATACCATCAACGGCGACGGCGACGGCGACGGCCAAGACGGCGAGATGACAACGACGATGATAATATCGTACAGTAGGGCCTAGTGTGGAAAATAGATCACAAATACACTTATACATTGTTATACACTCGTAAATTAATATATAAACAATATACTCCCAAAATAATATATAAGTTGGATTATTGAAATTATGTGAAAATTAAAACCGTAACATTGTCAAGTCAAGTATGTCTATAATTTCACTGTTTTCGTAACAGTGCTGATTCCAAGTCGGGTAGCAATTAAGAAAACATCAAAGCCACACTTGACTAGCCGCACTTAGCGTTCAAACTGCCGACTCGAATACGTCCGTGCCATACGTGCCGGTAATGGTTGACCCAAGTTGAACTGAAGCATCCTTGCCCGAGGGAAGAAACCGACTAACGAGCCGAGAGATGCGACGCCCGTAGCACGCTCCGTCGACAGTCTAAGGCAGATGCGTGATCGCTACAGGATTAAAGGTGTGTGTGTGTGTGGTTTGCGTGTGTGTATGCGTGCGGGTGCGCGTTCGTGCGTGTGCATGTGTGGCGTATCTTGAACTAGGGACATTTATAGAATTTCCTCTCGAACGAAAATGTGAACGAGTGATACATTGAATACACTGGTGGACAGTTCAACACATGTACAAATAACCAGGTGGGCAGATGTGCAGATGGAAAGTTGGGCAGATGTAGATTCAATTTCCTAGCCAAATTGTTTCAACTGTTGAAAGAACGACTAATCTTAGTAAAAAGTGTTGATAAATCTACAGAAATAGGAATTCATAGATTTCTGTAGACACCGACAACGCATAGTATATAGGTTTCGTTTGGCTATAAAACTATAGAATACTAAAGATTCTATAAACATGTGTCCTACTATACAGCATAGTCTAGAGAAAGCTATCCGCAAAAATCGTATAGAGTAATCCATGGATGCTTTTTTTAGAATTACGCAGATTTTACAAAAAGGAAGCTCCACTAAATAGGTCGCTACGTGATTCGGAAACCCATGTTAATGCTAACAATATGTTTATAACTAAGATTCCCTTTCAACGGCAGGGCCATTAGTGGAATTACATCTATTTTCTACAATAACGCTGTCAGTACGGTAATTACTCCGAATGTGCTAAATAGCATTGACATTCTAGACGCCCAAATGGGAATAATAAAGAGATTGTTAACACGCATGCTGGGTAACAATGTGAGGTCTTGCCGTGCTAATGGAACGCCGGTTAATAGCTGGATTGTCAACATACGTGCTAAATGGCAATGCCAAGTCTTACCGTGCTGGTAGTATAGTTAATTACACAATGAATGCTAATTGTCACCTTGTGTAACTACCGATATAGTTTACACGTAGGACTATTGACAAGAACAATTATATTTACAGGGGGTGTTGGGTAAATTAGTGGCTACTGTGGGAATTTTAAGTGATCACCACAACTGTTCTTGCAGTAGCGTTTGGTCTGGGTATCGGTGAATGTTGCATAAGTTGTCAGTAATTGGTAAATATGATGCCATATAAATAGTGTTAGATGGTTGGAAACATTACCTAACACTGTATCTTTAGGCATTTTAAAAACATTGATTGGCAAACGTGTTTAATAAGTCATTTTTGACCGTCAAAAATGAAGTACGTCAACACACATTTTTCTCCAAAATTTAAAGAAAAAGATAAGTGAAACAAAACCAAAACACCTGTGAGCGTTTTGAGCTGAGTGAATTTAAAAGCTAGATGTCTTAACTTATGAAATAAGTAACTTTCAAAAGGATTTTGTAATGCACGTCAAGGATTTGTAACGCCTTACCGTGCTTTTGCTCATATATCGTGAATGTCGACATACGTGGCTGGATTTGGACGGTGACAATCATGACCAGATACTTTCGACTGTAATTTAAAATCGGCGACATTGCCAAGCCCAAACAGGCTTGGCGTCAGATCAACGATATTTCATAAAATAGAGTTTACTCTTTGTGTTAGTAAAACTGCTGAATTTGACTAAATTGTTATTGTAAATGTATGCGCTTCACTTGGCAAGAGTCGTCATTGTCACATTGACATTTTTGGTTGTTTGTGCAGAGTTCGTGCATCGTCAAATTCGGTTGCCCCATGGTATGTTGACTTGTGTTCTCTACTATTTAAATGCTTTGGTGAAAATTTACGTTGAACTGGCAGCTACAATTGACAATGAACCTGGTGAAACGTCTGTGAAAATGTTTACATGTGTACATTAATAACACTCAATTAAGTCAAGAAAAAGTTGCCACTGGCACTGCCAAAAATCGCTATGCATATATGAAAACCTTACCCAGGGATGTTATTAACAATTTTTTCTTATTATAAATTGTTAAATACCCTTTTGTCCATTAAAGATAACTATGCCATACTATTTACACCACCAGTTACCGAGTTACAGGTATTAACTGTTGTATTATTCTTAACTATGTTTTGTACATTTGTTTTACTAATTGTCTCATTTTCCCCTCATGAAGACAGTTATCTGTTTTTTATGTTGGTTTTCTTATTTCTGTGACACCCTGGTACATCCACAACAAGCTGGCCTGTGCATCATCTTGGAATTCTGAATCACCAGATTCATCGATTTGGCTTCTACCTAGCTACGTCTTATCAGTGCTCAACTGCATTAGTCTTCCCTGGTGGTCAATGGTGGACTTTGTTAAACGACAAGCTCTCCAACAAATGAATAACTGACCCAATTTCTCCAAAGAATATCTTCCTTGTTGTAAACTGCAAATGAGTCTAAGCTCACTGTGCAGAGATGCAGTGAACATCATTGATGAAGTGAAAAACTGCTCCAAAACTGTCCAATGCTGTGTCTGGTATAGCACAACTGGCAGATGACTTTCTCGTGCACTTCACACGCAAAGTGCTGAGTACGTGCATTGTGAACAGTCTTGCACAGTCAATGCATTTTCCGGCATCACCACATACGGCGTTCTCTCTTTGGTGAGGAAGTGTCCAACAACATCAAGCGCGCTTGGTCCACTTCCTACCTCACTCGTGAAAGCCAACATTGATATTCTTGCGCCGACATTAGCTACAATCATCAACATGTCGCTCGAGTCGGGGTCCGTGCCGGCCAACTTCAAACATGTTGTGATCACACCTCTATTAAAGAAACCAAACCTTGATTCAGACTCGATGAACAACTACCGGCCAATATCGAACTTGTCATTTGTTTCAAAGTTACTGGAGCGCCACGCAGCAGTTCAACTTCGCCAGCATTATAGACAACAACAATTTGATGGACATTTTCCAAAGTGCGTACAGACAACATCACAGCACTGAGACAGCACTGGTGCGCATTCAGAATGACCATTTCCTTTCCCTTAACAAAAGGAAAGGTGTGCTGGCAGTGCTGCTCGAAATGAGTGCGGCGTTTGATACTGTTGACCACTCGATGTTAATCACCCAGCTGCGCAGCGTAGGCATTGAAGGCATCGGACTGAAATGGCTGGAGTCATACCTGTCGAACCGGACTCAGTCAGTGTGCATTAGTGGCCACAACTCACATAAAACATTGATCGAGTCTGGCATCCCACAGGGGTCTGTGCTAGGCCCAATCCTCTTTCTCCATCTACACTCTGCTATCTTCAGAATGCACAAGATGCAATACCATCTTTATGGAGATGACGCCCAACTGTTTGTTGACATGAGTGGAACGCGGGATGGAGAAGCCGCTAATGCGGTTGACCGCATCGAGCATTGCATCGAAGAAGCGAAGCAGTGGATGTCAGACCACAATCTACTGCTGAACGAAAACAAGACCGAGGCTATTATCATCACGGCACCAAGTCGTAAACACCTTCATGACGTTTCGTGTGTTAGTGTATGCGTATGCAACATTGTTCCGTCACCGACCATCCGCAACATCGGGATTACAATCGTCTCTGGACTAATGATGTCGTCACACGTGTCACGGATATGCAAGTCAGCGTACTACCACCTCTACGCAATTTCAAAAATAAGACATTGTCTTACTACTGATGCGTGTAAGACACTAGTCCACGCCCTGGTGACATCGCGGCTGGACTACAGAAACGCGGTCCTGTACGGCATCACCGAGGCACTTATGAACAAGTTGCAGATGGCAAGACTTATCTCAAGGCACCGAAAGCACATAACACCTGTGCTGGTCGAACTGCACTGGCTTCAAGTTCGCTGGCGTATCCAAAACAAACTGCCGGTCCTTGTTTTCACGGCTTCACATGGTCTTGCTCCAGCTTATATCCAAGATCTTACAATACCGTATACGCCAACCCGCAACCTCCGATCTGCTGATCTACATCTGCTTGTAGTCCCGCGCTACAACTTAGAGGGCTATGGCAGACGAGCTTTCTCCGTGTCTGGACCTACGCTCTGCCAATAAACGTTCGTCAAATAGACACTTTGAATACATTCAAAACTTGTCTTAAAACTTATCTATTTAAGCAGGCGTACTTCGACTGAGGAACTGTGCTGTAGGACACTTTTTTATGAACATGTATGCAATCAATTAATTTATTTATATTATATAATATATTTTAATTTATTTATTACTATTTATCTTTTAATACAATTTTATATATTATAATATATATTCTTTTATTTAATTATCTTAATATTTGTGCAAATATGTCATGTATTTTAGTCACATTATATATATACAATCTTATACTGCAAGTCTTAACAATTATTATATTTACCTGCATCCTTACACATATATATTTTTTCATTTGTTTCCATGCATAATGTGTGTACGCGCCTATGAACGGGCTGGTCCCGGAGATATGACGCTATAGAAATGCTAGTAATAATAATAATAACATCAAGCGTGCACAGTTTTGTTTGCTTGTCAATGTCAGAATGCATGAACTACACTGACACACTTAGACTAGCCCCGAAGTACCAAGTAGTTGAAGAAGTGTGGTGTGAACATGCGCAATGAAACGGACGATAACATTAATGGATAACAGCATTAAGGGGATATTGTATTATCTTTGCTAGTTGCTAGACTTTGACTTTAAGAAGTAGGCCTAGTTAAAGTAAAATGGATTATGATGTTAGCTAAATGAAAGTGGATATATTTTATATATCTTTACAAAACTGACTATTGGAGATGATTGTTCTGACAAACTTATGATGTATGTCTCAATGTATTATTTCAAAACCCCATATCTATTATTTCACACATGGTTATTGGTATGTACTTAATATGTAATAAACATCGAGAGTTCACTTGGCATTGTTTCGTGTTGAAACTTACCCATGTTATTTTAAATAAGTGTGTTTTATAAAATTATTGCAAAATGTCTTGGATGATATTTTAATGTATGAGTTAATGAAGCCGAGATGTTCGTTCCCTGAAATTATGTAATGTTTTACAGTTTCCGTAATTTATCAAAGTCTGATCTGATGACTCTCCATTTCGAGGATATATTTGGCAGAGATAGATCGTAGAAATTGGTGGTGTAGAAAAGTTGATAAACAAGTGGAATTACAGATTGATAAGTATTATTCATCAAGTTGCAATAAACATATATTGAGTAGCAGTTGTGCTTAAAGTTAGTTAGTTAAAGTATTTTAGAACACCTTAGTATAGTGAGTGATAATAGGGTAACTCATTTAGCCTTCGATAAGTTGTAAACAAGATTTAACAAACCTGATTATGTGGTAGAATATATAAGAGATAAAGTAACAACCACCAAACTACTTACATAACATAATATCTGTGTAAGCCAGTATTTGCTAGATATTTTGATTAGGTAGCATTGTTGTTAAAACCAAGCAAGGGCGATAATCGGGCGGCGTAACCTAAATAAATAAAGCAGCCTAACGTAACGTAATTTATTGTATTTAAATTAGGTCACTACCGGTAATGTTAGCGTTCGTGACAGGATAAATAGTCGGCTGTGTAATTGAAATGTGTAACCTCAAGTATGCTGTAGTACACAGGAAACAGTCTTTATAAAAACTAAGTTAGTTAAGTTATTAAATAAATTCTGATCGGGATATGGCGCCTTGCAAGCGGCAAGTCAAGGCAAAGCGACACTTGGTGTGCGAACACTGCCACAGCTGGGTAGATTTTGCATTGTCCGGCTGTGGGAAGTCATGGGCAGAAACCATGGAGGAAGGATTCACCTATCAGTGCATTGGGTGTTGGAAGGTGGAGTGTCTGCAGAAGGAGATAGTTAGGTTGACAGATATTGTGAAGGGAATGGAGATGGGAATTAGCAAGGAGGCAGGTCGAATGGAGAGAGACGACAGGGAGAGAGGTGAGAATACTGCAAGACTGAAGGAGAATAGCAGTGGCAAGAAAACTGAGGAAAGGAGATTGAGAGGAGGGAAGGTGATTGGAGGGGAAGAAATTGGAAAATCGACAACAGAAAACGTGACAAGCGTGAAGGTGACAGGGAAGAAAGTGACCGTAGAGAAGGAGGGAGGGAAGATGGGACGGGAGAGGAGAGAACAAAATGAGATGGGACGAAAGATGCATGGACGAAAGGAATTGAGAGCAAATGTAATAGAAGAGAAGTCGATAAAAGGGACGCTGACAGGAGGAAAGGTGACAAGAGAAAAAGCGACAGGAAAGAATGGATCGGAAGAGAATGTGACAGGGGGGAAGACAACAACCAGACATATGCAAACCGAAGAAGGAGCTATTCTAAAGCAGTGACTGAGGGGGCAATGAGGAAAGAGAGGGTGTTTATGGGCGACTCCATTATGAGAAAGACGGACAAGACACTGAACGAGGGGAAAGACGTCGTTGTTTGTCTACCGGGGGCTAGGATTGAACATGTGACTGACAGGGTAGAGAAGGTATTGGGACATGGCAAGGGGGGTCCATACTGGTACATGTAGGAACAGTTAATGCAGACAGGGAGGGAACAACTGCGATAGTACAGAAGTATAGACAGTTAGTGATAAAGCTAAAGAAGACGAGAGTTGAACAGGTTATTCTGTCAGGTATTTTGCCAGTAATGGGAGGAAGGGGGCAACGTATAGAAACTGCAAGAGGATGGCGATCAACGCACTAGCTGAGCAGATGTGTGAAGAAGAGGGGGTGGGATTCACAGATTTATGGGGATACTTTGTTGGGAGGGAAGATATGTACATGAGAGATAGCCTCCATCTCAGTGGAAAGGGGGCAGCAGATTTCTCAGAGAACCTGCTACGATCTGTTGACAGTGGGACAGGTTGCATCTATTTAAACCAGATTCGCAGGGGGGACTCACAGAAAAGCCTGAAAATGGAGACATAGATAAAGACAGCACAAATAAATCAGCAAATAACAGTCTGGAAAACTCTTCTGAAGCTGGATATAAATGTGTTTGTTTAAATGCAAGGAGTATAGTAAACAAAAGAAATGAACTAAACATTATGGTAGAAGATATTGACCCTCATATAATAGGTATAACCGAATCCTGGACCACCACCGATATATCAGATGCTGAATTGGGACTGACAGGATATGTAATGTTTAGAAAAGATAGAATAGGAAGAAAGGGAGGTGGAGTTATTTTATATATTAAAGAATCTATCCAGGCTTATGAAATAAAATTAGAAAGAGAAGCAGATTGCGAAGAAGCTGTTTGGTGTAACATAGTTACAGGAAACTCAACGTTAACAGTTGGGTTAGTTTATCGAAGTCCAAACATAAGCATAGAAGAGAATGAAAAAATACAAAACGCTATAAGGGAAGTAAGCAAACGGGACTGTATTATTATGGGGGATTTTAACCACGGGCATATACAATGGAAATCTCTTCAGAGTATGGGGAGTGAGGACCACAAGTTTTTAGTTTTAGTTCAAGATACTTTCCTTTCTCAACATGTGCTAGAACCAACTTCTTAATGACAGAAGACCTGAATGAGTACTTTAGTTCAGTGTTTACCAGAGAAGATATTAGTTCACTGCCAGTACCAGAGGCTAAGTTCAAAGGAGCAGATTCAGACTATTTAGGACAATTAATTGTAACCCCGGAAATGGTAGCTAAGAAAATAACGGCTATGAAGGATAATAAATCACCTGGAGTGGATGGGATTCCGCCCAAACTACTATTGGAAATTGTAGAACAAATTAGCGTACCGTTTGCAACAGTTTTCAATTTGTCATTAGAAGAGGGAGTGGTTCCTTTAGAATGGAAAGAAGCAAACATTATACCGTTATTTAAAAAAGGTTCGAGAAAGAAGTCAGAGAACTATAGACCAGTGAGTTTAACATCAGTGATTTGCAAATTATTAGAAAGACTAATTAAAGATCACATGGTGGATTTTCTTGTTAAACAAAACTTGATAAACCCATCTCAACATGGTTTTGTTAAAGCGAGGTCATGCTTAACAAATATGTTATGTTTTTTGGAAGACATCACTAAGTGGGTAGATGAGGGATCACCAGTAGATATCGTCTACTTAGATTTTCAAAAAGCTTTCGACAAAGTACCACATCAAAGATTACTGCTGAAACTAAAGGCCCATGGCATAGCAAATGGTATAATAAACTGGATAGAACAATGGCTGATTGACAGAAGACAACGTGTAGTAGTTGATGGGGAGGCTTCAAACTGGAAATCGGTATTGAATGGGGTTCCACAGGGATCAGTATTAGGACCTATATTATTCTTAATATATATCAACGATTTGGATGAAGAAATAACAAGCAAGGTGTTGAAATTTGCGGATGATACAAAGGTGTTTAGAATGATAAAAAGTGATGGAGATAGACAGCATTTACAAGATGATCTTGACAGGTTGATCAAATGGTCTGAAAAGTGGCAAATGCTGTTCAATTTTGGGAAATGTAAATGCCTCCACACAGGACACGGGAACGAAGAGGTAGAATATACAATGGGGGGTACTGTACTAAGTACTACTGTAAAAGAAAAGGACTTAGGGTTAACCATTAGTGCTGATATGAAGGTTTCAGAGCAGTGCGGAATTGCAGCTTCAAAGGGAAATCAAATCCTTGGATTAATTAGGCGAAACATAACGTATAAGGAAAAAGAGCTAATAATACCACTGTACAAAACAATAGTTAGGCCTCATTTAGAATATTGTATTCAAGCATGGAGGCCATATCGCAGGAAGGACATAGATTTGCTAGAAAGAGTGCAGAGGAGAGCAACTAAAATGATACAAAAACTGAGGGATCTTAGTTACGAAATACGCCTAAAAAATGCGGTTTAACAACACTAGAGACCAGGAGATTGAGAGGAGATCAGATAGAAGTGTTTAAAACATTGAATGGTTATGAAAATATTGATAGAATTTTTTTTTTTCAGTTAAGAAAGATAGAAGAACTAGAGGACATGAAGTTACATTAGCAAAGGAGCAGAGTAGATTAGATATAAGAAAGTTTTCATTTTCACAAAGGACTGTAAATGAATGGAACAGATTATCTGCTGATTGTGTGGGTGCTAGTAGCGTGAATATGTTTAAAAATAAAATCGACACGTACCTCAGACGGGCGGGATACACAGAGCTAAAAGGGTCGGACTCTCGATAAGCCAAAGGGCTTCCTTGTCCACCTGCCACCTAGAGTTAATTCTCTGGGTGGCAATCTTGTTAAATGTGTCTGTAGATTTGACCATGTAGTCAAGTCAATCCTTAAACAAACATCCTGCAGGCTTACACAAACCTTAGGTCAAGTAAATATCAGTTGTACTGATCAACCCTAAAGCAGCGTATTCAAGTGCTAATAATTTAATTTAATTTAATACAACTAATATACTACTACGTGGAGCGCAGTAGCGCAGCGGTAAGAGCTCCGGACTCTCGACTGAGAGAACGCGGGTTCGAATCCTTTGTGGCGGTGTCGAACCTTGGGCAAGTTCGTTTACTCTACATTGCTTCAGTTCACTCAGCTATATGAATGAGTACCTGACTATAAACAGTGGAGGGTATTTGTGTACGAACAGTCTTTGCGCATTAATTGCAGCATGGCTGAAAGCTTCCCAGAGTAGTCTAGATGGTGTTCGATTGAACAGGTCTGCCAGGGAGTCAAGTGTATTAAAGCGCTTTGAGCAGTCATGAGGACTGGATACTGCGCTATATAAGAACTTACCTTTAGTATTACCGCAGTCTACAATAAATGTGTCCAATATTTCATCAAATGCAGTTGTCGACATAGTTTTAACTTTATATTACTACACAGCACCGATAACATTATAATTATAAAATATAACGGGTGCCCGATTCATAGCTAAGTCGTGTCAGCGAACTTCGTATGATACCCAATTTCGTAGCAACTTGCCTGGTAGTGGTATTCTGGGTTTTTGCTTGATTCTGCCTAGCATCGGTTAAAGTTTATATTTAGCTCGCACTTGCTATTGTCAATGCACCTGGTTGGCCTACCAGTGCCACCAAAATACTCATTCAGTGTAAACAGTGTTCGGTTCATATATTTTGGCTGCACTACATAATTGTAAATTATAAGGTGCACGAAATTGAGCAGGTCAACCTTTGTCTTCGTACCTCATTCACGTTGAGGAAAACGCCTTACATTAAACAACACGATAACAGGCAACACAGTTCTGCCTCTCATTGAACTTGTATTTAATCTCTTCGAGAAGCTGTAGCGCTAATAAATACAGCTTTTGCGGCACGTTGGGCTGGCTTGAAGTTTACTTTTAGAATGAAATCCGCCGATGTGTCAACATAAATATTACCGTATGTGAGCACAACTTTGTTGACGTCCAGTTACAGGCTTTCAAAATAATCACCCCTTCTATGATGTATAACAAGCCGGGTGATGCAATCTGCGACGTGTTTGAAGTACATGAAGCAGATTCAACGCGTTTTTCCAAAGACGACGATACGATTCATTTTGACATGGACGCAGCCATTTTGCGCGTCATATGACGTAAACAGGGACTCTGATTGGTTTAGATTAAAAAATTACTGTTCTGCCAACAGAACGCAATAGTCCGACTTAAACTCGGGTTATATGTTTAAACTGACAGAAATTCTGAGTTTTAGCACAATTAATGTTGGGCTGGCTATTTACTTTTTAATGTCGTAAAGAAATTGTTGTCCCTGAGAAATCGGAACGACATTTCATTTCTAAGCACATTTTCCGGGTTCACCTTGCATCCTACAACGACGTAAACTAAGTTTATAGAATAAGTCAGACCCGCACCGACTAGCCCCGACGTAGTCGAAGGTTTTCAAATTTACGTGATTATGACGTCACGCCGACTTCAGTATAGCACAGTCGGTGACAGGCGGTGTGGCCGCTGCAGCGTAGGCCTATACACTGCAGTCGAGGTGAGTATGGTCTGGTCGGGTCGGGTCGGGTCGGGTCGGGCAGAGAGTGCCAGTGTATCCCGGCCTTAAGCTGTCTGTGGGTTGAGGGAAAGGTAGGAGCTTCCCAGGACAGATGGTATGATCACTTGGCACTTGGCAGCATCACTTGCCTAACTTTTACAATGTTTTCGTTTTATCGTCTGCCAGACATAACCAGCCAATACCATCAACGGCGACGGCGACGGCGGCGGCGGCGGCCAAGACGACGAGATGACAACGACGATGATAATATCGTACAGTAGGGCCTAGTGTGGAAAATATATCACAAATATACTTATACATTGTTATACACTCGTAAATTAATAAATAAACAGTATACTCCCAAAATAATATATAAGTTGGATTATTGAAATTATGTGAAAATTAAAACCGTAACATTGTCAAGTCATTTAGATTTAACAAGATTTAACAAGATTGCCATCCAGAGAATTAACTCTAGATGGCAGGTGGACAAGAAAGCCCTTTGGCTTATCGAGAGTCCAACCCTTTTATCTACATATATCCAGCCCTTCTGAGGTATGTGTCGATTTTATTTTTAAACATATTCACACTACTAGCACCCACACAATCATCAGATAATCTGTTCCATTCATTCACAGTCCTTTGTAAAAATGAGAACTTTCTCAGGTCTAATCTACACTGCTCCTTTACTAATGTAACTTCATGTCCTCTAGTCTTTCTATCTTTCTTAACTGAAAAAAACATATTTCTATCAATATTTTCATAACCATTCAATATTTTAAACACTTCTATCTGATCTCCTCTCAATCTCCTGGTCTCTAGTGTTGTTAAACCACATTCGTTTAGGCGTTTTTCATAACTAAGATCCCTCAGTTTTGGTATCATTTTAGTCGCTCTCCTCTGTACTCTTTCTAGCATATCCATGTCCTTCTTGCGGTATGGCCTCCACGCTTGTATGCAATATTCTAAATGAGGCCTAACTATTGTTTTGTACAGCGGTATTATTAGTTCTTTTTCTTTATATGCTATATTTCGCCTAATCAATCCAAGGATTTGATTTCCCTTTGAAGCTGCAATTTCACACTGCTCTGAAACCTTCATGTCAGCACTAATTGTCAGCCCTAAGTCTTTTTCTTTTACAGTAGTACTTAGTACAGTTCCCCCCATTGTATATTCTACATATTCGTTCCCATGTCCTGTGTGGAGGCATTTACATTTCCCAAAATTGAACAACATTTGCCACTTTTCAGACCATTTGATCAACCTGTCAAGATCATCTTGTAAATGCTGTCTATCCCCATCACTTTTAATCCTTCTAAACACTTTTGTATCATCTGCAAATTTCAACACCTTGCTAGCTATATCATCGTCCAAATCGTTTATATATATTAAGAATAATATAGGTCCCAGTACTGATCCCTGTGGAACCCCACTCAAAACTGATTTCCAGTTTGAAGCCTCCCCATCAACAACTACCCGTTGTCAGTCAAGTATGTCTATAATTTCACTGTTTTCGTAACAGTGCTGATTCCAAGTCGGGTAGCAATTAAGAAAACATCAAAGCCACACTTGACTAGCCGCACTTAGCGTTCAAACTGCCGACTCGAATACGTCCGTGCCATACGTGCCGGTAATGGTTGACCCAAGTGAAACTGAAGCATCCTTGCCCGAGGGAAGAAACCGACTAACGAGCCTAGAGATGCGACACCCGTAGCACGCTCCGTCGACAGTCTAAGGCAGATGCGTGATCGCTACAGGATTAAAGGTGTGTGTGTGTGTGTGTGTGTGTGTGTGTGTGTGTGTGTGTGTGTGTGTGTGTGTGTGTGTGTGTGTGTGTGGTTTGCGTATGTGTATGCGTGCGGCTGCGCGTGCGCGCGTGCGTGCGTGTGCATGTGTGGCGTATCTTGAACTAGGGACATTTATAGAATTTCCTCTCGAACGAAAATGTGAACGAGGGATACATTGAATACACTGGTGGACAGTTCGACACATGTACAAATAACCAGTTGGGCAGATGTGCAGATGGAAAGTTGGTCAGATGTAGATTCAATTTCCTAGCCAAATTGTTTCAACTGTTGAAAGAACGACTAATCTTAGTAAAAAGTGTTGATAAATCTACAGAAATAGGAATTCATAGATTTCTGTAGACACCGACAACGCATAGTATATAGGTTTCGTTAGGCTATAAAACTATAGAATACTAAAGATTCTATAAACATGTGTACTACTATACAGCATAGTCTAGAGAAAGCTATCCGCAAAAATCGTATAGAGTAATCCATGGATGCTTTTTTTAGAATTACGCAGATTTTACAAAAAGGAAGCTCCATTAAATAGGTAAGTACGTGATTCGGGAACCCATGTTAATGCTAACAATATGTTTATAACTAAGATTCCCTTTCAACGGCAGGGCCATTAGTGGAATTACATCTATTTTCTACAATAACGCTGTCAGTACGGTAATTACTCCGAATGTGCTAAATAGCATTGGCATTCTAGACGCCCAAATGGGAATAATAAAGAGATTGTTAACACGCATGCTGGGTAACAATGTGAGGTCTTGCCGTGCTAATGGAACGCCGGATAATAGCTGGATTGTCAACATACGTGCTAGATGGCAATGCCAAGTCTTACCGTGCTGGTAGTATAGTTAATTACACAATGAATGCTAATTGTCACCTTGTGTAACTACCGATATAGTTTACACGTAGGACTATTGACAAGAACAATTGCATTTACAGCGGGTGTTTGGTAAATTAGTGGCTATTGTGGGAATTGTTGCAACCTTTTGGCATCGTTGTCGAGAATGTAGTCGTAGTTAAGTTACTAATATCATTACTGCAGTCAAATTGTGGTGATACTGTTGTTGATGTTATAAAGTGCAGGGGGTATTTTCGTGATCCGTGATTAGCAAAATTATTTCCTCTTGAAACGTGAAAGCTCTTTTTTATCCCTGTGATTCGTGATCAGGTGCAACAGCGTGAAACGTGATTTAAAATATATGTTCCTTGTGAACCGTGATTGAGGTATCACTTTCTTCGTGAAATTGACGACAAGTGACTAAAAATTTCGATCTCTTCGCCAATTTCTGCTCTCAAAATATATCTATACCTATACTACCAAACAACCAAACCCAAATATTTTCCCTGTGAAATGTGAAAACACCTTTTTCCACTGTGAATTGTGATCCAGGAGCCCAGCTGCACCCCTCTATAATTGTACGACGCAATATAAACTGAACATTAAATACTAAACAAAATATATGTAATTATTGGAGGAAATATGAACCAGCAGCTGTTTCATTTATGTCTTACATCGATGTAGTTTTAAGCGTCGTCTATTTTCAGATCGCAGTTGAATATTAATACGATAGATGAACAAATATGTAACATTCTACTGCAGTCTTGTTAGTAAAGGATTTACACATGGCAGCTAGAGATGCATATCTTTTGTGGAAGGACATTGGCAAACCCAGAACGGGTGCTGTTTATGACGTTATGCGGCAGGCTAGGTCCAAATTCAAACATGCACTTAGAGTTTGCAAGAACAAAACGAATTCCATTATTGCGGATAAAATTGCTGAGAAAATGAGTGGAAAAAACGTTAGAGATTTCTGGAGGGAAATCAAAAACTCCACAAACAGTAATGTTAAATTACCAAACACTGTGGGTGATGTACATGGCAGCCAAAACATAAGTGGAATGTGGCAAGAACACTACAGTCAAATTTTTAATGTAGTTAGAGGAAGTTGCAGCAAGGCATTTCTTGCTGATCTGTGTCAGGAGCATGCTGTCTTTGACCAAGGTATGAGGGTGACTGTTAATGAAATTAGTGAAATTATCAAAGATTTATCTTACAATAAGTCACCTGGTTTAGACGGCATTACTAGCGAGCACATGAAGTGGGCAGATCGACAGCTGCCAGTTTTATTGGCTATATTGATGTCGGGTATACTTACACATGGTTACGGGCTCCACTATATTATGGGGGAGTGGGGCTCCACTATACTATGTGGAGTAGGGCTCCACTATATTATGGGGGGAGTGGGGCTCCACTATACTACGGGGGGAGTGGGGCTCCATTATACTGTGGGGGGAGTGGGACTCCACTATACTATGGGGGGAGTGGGGCTCCACTATACTATGGGGGAGTGGGACTCCACTATACTATGGGGGATGGGGCTCCACTATACTATGGGGAGTGGGGCCCAGAATGGGGATGGGGCCCACTGGGAGTGGGGCTCCACTATACTATGGGGAGTGGGGCTCCACTATATTATGGGGGAGAGGGCTCCACTATACTACAGGAGAATGGGGCTCCACTATACTACGGGGAGTCCACACACTATACTATGGGGGAGTGGGGCTCCACTATTCTATGGGGGGAGTGGGGCTCCACTATACTATGGGGGACTGGGGCTCCACTGTACTATGGGGTGAGTGGGGCTCCACTATACTATGGGGGAGTGGGGCTCCACTATACTATGGGGGAGTGGGGCTCCACTATGCTATGGGGGAGTGGGGCTCCACTATACTATGGGGGGAGTGGGGCTCCACTATACTATGGGGGAGTGGGTCTCCACTATACTATGGGGGAGTGGGGCTCCACTATACTATGGGGGAGTGGGGCTCCACTATACTATGGGGGAGTGGGTCTCCACTATACTATGGGGGGAGTGGGGCTCCACTATACTATGGGGTAGTGGTGCCTACAAGCGCAATAAACAATCATCGCAAGCCAGGGTGATAGTTGATTACACTACTTGTGGCATTATGTATCTATGTATGTATGTATGTATGTATGTATGTACGTATGTATGTATGTATGTATGTACGTATGTATGTATGTATGTATGTATGTATGTATGCATGTGTGTGTGTGTATGTGTGTATGTATGTGAGTGTGTGTGTGTTTGTGCGTGCGTGTGTGTGCGTGCGTGCGTGCGTTTGTGTGTGCGTGTGTTCGTGTGTACGTGTGAGCGTTTGTGTGTTTGTGAGTGTGTGTGTGTGCGTGCGTGCATGCACGCGTACATGCGTGATTGCGTGCATGCATGCATGCATGTATGTATGTATGTATGTATCTATGTATGCATGTATGCATGTATGTATGTATCTATGTATGTAAATATGTATATATGTATGTATGTATGTATGTGTGTGTATGTATGTATATATGTGTGTATGTGTAAGGTGAATCAGATGTACTTTGCCCCACTTGTTGTTCGTGTCCCTGCATTCCAAGAATCCACTCAACTTCACAGAATAAGTCAAAGAAATGCTTATCATTTCCCATCTGACCAATAGTGAGAGGTACAAATAGGCTATCAAAGCCAAGTGCTCGTATGTAGGCCCAGGACGTCTAAATCTAAAAGGACGATTAGTTAAAAGCACATAGTCCGTTCGTCTACCCGGAATTAACGGGCGTAGTAATTTGTAACAGCAAATCTGCAGTGTTGAACGTGGGGAAGTTGAACATCTTAGGGTATAGCAGTTAACACAGCCCGACTCGGCCGTATTGCCAAAAAAGTTGTTTTGAAACTTGATGTTTTGTATACTAAATTGCGACCGTTGTTTCTGGCTTGCTAAACACAGTTTAGCAGGCAGTATATAGTTCAACATAGTTAGTATAGTCATATGAACATTATACTAAGTAATACATTAATAACAAGGAACAGACTGCCTCCTTTTAACGCACCCAGCGAAAATTCCACGTTTTCACGAGTCGCTAGACCTGGGAAACTGATACTGGTGTAGACAGCTTCCCTAGCTCGCGAGGATGCTATAAACCGGCGTATGATCAGCGCCCCTTCCCGCGCAGTGACGACGGCGGCGGCGGCGGCAGCTTCCGTCCCGGTGCGATCACGGTCCGTCATAGCGATGGAAGCGCGCTCTCTTTATAGCGGCGACTTGCGTTGCGCTCTGCCGTTTTGCTGCTGTCGGCGCTCAGTCTCCGTAACGCGTGCAGCACGACCGACGCACGACGCTGACTCTCAGTATCGCGTCCGGTTGACTTGGTCCGCCGCAGTGGACATGGTGTGACAATATGGCGTAGGCAAGCCGAGGCTGCGTTAGGGATTCGCTGAAGCTGCCGCGAAGTGTTGTGGCGAGAAGAGTTTCCCGGAACATTGGGTGCAGGTGAGGTGTGCTGGCGGGCTGGCACAGTCGGGTACTTGGATGTATAGCGATCAGATATTGGGGCAGTGCCATTGACGTCATGCTGCTGCGATACGTAATAAGTACCTTCGCAGTTTGATCGTTTTGTAGTTGCATCGACGCATTGCTAAGTACCGTCCAACGACATGCTACGACTTAGTTATTCCCCTTTGACTGTGTTTCATAGTTGTGTGATTGGTATCATTACCTAGCGCGCTTTCGAAGTGGAAGCACGGAATTGTTTTCAAGTACATATCATGCTCACGCACACATACGCACACGTACACACACGCACGCGCACACGCACACACACCCACACACACGGACAAACACAAACAATTCCTACTTACAGTTTCCATTTTCCTGCTTACACCACTCCTTTCCCCAAACCTCCCCCTACCCTGGCGCAGACGATCTCTTTCCTCTCCCGCTCACCAGGCAGGAGATTCCTGCTTACACCATCCCATCTCTCAGAAGTATCATTTGAATGGGTCAGATGCTGCTGTTCCACCATCAGATGTTCATTCAATAAATACATCTTGGCATACTACGATGCAGATGAAAATCTGATATAATGCAACCTGTGTTTGTTACTGAGGGAGTTTATCGTCACATCATTCTGTTGAGCCAAACCGGCGACAACATACGTATACGTTTATAGATAGCAAACGTGTTGGTCGTGAGACCCATTCTGCCAACTGCATGGCCGCCTTGTTGAAACTTGTAACACGCAGAACCTGGTTGAGGGTAGTTAGGGTTTTACTGTTACTGTTTATCGGTAATTGCGGCGGTTACTGGTTGATAAGATGGTAAATAGAATGAAATTAAATACGTTTAGCTCCGGAATCACAGCAACGATGACGCAGTGAAAACCATGCACAATTTATGTAATAGATGTCCAGTTTAGTGCATTAAAATACCGTTCAATATCGTGTGGTATCAATCGAAGGAGGCAACATGCAACAACCAATGAATAATCAATTTATCATACAGCCTCTGTCCCAGTCTTTGCGAATGTGCGAAACAATATTTATCACTCGCGCTGATCGTGGAGTACATTAGACGGGAACATAGCGCGACTCACTGTATCGATTGGGCGAGCTCGTTAAACCGTCCGTTGTCCAGTTATCGGGTCCTTCTGGCGGGCAAGTGGCTAGGCTGCCGCGGATTGAATCTTACGCCGCGCTAGCCAAAGACTTCTCATGAAAATTCGATCTCTGTTTGTCGAGGGTACTAGTACGTACGTCGTTGCTTTCTAATAATTTGATGAGTCACGGAAACGGACTCCAGATACAGCTGCACGATAATAATTTGGGTAATTAGGTTTACCAATCACGATAATAATTAGGGTAATTAGGTTTACTAATCTCGATCGAACAAAAACATGGCGGCATGTGTTTGCAAGATGTATACATACAAATCTTAGTTGTGGAAACGACAATTTTCCAGACCCCATAATATGCCACATGACGCGTCAATGCTGATCATGCGCAAGGCATGTAACATATCACCTCTCAAATGATCAATCATTTGCTATATGAACGTAGCGCTACCGCGGAAGAGCGACGAGCCATGATGTGATGTTGTGGATCTAGGTCATGGCAAATGCTATTCCTGTCCGTCACAAAGTCAACGTCAAAATTGCATCGCTGTAGACAGACTGCAGGTGAGTTGACAACGATGGTTTCCAGATAAGGAAGCGAGAAGCGTAGCATGAACAATTTCGTTGGTGGCGTAAACAGCTGTATAGTCGTAGGGGATGTCAGCCTCTTGCGTGAAGTGAATGTATTTCTCGCGCGGTATTGTCATCCTTCGATGGAATATTCGTTAACGGTTGTCATTAATGTGGCCGTCTTACTCATCAAAAGCAGTGTGGTGATCGTCGACGATATCATAGTCGTCATCTATGGTGACCAACCGCCTAGGTGGTGTATGCGAAATCCTTAACAGTGACCAGTTCACATTTGTAAGATGCGTATGCCACGATCACCGTGCAGAATGCGTTAACAGTGTCTTATAACATATGCACGCATACATACGCACATGCTCACACGTACCCTTGCAAACACGAACCCGAACACATACACACAGACACACACATGCGATGTTGACAAGTTTTCGCCGCCGCGTCTTCGTAACTTCAGCTTATTGTGACAACATCAACGGGGGCACAGTTCAATTGTCAGGGGGGTGGGGGGCTCGATTTCGGGAGCCCATTCAAAAGGTCTGGAGCCATGCCAAATTCCAAAGGTCTAGGGGGCACGTACCCCCAGGCCCCATGGATCCGCGTATGCAACCACGCACGCACGCACGCACGCACGCACGCACGCACGCACGCACGCACGCACGCACGCACGCACGCACGCACACACACGCACACACACACACACACACACGAACATGCACGCGCACTCGCACGCACACGCACGCACACACACACACATTGATGTCTTCCATGAATGTTCGGTGCTGTTTTCCATCACAGTGTTGTGGTCTGCTTACGTTGTTATTGATTGTGAAAGAGGTAGCACTGAACACGTGCCCTGCAACCCTCCATACGTGACGAGTAACACCAAACTCATTGCATTTGACACATCAAAAATTACATCCGCCACATTCGTTTACGTGGCTATTTACGTACGACGTTCGTACGGTGATGAGCCGGCGTTTTAGGATTACTAGCAAGTTCCTGTATCACACGCGTATCACGTCGTATTATCCACAATGTCACCTCCGCTAAACATAAACTGAAAACAGCAAGTGATCGCGGCATGGTATCTTGCCCGATAATTGGATTAATGGGAATTAATGGAAGCCCAGTAAAGTAATTAAAGAAACAACAAGATAATCAAATTGTTCATTTATCCGGTTCGTGGCTTACCAATTCCAATTTATTTAAAAATGCCGCCAGGGGCATGCATTTCCAAATACGCTGCTAGGGAGAAGTATTTGTTGTCAATGAGGGACCCTGGTGGACCTCTAGAAGGAGATGTATTTGTTGTCAATGAGGGACCCTGGTGGACCTCTAGAAGGACATGTATTTGTTGTCAATGAGGGGCCTGGTGGCCCTCTAGAAGGAGATGTATTTGTTGTCAATTAGGGGCCCTGGTGGCCCTTTAGAAGGCTTAGATAAAACTTAATGTAATACATTTTATACATTTTTATGAAAACATAGTCTATATTACAAATTACAAACACCGGCCGAAAAAAAGACATGACGGGATTACGGATCAATCAAAACAAATGTAACATAAAATAGAAATTACTTCAAAACAAAAACACTAATACTTACTCGAAAATCATATATTTAAAATTGGCTGCAAAATAAAATTGTCAACGTTGCAGGCTACACAAAGTGAAAATGCTCCAAATACGCTGCGTGTTTAATTTGGAGAGAAACGTAAACGCAACACGTCGATGGAACAAGCGTGCCTCAAGTTGAGTTTATGATCCTCGAACTCGATTTGTGGGGGCATTAGCCCCAATTGTCTTTAAGGGCCGGCATACACTGACATTTTTTCCCGACCAGACCAGACTCACCCCAACTGCAGTGTATACACTACCCCCGACTGACACCGGCTATACTGAAACCGGCGTGACGTCAAAATCACGTAAACTTGAAATCTTTCGATAACGTGGGAGCTAGTTGGTGTCAGTCTACGTACTCGAAAGTTCGTCACGCTTGCTTCGACTATAACGCAGTCGGTGTCAATCAGTGTAGCCTACATACACTGCAGTCGGGGTGAGTCTGATTTGGTCTAGTCTGGTCAGATCGGGCGAAAAGCGCCGACGTACCCCGGCCTTTACACGGATTATGCGATAGTCCGGGTGTTGACCGGTGAAGCAGGCATTGGGGTCCGCACGATGTTTTTGTTGCATTTTTGTGACCTTCTAATCCTTTATGTCAATAATCCGACTGACACCACCCAGGCACCCTTGAGCATTTTTGTAGAAACCCATTAACATGCAAATTAGTTATCGCCATTAAAATATATACTACTTTTCTGAATATCTCGAATTGTAAACATCCAAACAAACAAAACGGTGTGTCGAAGCGCATGTTTTCAGGGTATGATCACATCAGTGAACAAATAACGGTATGCAAATTTGTCGCATGAATATGCAAATTAGCTCACGATATTCGTTTATATCTCCTCAATAGGCGAGCGGTAGGCGCTACCTAACGGACCGACTTAATTGCCCTCTTCCCCGCACAAACTCCCAAATGGTGTATAATTAGAAAAACCCTAGATATCCTTATCACAAAGAGGCCTATCGTATAACCAGCGTGATTCCAAGGTCAATCAATGTCACCGTTAAATGAAAAATTATCGAAATTGTCCGCTTCCGCAAACGTCTTGTAATTACAATGGTTGCATATCTACTTTCATTACTAATAAAATAGCTGAGTTATATATTTTTGGAAAGCTGATCCCCGTCAAAATGAGATACGACATGGAGATGTTACCCTGTATAGTAAGTGTGGAACTACGGTCAAACAAGGTTACAATAAAATGATGAATATCCGAACTTTTGCAATACCACAAAAGTCATAAACTAACAATAACTCTGTGCCTACTTCATTTATGTGGACATAATATATAAATCCTGAAAGAACAATATCTTCCCGTCAAAATGGTATATGACTTGGAGGTGTCCGTTGATAGAGTTTGTGTGGAGCGAGGGCACCGTCGAGTAATAAATGTTCGAAATTGCGCCATCCCGCAAACGTTATACAATACAGTTACCGACCTACTCATGGCCATGTCAAATACCTTTGGAAAGCCTACTGTCTCCCCGTAAATGCAGGATACCACGGGAAGCTATCAAGTGGAGCAGTAAGTGTGGAATGAAGGTCAAGCAAGGTCATCACCAAATGATGAGTGTTCAAAACTGAGCCATTCGGCAAACGTTGTACAGTTGCAATGAAATTGTAAATTGGTGGTCTAACTGTGGCGTGAAGGTTGAACAAGGTCACCATCAAAAGACACATTTTCGAAATTGTGCCATTCCGCAGACTGTAGGCCAGCCAACACGTGATGCCATACTATACGGCATTTTTGCATCACCCGTTGGATGAGAAAATAGATGTTGGTGGATGCCAACCTCAATTTTGAATTTGAATGTCATTTTGAGGGTCACAAACTCAACCGTGTGTCAAATTATTGGTAGTAATTAACTGATACGTTCGTGTGCACATGGCAGCGTCTTCACGTCCCATGTCCACCCACAGCCACCTGGTGTGGGCGTCTGCTGATGAACCAGTTGACTGGTCAACCAAATAAAAGCTTGGTATGCTAGGCGCTCCGAATACTGCTAAAGAGCATCCCGAGTTGTTGGAATATCTTAGTGATATTATTCCTTTGACAGAATATCTTTCTCATTGCCACGATAACGGACACCGCGCACGCTGCAACTCTATGTACAGAGGGCAATGGTGATGCGTTCCAGGAGTTGAAATGTCGCGAATCCAGATCCAAATGGATGTGTGAATGCTGTGGTTCCTTCGTGGTATGAAGTTTAGGTTTCTAATGCTATTGACAACTGGCAAGGGTGGGCAGGTTTTTCCCAGACCATAACGGATGCCGTTGCCACTAATAATAATAAGAAGAATAAGAAGAACACTTATATAGCGCCATAAATCTAAATAAATCCATTTGGAGGCGCTTAGAATACATAATTATATATATATGTATATATATTTATATGCAGAACATGAATAAGTTACATACAATTAATAATATTAAATTAGCTAAAATAAATGACAATATACACACAAATAAAAAAAGTTATAGCTAAAGATGATCGTTAAAATTAAAGGTATATTGATAATAAATCAGTAAAGATTGTGTAAAATTAGTTTTAAAACATATACAAGATAATAAATAATAAAACGAATTAATAAACTGACTAAACTGATTGTTCCGTAAGCAACCCGTAAGCAACCCGGAAAAGATGGGTTTTCAAGAGTCTTTTGAAAGTCACAAGGCAACAGGTTGTCTTCATCTCGCTTGGAAGTGAATTCCACAGTCGTGGAGCAGATACCGAGGAAGTTCTGTCGCCGTATCGGCTGCGATATGGTGGCACGTACAAGTCATTGTTTGTAGTTGAACGCAACACTCGAGTAACTCTTTGTTCGTGAAGTAGGTCGGTGATGTAAGCTGGTGCCAGTCCGTGTTGAGCACGAAACGTCAGTAGCAGAATTGCGTAATGAATGCGTTGCTTCACGGGAAGCCAGTGCAGTTTCTTGAGTATAGATGTGATATGGTCCCATCTGTGGCAGTGGACCACCAGCCGAGCAGCAGCATTTTACACTCTTTGCAACTTGTTGATTAGGCAGTCGGGGATGTCATATAGCAGACAATTCGCGTAGCCAATTCTCGACATAACAAGAGAGTACATAAGACGGACTGCGGCTTTCTGTGTTAGGCACGATCGGATCGACGCAGTGTTCCTCAGATGATAGTAGACTACGCAGCACGTGTGCTTTACATGACTGACCATCGACATTTCTGAGTCGAATACAACACCGATGTTTCTGGCAGCAGGACTTGGCATGATGTCGCAGTCGCCAATTTTAATCACGGTGATGTTGTGTTTCGCTTGATTGTTTCGTGATGCTAACACAAGTGCGACCGTTTTTTATCATTCACCTTTAGTCAATTATCGATCATCCACACGTCGTTGATGCAGTGCTCAATTCGGCGTAGACGCAACATTCTGTTGGTTTCGGTCATCTTAAATTTGATGTATAGCTGGGTATCGTCCGCGTAGAGATGGAAACCCAGGTTGTGTCTTCTGATGATATCACCGATAGGTGCTGTGTACCCAGGAAATAACAGAGATCCAAGCACCGATCCTTGAGGGACGCCACAAGCGACGCTGGTTTTGCTGGAAGCGCCACCTGGTATATTTACTGACTGCGACCGGTCAGTTAGATATGATCGCATCCACGCCAGCACGGAAGCGAAGCGTTGTTCTAATCGGCTGAGCAGAATGTCATGGTCAACTCTCTCGAAGGCGGCCGACATGTCAAGTAGAACCAGGATGACGTACTGCATACCGCCGCTCTAGTACCTCGAGGGTGACATTCCGTACCAGAACTAACGCAGTTTCCGTCGAGTGATGCGATTTGTAGGCTGATTGGTATAGTTCAAGAAGATTGTTATCAGTCATGTGGTCGATCAGACAGCGTGCAACATACCTCTCGAATAGCTTTGACACAAAAGGCAGGTTTGATATTGGTATATAACTGTCCATATTGTCCTGGTCGAGAGTTGCCTTCTTAAGCACAGGGGTGACGTTGGCATGTTTCAGGCAGCATGGAACAACACAAGATGCTATAGATGAGTTGACGAGTTGCGTCAGGAACGGTACTAAGTTGCCACTGACTTCTTTCAGCAGCCATGTTGGTAGGGGATCGAGCGCGCACGATGTTGTTGGTGACTTGTTGAGCAGATTGCGGATGTCTGATGTAGTCGCAATCGGAAGTGAGTGAAGTTGTGACACGCAGGGTGCTGGATGGCGGTCTGTGGTCGTGGTGGACGTGAGTGTAGACTGGGTATGTAGCGCCACACGAATCGTTTCGATTTTCGCAGAGAAAAAGTTTGAGAAACTAGTTGCGAGATCTTTGATGTTATTGTTAGCTGGTAGATATTGGGACTTTCTTCGCTGCAGCAGTCCATTTAGCAGACGATACAGTCGCCTGTTGTCACTCCCGTACTGTTCTATATCAGAAGCATAGTAGTCAGACTTGGCTTCTTTGATTGTCCTCTTTACCTGTGCGCACTGTGTCTTATACATTTCGCGATGCACTTGAAGTGATGTGTTGCGCCATTTCCGTTCACGCTGCGTCGAATTTGCTTGGCTTTGATCACCTTCTCGTTGTACCAAGGTACGAGTGGACGATTAGCGATACAACACATCTGTAGTGGTGCGTGCGTCTCGATAAGTTTGGTCAAAACCATATTGTAATGATCTGCAAGTTCTGTCGTTGTTTGTATGACAAATGAAATTGTGGTCAGAAGCGACGATGCGACGTCATTACGAAACGCAGCCTTGTCAATGTTTTTGTGCTTTCGGTATGTGATCGTTTTCCGCAGAACGACCGGTTTCTCCATATCGACGACACATTCCACTCACATGTTAAGATGAATAACGTCATTGCCTGTCTGAAAAGGCTATCCAAATGTATGCAGCTGGATATAAACTTGACAAGCTCATAACTTCTAACGATCGGAAACACATTGCGAATCATGTGTGGCTTTGATCCCTTTTCCACAAAGTATTTTGCACAAGGATCATTAGCATGTCATAGTTGCACCTAGTGACGACAGCTGATGTGTCTGAAATGTGAGACACCCCCTTTCAACCTAGATAGTGCAGCTTTGCAACCTTAATGGAGAGAAACGCAAATAGCTCCTGTATGTTGGTAACATCGCGATGGAAGTATTTCCAGTTTATTGACACCTTGTTGTCCCATATTACTTTCCTGAGAATCCCGTTACCACGCTTCTCTCTTGTGGATTATTTGATCCTGCTGGCGAGGTACGTGTCCCGGTCGACGCCAATAGTGTTGGGGTGAATTAAGTGTGCTTCACGATGTGAGGAACAACAAAAGTGTCTGCATATTCATCAAATGTGGTGATATTGGTTTATGCATCTTTTGACGGTGAACTTCAACTTTAATTTTTAACCTAGTTTAACCTTCACTCTTCAGTTAGGCCACCACTTTACAAATCTATGCCATGCCTCATTTTGACGGGGATTCAGTACACATAGGTGTATAACATGGCCTAGTGTAGGTAGAAAAAGTAGATATGCAAACATTGTAATTGCACAACGTTTGCGGAATGGCGCAGTTTTGAACATTCATCATTTGGTGGTGTCCTTGCTTGACCTTCACTCCACAGATACTGCAGCACTTGATAGCTCCCCGTGGTATCCTGCATTTACGAGAAGATAGTAGGCTTTCCCAAGGTATATGACATGGATTAGATAGGTAACGTATATAAGCCACCATTGGTATTTTATAACATTTGCGTGATGGCGTAATTTCGACCATTTTTCACTTGACGGTGACACTGTTTTATAGTCTCTCCACACAAACTCCTTCAACTGACAACTCCAAGTCATATCTCATTTTGACAAATCATATCTCATATTCACGCTGTGTATGACGCGTCCGTAGAAATGAAGTCGATAGAGAGTCATTGTAATTTTATGACGTTTGCGGTATTACAAAAGTTCGAATATTCATCATTTCATGGTGACCTTGTTTGAGCTTAGCTCCACACGTGTTATACCGGGTAACAGCTCCCTATCATATCTCATTTTGACGGGGAGAAAATACGCTTTCCACAAAATATATGACGTGGCCATTTTGATATTAAAGAAAGAATATATGCAAAAATTGTAATTTTAAGACGTTTGACGAAGCGCACAATTTCGATAATTTATCATTTGACGGTGACCTTGTTTAAATTTGGAGTCACGCTACTTCTACGATAGGCCTCGTTGTGATGGGGATATTTTGGGTTTTCAAATTATATACCATTTGGGTGTTTGTACCGGGAGTGAGGGGGGGGGCAATTAAGTCGGTCCGTTAAATAGTGCCTACCGCTCGCCTACTAAAAAGATATAAACGAATATCGTGAGATTATATTGGTCAGAGCTAATTTGCATATTGATTGTTTGGATGTTTACAATTCGATATATTTTGAAAAATTGAATATATTTTAATGGCGATACCTAATTTGCATATTAATGGGTGTCTACGAAAACGCTCAAGGTTGCCTCAGTCGGATCATTGACCTACTGGATTATACGGTCACAAAAATGCAAAAACATCGTGCGGACCCTAATGCACGGTACACCTTCAAAAGGGCATTTGACTGCCGGACTACGAACTATGTCACGTATCAACATCCATGAGTATTGTAAGTTTAATTTGTGAAGAAAAAAAACGTCGTTGTGACTAACGAATCTCACATGGATCAACAACTTGCTTTAATAGAGAAGCGCGCGTGACAGCCGGTCGTCGAAATCCACTCGTTCAAAGAAACCTTCAACTAACTCTCGCTGACTCGATTCTTTCGCGGCCGAAGGTTAACGGGTGCAAGTATCTGCAGATCATAGACTTCAAAACCGATGCGAACTCGGCGAGAAAATAAGTTGTACAGCCTGCGTGTGCAATCAACACCAGACGATATACAGCAACTCAATTACGGCCGTATCGTCAAGGCGATCGGTAAACATGGTGGATTCGACTAGCTACACATTGGCAACGCAGTGGATTTATAAATAATGACACGTTGTGTTTGTCAACAACGAATATAGTATAGTTACACGTGGGGATTACAATGTGGTATATTCATTACAGGCAACACACAACGCCTGGTTAATTAGATAATTGTGTGACACTGTAGTGATGGTGTTATATTACTTGGGTGACGGTGTTAACTAGACATAGGTATACATAACTCTTATTTGTGTCAGCGGCTATTTTTCTCGAACTGAGAATCACCCAATAAAGAATATTCATATTTGCCAACCCCGCATGCAATCGGCATACAATTACTTACGCAGATTCCTTGTGTGGTTTCTGCTATCACACCACCTTCTGATGAAGCAATTTATTCAATTTACGATAACGTGTCAAAACAGATCAACCAATATTATTATTTTTGTAAAAAACACACAGCCTGATATAATCCCTAACCGCATCACGCAGCTATCAAGGATAATCACGCGCCTAATCATAGTGGCTTGCAACGTGCACAATTAAAGCAATAATTATGCTAGTGGTATAAAAACAACATTTTCTTCATTAGCATCACCATCATCACTGTCATCACCATCATCATTATCACTGTCATCACCATCATCACTGTCATCACTATCAACATCATCATCACTGTCATCACCATCATCATCATCATCACTGTTATCACCATCATCATTATCACTGTCATCACCATCATCATCATCACTGTCATCACCATCAACATCATCATCACTGTCATCACCATCAACATCATCATCACTGTCATCACCATCATCATCATTATCACTGTCATCACCGTCATCATCATCACTGTCATCACCATCAACATCATCATCACTGTCATCACCATCATCACCATCATCATCATCATCATCATCATCATCATCATCACTGTCATCACCATCATCATCATCACCACTGTCATCACCATCATTATCATCATCATCACTGTCATCACCATCAACGTCATCATCATCGTCGTCATCATCATCATCACTGTCATCACCATCATCATCATCACTGTCATCACCATCATCATCATCACCGTCATCAACATTGTAGTTATCATCATTATCAGCAGCAGTAACTACAGCAGCCGTGGCGTCTTCGGGATTGGCTGTTAGAGAAATGCGGTTCTGTGGTTTGTTTATGGTTGATCCATCTGTTTGATTTAAACATAACATGTCATTGTGCATCAAGCGATTTGCCACTTGTAGTGTTTTTATACCACTCTTCTGCCACAAGCATGTCTAGCTTGTCGTTTCCAGCATGCAGATCGTGTGGATTCGCTAGTCTTTATAGCTTCCTATAAATTGTGCAACAATTGCTTGCGCGTATTTCCGTTTACACGAACGCACACACGCACGCGCGCGCGCGCGCGCACACACACACACACATACACACACACACACACACTCACACACACACACACGCACTCACACAAGACGGTAATGGTGGTTGGTTCTACACTTTCCACTCTGCAATGTTTTGCGTTCACATGCAACCAATTTAATATAATATGTTCAAATGCATTCAGCAAACAATTCGATATGACTCGCAACTAAATATTGCACAGTTCTGCGGCAGGAACAAATTCACTTACAATCTGCGGTCTGTTTCTATATCTGCCAGCACGTCTGCGATTCCGCTGGGATTGGAGGCGAATTCGTTGACACGTTTTAAGGAGACTTGGGAATAGAGCGAGTTAGGGAGTGTAGCTAGGTACAAATGGAGACAAATGGATTATGGTGAATAACATAGTCTGTCGTAAGCGCCTCCGTTGAGGTGTTTCTATCGTATCTTAGTTCACGTGTGCACAGACGCACCAACTCACGCCCAACGGTGGAATGGGGAGGAGGTTAGGGTTATAGAGGGGGCTAGGTTGGGATTGGAAAGGAGACGAAAGGAGGATGAAAAGTTGAAGAAAGAATGACGTGGGTATGGATTGATTGAAGAGAGATTGATGATTAATGTGTTGATGAAATGATGGCTATACAGACACAGAGAGACAGACGAACGGACGGACGGCGGTCAGATATATATGTATATGTATATATATGTATATATATATATATATATACATATATATATATATACAAATAGATAGATGGATAGATAGTTAGATAGACAAAAAGACAGACAGACAGACGGACAGACGGACGGACGGACGGGCGGTCGGGCGGACGGACGGATGGATAGATAGATAGATAGATAGATAGATAGATAGATAGATAGACAGATATATAGATAAATATATATATATAGATAGATAGATAGATAGATAGATAGCTCGATAGATAGATAGATAGATAGATAAATAGATAAATAGATAGCTCGATATATAGATAGATAGACAGATAGATAGATAGATAGATAGATAGATAGATAGATAGCTCGATAGATAGATATATAGATAGATAGGTAGATAGATAGATAGATAGATAGATAGATAGATATATAGCTCGATAGATAGATAGAGATATAGTTTCTCCCTCGGCTTCAGGCGAACAGCACATATACATCATGCACTTTCACGCACTTTCTACTTTTGACCTTTCTACGATCCTAACAGATATACGTTTCGTCGCCTCTACTTAGCACTCGTCATCGCTCACTCAACAGCCATTCGATGGCGCCACAGTTTCTGTGATATCGAATTGTATTTTCACCAGACACCAGTCAGTTGGGCAGTGATTATTCAAGCAACTGCCTGCTGTGCATTGGCATCCCAGTAGATATCATGACTTTGGAAACGTATTATAAAATTACTAAACTGAACCTGCGTGTAATTTATGCCATACAATGACTATCTCAAACGAAACGACGTGTTTACTACGTACATAGTAGTTCATGTTTCAGTTTTTGTTCCATACATACATGACTGGACCTGCTGTTTTTTTGAAAAAATCTACACACAAGACACACAAGACAATCTCTGTAGGTTATTTCCAAACTATTAAGTGGGTCGCTATGCTAGTTTGCTGCCGTTGTCGCAATAACTGTATCTGTGGTATGACGCGCAAAAGAGGTTATCACTGCTCGATTGTTTACTAATTACATTTATTATAGGCGGTGGAATCTGAGGGAGGGCAAAGTAGGTTATGTTACTGCGTTCTTATCGGCAGAATCTTCACCTTGGTGTGTACCGGTCGCCTAAGCTTTTGCGTTGCATCGACAACTGGTGTGTGTGTGTGTGTGTGTGTGTGTGTGTGTGTGTGCGTGTGTGTATGAGCGCGTGCGTGCGTGCGTGTGTGTACAGCTATGATGTTGGTGACATATTCCTGGAAGGTGACGTTGTAAACAGTTTGGTGAAATCGATGGTGGAAACGTTACCGGACCCAAACAGCACATGCGTTTTGACTTTGAAAACAAAAGTCATACAGCAGCACCCTACAACAGTAAGCTACGTCCCATCCACCCCTAACTTCATAATATCCAGTGACACTTCCCTCGATGAGAACTCCGACAACAGAAACTTTACCAGATTTGCCCAAGGAAAACATGCCTCTACCATGTTCTAGGTCTACCTGCAGTAGTTTTATGTGGACTCGGTTGCTCGTATCTTGTGATCACTACTTTCATCAGAGGAGAATCGTTCGTTCAATTATCCAGTTTGTGCGTGTTACTGTGCGTGCACAAGTACAAGGGATGCTACTCTCAATCGGGAAAGGGATGCTACTATAAATCGGGAAAATCCAGCTTCGACTCCTCGTGTTGCCGTTTTAAAGCTTCAACACTTTCGTTCACACCACATCGCTTCATTTCACTCAGCAAAATAAATGAATGCCAATCTACACATATTGGTGAACATTATGTGAATTAATTATCCTTCGCGTAATAACTGCAGCGTGGCTGAATTCCTCTTTGAGAAGTCGCGATGGTGCTCGCGTCTTCAAATGAACGGGTCTGCCAGGGGTGACACTAGTGTAAAACATTTTGAGCAGTCATAATGACTTGATACCGCGTGATATAAAAAATACCCTTTACACATAAAACAAATGCAGTATAGTTTAGTTTACGAGAACACGCAGCACGACATCATTTTGTACTTCAACGTCCCACCTATAGCGCGTGCACGAATATTTCACTTGCACGTTAATTCCCGATCTTGTCGTGGCACATGCCTGCGGCTAACGCTTCCCGGCGGCTGTTACACCAACGTACGCCCTCTTGCGCGACCAATCAGACGGCGGTGGTCTCACCTCTTTTGAAAACTCTCGCGCTGGTGTTGCGTTCTCGGAATGTCTTTGGCTGCCAGCAGATTGACGCGTATTACACCTGCCGACGTCACTATTGCCAAGGCGTTTCTACGCAACGGTTGCACGGCGCTGACACCTGCTACTAGCTAGGTCGGAAGATATATTGCGGGTAGGTTCACTCACCTGGAAATGTCGCGCCATAGCAGCAGAATCTCGCATTCGCCCGCGGATGCATCCAGCTGATTTTGATTACCGTCGGCGAGTGCATTAGTCGAGGTGTTTGGCGCAAGTTGACAACCATTTACACGCGTTAAGTACGACTGCGACGACACGGGGTGTTTTAGGAGGTAAGTATATTCATATCGCAAGCACAACCGATGATTCTAGAAGGGACACACAATGGTTTGGAATAGCTACTTATAGAGTGGAACCTCATTATTAAGCTCACCCTCGGGACTGGGCGAAAGTGACATGAATAAGCAGGTGACCGTATTAGCTGGACTAACTTCCTATACCTTACAGTTATGAAATAATTTGGGACTGTCCTAGGGTGAGCTTAATTGAGAGGTGGCTATATGACTGAGGTGACCGTAAAACGAGGTTTGATTGCATAAATGCTAGGTTGTTACCGGTCATGACGTACAGCTATCAGACTCTTTATTACAACTAAATAACCCAAATCGGTGTTGATGTGTACCCATTCGCGTGCATCGCACACCACAGGAAGCATGGCTAAATATTAGTCTCCAGCGCGCGTGGACACGGGGTAATGAAGATGAAGAAGAAAAGTTTGTTTGATTGATTTCAAATAATACACACAATACATCCATGGCAAAAAAACAAAAACAATTATATAACCTTATAGGTAAACATGGTATAACGTATGGTAAATAACACAGATGTAGGGTCAGGAGACTCCTTTAAGACTGTGGTAGTCGCTATCGAGGAACCACCTTTTGTGATAACAATTTAACTGAAACAGTACATCACCCAAATCAAACTCTTCCAGAAAAAGAACAAACCCATTAAGAATGTGAGTAGTGTTGTGTTACATGGTTATTGTGTTTGTCGTTAAGGCACTGTTTTGTACTGTGTCAAGTTGACAGGTGTTTGCGGTTCTCAATTTTTTTATACTTATATAGCAATTTTGCCTTGTGGTGCATGTTACTTGATAATTTCGTAAAAAATTAAGTTTAACCTACTTGGCAAATCCTTGTGAACTATGTGTACTAAACGTTTATTGGACTATATCGGGAATGTTATTTAGTAAAAGTGGCAAATGTTATTTAGTAAAAGTGGCAAATTAATGAAGCGCTGGACATGTGTCCCGGCTGCCGTAAACGCACCGACAATATTATCTCCGTCACGCGCGCTGCTGGTTATTAAATAAATCGCAGCGTCGCGCGGTAGATAATTGCGGCGACGTGTGACGTGCACAATAAGCCATATCGTAACTCGTCAGCACCTGTACGTGATTTATGCGATCAACGTACACGCCATGCCGCCACCGACAGCTGTTCATGAGAGATCCGATCAGTAACTTTGGAGATGGAATCAATCGTCGCAATACGCCAATAGCGGGGAGCGCGTATTCTACTCCCGTATGCCGTCTACCGCGGGCATAGCATCGCATAACGACATTCCACTCTATTATCGCTATTGCCAGACGTCAACACGACTGTCTAGAACCGCACCCGACCATATCTTGTGTACTGTGCCTGTTGGCTCGCTGGGTGCATATGTTGTGTATCAAGCTCCTAAATTATTCCCTGTTTGTTGCCATATTTTTCACTGTCGTCTAACTTTTGGAATCATGGTAAATGTCCATGAGATAGGGTAGAATGAAAAAAAGAGTCCCACTGGGTAAGACGTACTTCCTTATTTTCAATATCAAATGCGCTAGCTGTCTGTCTAAAGGCTACACAGGCACTCTTCGCCTGTGCTTTACACGCTGCGCTATGACCACCCTGCTCATGAAATAGTGTATTACCTAGAGGTCAGAGGTCACTGGTCACGGGATCAATGTATTGTCTTTCATCTTTGGCTGCTATGTTTGATGACTTGCGATCATGGTCCTCCTATCCACGCAATGAATAATCTTTGTAATTGTCAGCAACTCGATGTCAGCGGCTGTTTCTTTAACCGTTCGTTGATATATGTTTTCTCTGTTGACAACTCGATGTCAGCGGATGTTTCTTTAACCGTTCGTTGATGTATGTTTTATTTGTTGACAACTCGATGTCAGCAGCTGTTTCTTTAACCGTTCGTTGATGTATGTTTTCTCTGTTGACAATTTGCTCTGTGACCTTCGATTTTCCTCTAATACTGTTTTTATCAGAATAATCGCCCAATCTGTGGTAAATGTATGAATCGCAAGTGACTTCGAAATGCCAATACATTGGAATGAGGTGAACTTTGCGCTGGGAAGTGGAGCGGATGTTATGAATACACTTGGTGCTGGGGCAGAGTAATTTCTAATCCTCCAAACTGGATGAGAACACCAATTTGCATGATCTAGCTTAATCCTGCATTCATACATACTTGGTCAGGATATTACGTCAACGCACGGACACACGCCATACACACATACGCGCGCGAGCCATACGCACACACATACACACAGACACACGCGCACACAGGCAAACACACGCGCGAGCACTCACACACACACACACACACACACACACACACACACACACACACACACACACACACACACGCAAAACACAGACAAATATAACCCGTTTTCACAATTGCTAGACATGTGTAAGCAATTCTCCTACAAAATTTTTGTTGCCATTTTCCCACATCATCCGCCGACTGTTTCATTCTGAAGATACAAACCATACGCTAGGTTCGTTGTTAACTATTCTACAATCTCTAGCCGCGTCACAAACATTCGCGAAAAATCGTATATTGTTTCGCCATCCGTCGTGCGTTGTCATAGCAACTCACGATTGGCGAATATATGCTTTTAGAAACATAAATCGTACATTGCGAGACGTGCGCAAGTTGCAACAGTAATATAATCGTCTTGCAGCGAAACAAAATACCGCTAGCTAAGCCTCGCATAAATCCGTTGTCATGGTTACGCATGCAATTCCACGTGGCGTTAAGGAAATCATTGTTCGTGACTTCGTGACGAGCCGTCGAAATCGGTCCGTTTTGCCATATTCGTTTACGGTTGGTTTCCTGGAGTGAGAACTTCATTTGCGGATCGCCTTTATTCCAAGCACGTCGGATGCCATAAATATAGGTATACTGTGTAGGTGACCTTGCGGTTGACATGCGGTCTTGAATGCTGCAAAACCACAACACTAATGCAGATAAGAATCTAGTTACTATGCAGTCATCTAATACTAATGATGGTTATTTAATTTTCAGTGCCAACGCCACAAGGTAGTTACTCAAGACACGTAATGAACGCAGTTATCGACAGCTGGAGACAGCCAACGTTCTCAGAGGAGATGTAGTGTCGTCATCGGTGCATCAAGTCACGTGATGCCGAGAGACATGTGATTATGATATCGGCCATACTGATAGTGTTGATCGTGCTCTGTACGCTGTGCGCGGTTCTTGGGGCGATTTACGCCTACATATACTACACGCAGATTAATCCGCGCTCGCACCGAGCGCGCAGCTACATCGAACCACCGTCACAGGAAGACGATCCGCCGACTAACCAAACCACTACACACACGCACATGTTCCTCTTCCGCAAGTCGTGATGCCCCCAAACCGGATACAGGGACTAACACAAAGACCAGGGACGATGACGTCATGCCAAAACACGAAGCTCAAGGACGACTTCCGGACTTTCTCGCGGGTCTCAAACGACACCGGAAGCAGGGCGAGGACGCCACCGGAAATGATGCGTTATACAACAAAACTGAAATTGCACATACAAATGGAAATCACGTGATAGATCTATGAAGTGATGGATGCAAGAATGGTGAAAACGCCGGAAACGCCGCTTTGTGTGACAACGAGACAGTCAAGCGTGTGGTTGCCGAAGAGAACGTTATTGCTCAAGGAGTATATTCATTGCCTTCATTAACCGAGCCGTGAGCAGTGTTAACTCTTTTACTCGCACCAACAACTCGGTAGTTATTCAGCGCAAATCGCCTGCGTCGATTATCAGTGACATTCCAGCAATGCACTGTATTATTGAAGACATCCGGGTGTCAGTTCCTTGTTATTGTCTTCAAATGCAATGGATCGAAGAAATAATGTGTGCAATGCATCGTTTCTGTCAATTTGAAGGTTTGTGCAATTATACAACTTTCTCTGTTGACTAACACAACGCAACAATACCAGCCTTCCTTCAATGGATTGACGATCACGCTTCTTGGTTATTATTATCTGATATATTGACCTCCCATATTTCGACCACTTCGCACATCTTCACCAGCAGAATGATATGATAGTGGTCATGTGACACACCTGTACCCGTAACGTTATTATGCTGATGAAAACCGCGCGCTGTGGTCGAAATATACAAATCGGAAAAAAGCAAGTTTCTTGAGAAGTAAATATGTCAACTAATACTATCCTTCATTATTTTTACACTACTGTTGGTGTTTTCTAACTTGTTTTTGCCATTTACTAGACGTCATCAAATAATTTAAATCCCCATTCTAGCATTCACTGTGTTAAACATTCAGATATAAGGAACATTCATATATAAGGTTCAAAATATTGTAATTTATTCTTTAAACCTTACTTCTTCTAAAGAAATTATGCATACAATTCGCGCGCGCACACACACATACACACACACGCACACGCACACACGCACGCGCACACGCACACGCACATATATGCACTGTATACGGAAGATGTTGAGTAAGTACCAACGTTTCCCTTGTTTCCACTCCGGTGTATCAGCCTTCACATTCCTGCAACAATAATTTCGACCAAAGAAAAGGGCAATTCGCTAAGTGGAAGGGGTGTGAATTATAAGAAAACGGAAATAACACTAAAGATAAACTGAAACTTGCCTTAACTGGCACTTGTCCATTTAAAAGCTGGCTACAGTGGACAGTTTGGAATGTGCCGAATGGCTACTTTGTATTGTCTAGGTATACTACATGTCTATTGCCGTAATCTGGCTATAATGGTCACTTTGCAGCCAGACAGGACGAGTGTTCACTATGGACAAGTTTACTTCATAGCATTGTGTTAGTCAATACATGAACTTACACTTGCATTTCTTGATAGCATTAGTTGTATCATGTCTACAATGAGGAACAATGCAGCGAATAGAGAGTGTCCGCAAACGCCCCGATCTCGACTCCCCATTCCTATCCCGGTGGGGCAACGTGCTCAGTTCGATTGCCCAACAATCGAACTGTGCATCATTTAATGTTTAATATGTTCAAATCGAAAGGCTGGGATCTCAACAAATTGGCATATGTCACTAATATAATACTGATGACAAATTTTACCTCAGCATATCAATCGAAAGGGTCAAATTCACTTGGAATGCATTTATTTGTGCCTTAAGAACTTTGAAACTAGTAGGAAATACAACAACGATGACCTGACAATACAGTTCTCGACTGTGAATGAATGCAGCGTTCGAGATAGCACTTGTCCGTTTTTTCGGGACAAGTGAATTTTGGCCCGGACAAGTAAAATGACTCTACATGGTTATCAAGAGGACAAGTAAAAATTTACAGTAAATGGCGACGCGTGCAACATTGCAAACGTTTTATTTAAGGAAATTCTAACTTAAATGAAGTTCGCTAGCAATCTCGCGCGTTGCAATTTTGTTAGTGTGTCGGTGTCTTGTCGTTCTGCCGCCAGTGTATTGTACGTCAGTGTTCGACCAAGTTTAGTGCCTGCGTTAACAGGGTCATCCGCTGAGCGCATCGACCTAGCTCTGTCATACGCGTAGGACAGAGTCCGTATCAGCCATTGTTGATCGATGCTGTATTTCACAAAATCGTAAATCGTTCAGTTTGGCCGACGTACAACTTGCTTCCGCTCACGGATCATATTTGATGAACTTTAGAAATAGTAGACTTTGTATCGGTACCTGTTATTTGAATAATTATATAGTTTTAACCATTATTACGCCTAACCCACGCGGACTCGGCAGTCTTCGAAATCATAGAATGTTAGACGATATATATATATATATATATATATATAACTTAAGGATATATATATGCCAAACATATTGTAGCCAAAGCAATCAACAGGCATATAGTGACGAGAATATCGTCACCGACACGAGCACTAATGAAGAAACGACGAGAATTGGTAGATAACGGCGACCTAAAAAACAAATAGAGTATGCAGAAATATACAAGACCATCAAAAAGAAAGCGAAGGAGGACATCAGAAAGTACGAACAAGAGATCATACGAGAAACGATTATGTCATCAAAGAGCCTGAAGAAAGCAAGAAGAACGCAGGCACTAGGCCGAGACAGACTGATTACACTTCTAGACAAGCAGGGTAGAGAAATACAAGACCAAGATATGATCATGGAACGAATAGAGGAATTCCACACCAAGCTGTGACGCAGATAGAGAACGTTGAAAGCTACGTCTATCTGGGACAGCGATACAGTATCACAGACAAAAACCAAGACAAGGAGATTCAAAGAAGGATCACTGCCAGCTGGACGGCATTCGCTAAACACCGCGATATCTTCAAGGGTAACTTTGGAACTTCAACTCATGCGTTCTTCCAGCGATGACATACGGCGCGGAAACATGGGCACTCACCATCCAGGCAAAGAACAAGCTAGCGGCCGCACAAACAAAGATGGAAAGAAGTATGTTAAACATCACATATCGGAAGAGAAAAACAAACATCTGGGTAAGGCATAAGACAAAGGTCATAGACGTGCAAGAACAAATCAGAAAACAGAAGTGGACCTGGGCAGGACACATCAGCAGACTACGAGATAACCGATGGACATCGCGTATGACAACCTGGATACCTTACAAAGGGAAACAGTCTAGAGGAAGACCGGCGAGTCGGTGGAGAGACGAACTAGACGAGCACTGGAAGAGCACCATCTGGCAGAGGACAGCGCAAGACAGGCAGATTTGGAAACGACATGCTGAGGCCTTCGCCCAAACACGGGACACTACGGCTGCACAATGATGATTAAACATAAACAGTTTTTGCAACATTATAACAAATAGCAAGAAAACAATTGTCTCATTTCTATCATTGTAATAATTATTTGTTATTAATAAAAGCGTTCATATCAGCATCACAAAAATATTGGTATACATCATGTAACGTGTCTACTTTTAATATTCGTGAATAATAATAATAATAATGGACCGGAAAACATTTGCAAATATAACCGTGCAATTTCAAAATTTGAAGACTAAATCAAATTGTGTCTTTGATCACAAGTTACTCAGATGTACATGTAACGAAACAGCAGGACTTTTTACGTTTTTTCCGAAGCTTCGATTTCCCTTGACAACGACTCGGACAAGTTATAATGTTTGCATACAAGTAGATTTCAAAACTTACTTGTCCAGCGGACAGGTAAATATTCTGACTTATTTGTATCGCTGGAATGGATAGGAGGAAAGGGCAAGAGTTTGATGGGAGATAGACGTATATATATCGAAAGCTCAAGGAAAGGGGCTAAATAGTTCCTGTGTCACACCAGGCCCAGAGACCATGGCGATAAAAAAACGAGAAAAGAGAGTACAGTGTTACAAAAACAATTGGATGAGAAGAATTATAGACAAGCGAAGAACGGAGGAGTTGGGGACGAGGTTGGTGTGAAAGAAAGCTTCACGAGAAAGCTGGCGAGGAGTCGGGTAGCGTGTGCTGGACACGTCAAGCAAATGGGAAAACGGTTAGCGAAGCAAACAGTTGCCCGGAAAGTGGAGACGAAGGTGCAATCACGCCTGGACCGTGTAAAGAAAAATGTGGAGGCTTGGGAGAGGAACGTAGAACGAGGGGAGTGGAGACGATTGGCAGAGACAGCAATGCAAGAACAGTGGGGGGGGGGGGGGGGACGAAAACAAAAATCTTCAACCCGGACATTCAGGGAAAACAAGAGGAGAACAACAACAAAAATGTCATCGCAGACACCACTTTGTACGCGATGGCCGCATCATTACATTACCAATTACTTCGGTTGTTTTCGGGCCAACTCAACATTTAAGTATTTCCGCAAACTCTCGTTTAATTTTGTGATATTTATTAAACTGGCACAATACACTTCAAGCAGAAAAGAGCCTCGTTTTTGGATGTTTTCTAGTGAAAGAATGCGTTAAGTGACGACCTCTGTCGGCTACACTTCTTTCTGTACGCTTGCTCATGGAACCGATGGCGGCCCTGGATAACGAAGCACCAATGATACAGGCAGGCTTTTAAACCGATTGACCGCTGTGGCGATAAATCAACAAAAACGTATCGCACAGTTGCGCCACTGGGCTCTGTGCATAACGTCAGAATTATTTTATTTATTGAAACCTGAAGCAATAGACCGTAAAAGAAAAAACACAAACGGTTCGTCGTTTAATTTATTGCCTTGCATGACGTCAGCACACTGCTCCAGACCCTAGATGCGGCTGTATGTACGTATATATTAGCCTTGTGTTTGGCTGGAGATTTATTTTCTCTGTGAATAATTTCCTCGTAAGGATTTCCATCGATTTTTCACATAAACACTCGTGGTTAATTACACTTATAGTTTAACGTACAGTATTCCATCACGCGTTTCCCGACTAGCCAAACTGTTAATTACGAAAGAATGTATTTCGTTTTTCGAAACGTTCAAACAATTGAATAAGAAAACTTTCAAATAATACTAGCAGAGACCAGCTAATACTAGCAGAGACAGGCAGGACTAACCGCAAGTTCACGGAATTGCCCTTGATATCGCTTGGTTTCTACAATCAAGAACGAAGAAGACAGCAAATGAGACGTTATACAACTGATTCAGCGAATTTCCGTACATTTGTTTTGCCAATATGCCGATAGCCCAATACTACTACCACCGTAGATTCGAGAGGATGATTCAGGGTAAAAAGACATAAAATGTCGCCACAAAACTATTTATTTGGAAGGTGCATCTTTCACACTTTTGTTAACATCGTTCGAATACTTATTGAAGAACGTCATTTACTACATCAACAATAAGAAATTAATTGCATCCAATTTTGGATCGAAAGAGAACACTCTTAAATTGCATTCATAAAACAAATAGCTGTAATATGTTTCCGTCAGTTCAGTGGTTAGACTCACAATTATTCATGCCGTAAAACAAATAGCTGTAATATGTTTCCGTCAGTTCAGTGGTTAGACTCACAATTATTCATGCCGTAAAACAAATAGCTGTAATATATTTCCGTTAGTTCAGTTGTTAGACTCACAGTTATTCATGCCATAAAACAAATAGATGTAATATGTTTCCGTCAGTTCAGTGGTTAGACTCACAATTATTCATGCCATAAAACAAATAGCTGTAATATGTTTCCGTCAGTTCAGTGGTTAGACTCACAATTATTCATGCCATAAAACAAATAGCTGTAATCTCTTTCCGTCAGTTCAGTGGTTAGACTCACAGTTATTCATGCCATAAAACAAATAGATGTAATATGTTTCCGTCAGTTCAGTGGTTAGACTCACAATTATTCATGCCATAAAACAAATAGCTGTAATATGTTTCCGTCAGTTCAGTGGTTAGACTCACAATTATTCATGCCATAAAACAAATAGCTGTAATATGTTTCCGTCAGTTCAGTGGTTAGACTCACAATTATTGATGCCGTAAAACAAATAGCTGTAATATGTTTCCGTCAGTTCAGTGGTTAGACTCACAATTATTCATTCCATAAAACAAATAGCTGTAATATGTTTCCGTCAGTTCAGTGGTTAGACTCACAATTATTCATGCCATAAAACAAATAGCTGTAATATGTTTCCGTCAGTTCAGTGGTTAGACTCACAATTATTCATGCCATAAAACAAATAGCTGTAATATGTTTCCGTCAGTTCATTGGTCAGACTCACAATTATTCATGCCATAAAACAAATAGCTGTAATATGTTTCCGTCAGTTCAGTGGTTAGACTCACAATTATTCATGCCATAAAACAAATAGCTGTAATATGTTTCCGTCAGTTCAGTTGTTAGACTCACAATTATTCATGCCATAAAACAAATAGCTGTAATATGTTTCCGTCAGTTCAGTGGTTAGACTCACAATTATTCATGCCATAAAACAAATAGCTGTAATATGTTTCCGTCAGTTCAGTGGTTAGACTCACAATTATTCATGCCATAAAACAAATAGCTGTAATATATTTCCGTCAGTTCAGTGGTTAGACTCACAATTATTCATGCCATAAAACAAATAGCTGTAATGTGTTTCCGTCAGTTCAGTGGTTAGACTCACAATTATTTATGCTATAAAACAAATAGCTGTAATCTATTTCCGTCAGTTCAATGGTTAGACTCACAATTTTTCATGCCATAAAACAAATAGCTGTAATCTATTTCCGTCAGTTCAGTGGTTAGACTCACAATTATTCATGCCATAAAACAAATAGCTGTAATATATTTCCGTCAGTTCAGTGGTTAGACTCACAATTATTCATGCCATGAAAGGAGCATGAAGGTTTGTGGGAAAGTACATTGTTATATACACATTAAAATTATCTGCAGTTACGGCTACCGAATATAGAACAGCAATGGGAATACCTATAAACAAAATGGCTGCCATTTCAAACACGTAACATTAATAAATAAATGTAAACAACTGCAACTGTGTAAGTAGTGGGATAGATTATGTTGTAATGCTCATGCAAACAGAATATATGTGCTAATATACAAAAAGGGGCGCTACACACATAACCTGAAGAAAGACGAAACAAAGCTATCTCGTAAGGAATCTGAATGTCGTACGAATGTAGCCAGTGACTATGACAATATGAGTGTGCGTGTGTGCGTGTGTGCGTGTGTGCATGTGTGCGTGTGTGCGTGTGTGCGTGTGTGCGTGTGTGCGTGTGTGCGTGTGTGAGTGTGTGTGTGCGTGCGTGCGAGTGTGTGTGTGAGTGTGTATGTGTGTGCGTGCGTGTGTGTGGATGTGCGTGTGTGTATGTGAATGTATGTGCGTGTGTGTGTGTGTGTGTGCGTGTGTGAGTGTGTGTGTGTGTGCGTGCGTGCGTGCGTGCGTGCGAGTGTGTGTGTGTGACTGTGTATGTGTGAGTGTGTATGTGTGTACGTGCGTGTGTGTGAGTGTGTGTGTGCGTGCGTGCGTGCGTGCGAGTGTGTGTGTGTGAGTGTGAATGTATGTGCGTGTGTGCGTGTGTGTGTGCGTGCGTGCGTGCGAGTGTGTGTGTGTGTATTATTGCGTGCGTGCGTGCGAGGTGTGCGTGTGTGTAATGTATGTATGTGTGTATACGATGCGTGTGTGCGTGTGTGTGTGTGTGTGAGTGTGTGTGTGTGTGCGTGCGTGCGAGTGTGTGTGTGTGAGTGTGAATGTATTTGCGTGTGTGCGTGTGTGTGTGTGCGTGAGTGTGTGTGTGTGCGTGCGTGCGTGCGAGTGTGTGTGTGAGTGTGTGTGTGTGCGTGCGTGCGAATGTGTGTATGTGTGCGTGGGTGTGCGTGGGTGTGCGTGTGCGTGGGTGTGTGTGGGTGTGCGTGTGCGTGTGTGTGTGTGTGTGTGTGTGTGTGTGTGTGTGTGTGTGTGTATGTGTCATAAAGGACTGACGGGTTACTAATAAAGACAAACCAAGGTAATTATTCTGTCGTTGCGGCTGGTGTCCTTGGGCAAAATAACTGTTATTGGGATTGGATGAGAGTGAACGTGTAGGCACGACTGTCCTTGTTTATTTTCTCTTGGAGTGCAGTGCCTGGTCATCCATTCGATGAATTTTGATTTAGATGATTGTACTGGGATATGATTGACTTGATTCAATTACATTAATTCCCTATTTCTTTGCAAAAATTATATACATTTACGTGAATTCGATTGTAAGAATATAACCTTTATGTGTTCATTAGTGCTTAATATCACAGCTAAAGCACATTGCAGATCAACAGCAAGATCCAATATATTCCATGCCTTGAGTGTAATGATGATCATTGTAGAAATGCAAGCCCTAGACACCAATAAATTGTGATTAATGGGATGAAGACATTGAAAGCTCTGTCTGACAGAATTAATTATTCATCACTTTTTTGTCAGAACTTTGTGATAACGCTGAAAGTTTGCTTTCAGCGTGCTATCTTCTCATAGGTAAAGACATTCGATTATTGCCGTGACGTCGTTGTCTTTGACAACTATATCTTCTACTGAAAAACATGTATGACAATCCAGGCATTTCCCGATTAGGAATACGCTTCGTATACAGATGGCCTCTTCCATAGCAAGCATGTGCCGCATCACAATATCACCATCAAAGGGGACGGTTATTTGTTCAATCCACTTAACGTTGATTATTTTCACAACATGGATACATCACCAGCCTGAAGTTTACGTTGGCAACACCGGTTCTCTAATAGAGAATAATGAAAGTAGACGATTGTAAATACATTGGTTCGTACACTGACTCTTAACATGACATTCAGTGTAGAAAATCCCAGGTTGTATGCGCTGGATAACGTATGGCGATCGTCAATACGCAGACACACCAATCTAAGCATCTATGGGATAACGGTTGAACCGATCCTCATAAATGGTTGTGAATCATGGACACTGACACAACATTACAGAAAACACTTGACAGCTGATACATAAGATTACTACGTAAGCTCTACAACGTGATGTGTCGTGGCGCGATAACAGCTGTACGACAGACAACCACGGATCTTCACCACCGTAAGGCAACGACGTCCATGTCTAGCAGGGCATGTGATGCGCCACGACAAAATTGCTAACCGATTTCTGCTTTGGAATCCCGAGGTCACTCGGAAAAGAGTTCGCCCGAACATGGAAGTCTTGGTTTGTAGAGCCGCTCCTTTTAATTCCCAGAACATGATAAGTTTTACTCTTAGTTCAAAATGCGATGAAAACATTGTTCCCGTGGTGTACCAGCGACCCTACGTATGGAAGAGGAAAACCCTGAAATCGGCTCCAAACCTCTTCACATTCACTGAAATTCTGGGGTCCGTGGCACTCCAAGATTACGCAATTCAGGGAACAAACAATTCTCGTTTACAGATCCGCCGTACAAGAACAAGCAATTGCTCAGAGCGCTTTACACTTTTGACATGTTTTCTCGAACACCTACTCGGCTTCTCTGGAAAGCTTTCAGGCACGCTGCAATTATCACGCGAAGACTATTCGTTCACACATACCCACCTTCTCGTTAATATACATCAGAATTAACTGAGGCATCATAAAATGAACGAAATTAATTTCTCACTGTTCGAAAAGGCAGTGAGAAGTTTCGAACCTGCAATCTCTGAGTCCCTAATCATTGCGCTATCGCGTGCTACATAGAAATAAACCATCGTTATTTTTCATTTTATACCGTGACGAAAACCCTGTCTGCCCACATTTTATAGAATGTTTGTGATCAATATGCCGAATTGGCGAAGGCGCTGTAGTCGTCAAAGGACGCACACACAAACGTCTGTCTGGCGCGTCAAAATCAGTCAATAAAAATTAGGAATAACATTTCTCAACGGCGCCATTCTAACTGTGCGCGACTGAGGAGGTGCGTTAGACATGTGCGTCGGTAGACATTAGGACAAGAACTATTTTTAACGCTAAGGTTGACGTAGCGATCACAGCCAAACAGGCTCTCGAAAAACCGTTCTGTTCGCAATTTGAAATGAGTAAAAACATGACGAGGTACCTCGTTAGAATATTTGTATCATGAGTTGTATTATTATTATTATTACTATTATGATATCAAAACTGCTGCTGTTAGAGATCATCTCAGAACGTCGATGTCCGATACCAGACGGAATTACTTTCATCTGACTGACAGGATATGTAATGTTTAGAAAAGATAGAATAGGAAGAAAGGGAGGTGGAGTTATTTTATATATTAAAGAATCTATCCAGGCTTATGAAATAAAATTAGAAAAAGAAGCAGATTGCGAAGAAGCTGTTTGGTGTAACATAGTTACAGGAAACTCAATGTTAACAGTTGGGTTAGTTTATTGAAGTCGAAACATAAGCATAGAAGAGAATGAAAAAATACAAAACGCTATAAGGGAAGTAAGCAAACGGGACTGTATTATTATGGGGGATTTTAACCACGGGCATATACAATGGAAATCTCATCAGAGTATGGGGAGTGAGGACCACAAGTTCTTAGTTTTAGTTCAAGATACTTTCTTTTCTCAACATGTGCTAGAACCAACCAGTGGTGAGAATGTGTTAGACATAGTTTTGTCCTCACAGAATGAATTAGTTGACAATGTCAAGATATGTGAGCCACTGGGGAGTTGCGATCACAACCAGATACATTTTACCATCAAAGTAAAATCAGAAAGGAATAGTAAAAAGCAGTACAGGAGAAATTTCCACAAAGGAAGGTGTAAGAACATGAGGAAATATTTAGCAAAGATAGACTGGAATAACACACTGATAAATAAGACAGCAACAGAATGCTGGAATGTACTAAAGAGTGAAATTAAGTGCATAGTCGATAAATTTGTACCCTTCAAAAATAAGGGAAACAGTCCAAAAAGAAACATTTATCGAAAGAAGCCATTAGAAAAATTAAGTATAAACAAATGATGTGGAAGTCATATAGATGTACTGGAAATGATGAAGACTACAACAGTTGTAAAGAAGCACTTAACCAAGCTACAGCTGAAATTAGAAATTCAAAGAGAAGCTATGAACAACAATTAGCTAGTAATATAAAACATGACAGCAAGAGTTTTTATGCGTATGTTCGAAGCAAACAGAAAGTTCAAGATAAGGTCGGTCCTTTAGAAGATAGTGCTGGAAATATAATCAGAGGGATTTTTAATGGCAGAAGACCTGAATGAGTACTTTAGTTCAGTGTTTACCAGAGAAGATATTAGTTCACTGCCAGTACCAGAGGCTAAGTTCAAGGGGGCAGATTCAGACTATTTAGGACAATTAATTGTAACCCCGGAAATGGTAGCTAAGAAAATAACGGCTATGAAGGATACTAAATCACCTGGAGTGGATGGGATTCCGCCCAAACTACTATTGGAAATTGTAGAACAAATTAGCGTACCGCTTGCAACAGTTTTCAATTTGTCACTAGAAGAGGGAGTGGTTCCTTTAGAATGGAAAGAGGCAAACATTATACCGTTATTTTAAAAAGGTTCGAGAAACAAGTCAGAGAACTATAGACCAGTGAGTTTAACAACAGTTATTTGCAAATTATTAGAAAGACTAATTAAAGATCACATGGTGGATTTTCTTATTAAACAAAACTTGATAAACCCATCTCAACATGGTTTTATTAAAGCGAGGTCATGCTTAACACATATGTTATGTTTTTTGGAAGACATCACTAAGTGGGTAGATGATGGATCACCAGTAGATATCGTCTACTTAGATTTTCAAAAAGCTTTCGACAAAGTACCACATCAAAGATTACTGCTGAAACTAAAGGCCCATGGCATAGGAAATGGTATAATAAACTGGTTAGAACAATGGCTGATTGACAGAAGACAACGGGTAGTTGTTGATGGGGAGGCTTCAAACTGAAAATCGGTACTGAGTGGGGTACCACAGGGATCAGTATTAGGACCTATATTATTCTTATTATATATCAACGATTTGGATGATGAAATAACAAGCAAGGTGTTGAAATTTGCGGATGATACAAAAGTGTTTAGAAGGATTAAAAGTGACGGAGATAGACAGCTTTTACAAGATGATCTTGACAGGTTGATCAAATGGTCTGAAAAGTGGCAAATGCTGTTCAATTTTGGGAAATGTAAATGCCTCCACACAGGACATGGGAACGAAGAGGTAGAATATACAATGGAGGGTACTGTACTAAGTACTACTGTAAAAGAAAAGGACTTAGGGTTAACCATTAGTGCTGATATGAAGGTTTCAGAGCCGTGCGGAATTGCAGCTTCAAAGGGAAATCAAATCCTTGGATTAATTAGGCGAAACATAACGTATAAGGAAAAAGAGCTAATAATACCGCTGTACAAAACAATAGTTAGGCCTCATTTTGAATATTGTATTCAAGCGTGGAGGCCATATCGCAGGAAGAACATAGATATGCTAGAAAGAGTGCAGAGGAGAGCAACTAAATGATACCAAAACTGAGGGATCGTAGTTACGAAATACGCCTAAAAAATGCGGTTTAACAACACTAGAGACCAGGAGATCGAGAGGAGATCAGATAGAAGTGTTTAAAATATTGAATGGTTATGAAAATATTGATAGAAATATTTTTTTTTCAGTTAAGAAAGATAGAAGGACTAGAGGAAATGAAGTTACATTAGCAAAGGAGCAGACTAGATTAGATATAAGAAAGTTTTCATTTTCACAAAGGACTGTAAATGAATGGAACAGATTATCTGCTGATTGTGTGGGTGCTAGTAGCGTGAATATGTTTAAAAATAAAATCGACACATACCTCAGACAGGCGGGATACACATAGATAAAAGGGTCGGACTCTCGATAAGCCAAAGGGCTTCCTTGTCCACCTGCCACCTAGAGTTAATTCTCTGGGTGGCAATGTTGTTAAATCTTGTTAAATCTGGTCTCAGCCCTACACCCCCACTCAGACCATACGTTGATCCAGGGAGGCCTGGGGACATGTGCCGCCCTAGACCTTAGGAATGTGCCGTTGAGGTTATAATAACCTGAAGGTTATGCCGACGCGGCGGTGAAACATTTTCAACAGCACCACCCGCCCAGTCTTCCGATGTCATCAGTCGAGTCAGGCGATCCACCGGAGCAGGCGAAGGAGAGATGAAAATACGGCCGCGAAGCGACGAAAAATATTTTCAACAGCACCCACCTCCCCCGTCTTCCGATGTCACCAGTCGACCCGAGAAGCTGAAGTTACGGCGGCGCGGCACCATTTCGTTCGGCCGCCAGTGGAGGTTTTTGTCTCCCTCCAGACAACCCTCTCTGAATCCGTCCCTGCAGACGAAAGTGTACATATTTATATGGTGATACCAATATATTAACAGTGTTCGATCAGTAGCGTAACATATCGATGCCCGACCCCAAACAAACTGCCTCAACCCCCTTCCCCCAAACAAATGTAATTTCGTCTGACACCGGACATCGACGTTCTGTGAAAATCCCTTAGACCCGAGTTTGATAAATATACTTATGCGATGTCACATTAAATTTCATAACGCAGACACAACCTGTGCATAAGATATTCTTGTATCGTTGATGTCGCTGATACGGTCACCTCGCTATTCAGGTCGCAGAGGACCTTGATGAACCTAGTGAGGCCTCACTGTACAGAGCTCAGCAACCGGAACACAGTATGGATAATGTTACTGTTTTGGTAGATTGCGATAGCTGTTAGTCTGTTACTGTTGCAATATTGTTGCGATAGTATTATAACCATTGGAGTATCGCTGCTAACCAGGAAAGCTATCTCAAACCATAATCGATGGGTGGCGCCATCTCGCGGCCTTCGAGGCAGTTGCTTCAAAATAGGAAATCCGTGAATGACACTAAATACATATTAATCGATTTCTGAATACGTCTTTGGTGACACTGAGTACAACTTGGATTATTGTTGTTGTTAGGTCATTACAAAAAATGCACAATACTTAATGAAAGCACGTTTATCAAGAGTATTACGGTTGAACAAACGGGGCCTTCCGTTCACAGGCGTCGTGAATGGTGGCGTCAGTAATAAACCAGAGAGTAGAGAGTTTTTGCAAGCGCCACGATCTCGACTCCCTTCTCGATCCCTAGTGCGCCACGCGATCGGTTCGATTGTCCAACAATCGAAATGATCGCGTGTGCCACGCGATCATTTCGATGATCGCGATCGGGAAGGGAGTCGAGATCGTTGCGTTGCAAAACACTCTCTAGCACAACGCAATCCACGCAAAAAGTGTTTACATATATATATTTGATGTAATCAAACCCATTGTCCGGATGCGTTAACAGTGTTAAACTCCCTGGAAACTAAACCGAACTGACCGATATGTCAAATGCATGTGTATGTGTAAAGTCTCTTCAAATGACTTATGTTGATTCAACCTTAGTTTGAACGTAATATGAATAGGAAATCCATGTTTCGACTGAGCAAGCTAGACTGGCGATTTCCTATCCGAGCACCAAGGCTCGTATAGCATAAACACAAGAAACGATGACGTAGCACGCACAGCGCGATCGGGAAGGGAACTGGAATCTAGGCGCTTGCAAACACTCTAAAAAACTCAAATTCCGCAACCCTTCGGAGAAGCAGAGGCAGCGCGCGGTGGTGTACAGACGACGAACTGAAGGAAATGACGTAACGGAAGTGACGTAACTGTCGCTAAGCGCCATCTCTATATATATCGGTGAATACCGCGTACGTTTTTGGATTAACCCGGAACACTTCGGCACGTTGCAGTGGGCAACAAAGTAAGACATTCAAGGTAAGCGGGACGACCAATAGCAATGCTCCCATCGACGTGTAAGTTGTTAACTCTTTAGTCAAGTTTTAATTAACACAGTATGAAACGGCGGAATACACCTTCCTTGAGCACATCCTTAAACATAGATGCAGGCTAATATATATTAATATAGCCAATAGGAACCTATACTAGTGTACAATGCAAGTCTTAATCAATGTCCTATTATTGTATCCCAACCCTATTAAATTCAACCATTTTAAACACAATCGCATACGGCAAGACATTGGTTTTGGTGTGTGAAAAAAAATGGCAGTGAAGGTAAAGGGAAGTTCGAATATAAAGCGGTATACAGTACTTGGGACTGCTCAAAGCACTTTACTCCCTAGCAGATCTGTTTAATCGAACACCGTCTCGACGTCTGTGGGAAAATTTAGCATTCAGCCACGCTGCAATTAATGCGCAAAGGCTATCCGTACACAAATATCCACCACTGTCTATAACCAGAGAAGCCCGGTGCTCTAGTCATAATACTACCACGCTCTAATTAACCATTATATTACGCAGAGGACAGTACTACTGAGGACATTTCGACATATAAATTAAACGCCTCAGTTTCGCTTGAAAAAGGCTCATAAACAAGATATATTCCAGACATACGAAGTCACAATGGTAAACGACATCTTTATTTATGGGCCTTATCTAACAAAATACAGATGCGGAGTACAGTGCGAACTAGAAGATGACTGCCAGTATTGCGCTGTAGGAGGCAATCCATGTAACTGCTGACTTGTTTTGTGAACTGCCGTTCTACTACAATTCACCATATTTGCACTATTGACGATACAAATAGTATTGCATCGTCACGATGACCATCGCAATGCATCGTCACGATGACCATCGCAATGCATCGCTTATATGCGTCGAAAACGGGTAAATATGGGGTGGAGTGAGGTGAGTATTTAGGTGGCCCTCACAGTTCACAAAAAAGATAGGGAGTCTTAGCGGTTATTGCTAGAAATAGTGTCATTTAGGAACATTACCACAACAAAAGACTGGCATGGACACCAATAAAAATAATGTAATTACTTTTCCTGGAATATTTACTCCCTACCAAATCCACGCCTTGATACTAGCAAACATTCAAGAAATATTGGCTGGTTGAAGTAATGTCTGGCCCCCGTCCAAATTAATAGGAGCACAGCTTCCGCAAGTTTCCCCGGTTCTCACGCTTATGATCGATAGGCCGATGTACTGTTAACGAATAATAGTCGTTTATAGCACGCACTAAAATATCGACGTATTCAAACGAAGGATTTCATTCATTTCAGGCAACGACAAACAGTGACATTAGTTTTAAGCCTGGCGACGGACACATGATATATACAGTATAAGCACCCTCATTAAACGTACTGTATGGAAATTTCACAACCACACGCCTTGGTACATTAATGGTCTGCACCGCAAACGTGTAACATAATTAACTATAAACGGAAGGTCGGGTGTTAAGGAACGCCGCATGAGGCAAACAGGTGCCGTCTGCGATAGTTTATGTTGAGAATGTCGCTAACTCTGATGTGATCGGTATTGATATTACGCCGCATTCCCGTGTATCATATTTACGTATACCTATTATCACGATTTTGACATTACCATTGCATAATAATTCAAATATATGCGGCAACGAATAGACCCCCTACATAGCCGCATGCACAATCAGCTAAATATATCAAGAAACTGTTTCCAGGACACAAGATTATATAACACCCGTGTTTGATAGGTGCTACACATCATGTCTGTGTCAGGTATCAAGTTAGGAAGTGTCAGTTGATTACGGGATACACATTCTGAGCTTCTGGCGTACCAGAATATTATTTGTATTTCCGGTTAACTGATAAAGTCTGTTAAATGTTGCCGACCATATAGAGGTGTTTTATGACGTGACAAGGAAATACATTATTTGTTTGCGACCGGTATCAATTAATTCCAAGAACACGAGAAAACAAAAATCTTTGCTGTTCACCCAATCTATAGTTCTCAAGATACCGGAAATACGGTTTCCTCATATCGTCTAGCCTCGGTTAACAAGGTTCCGTAAGACAGTGCAACCATCGCACTCAAACCTTCGGGGATTAGACTCTACACGAAGGCGAGCGAGAGCAACATAAAAGTGGAAACATGACATGCATTTTTTTATAGCACTTAATTGGCTCACATACAGGAAGAATCATACATTCGACAGCGAATGTTAGACGCACGGGAGAAGTGACCATCCAGCAGCTGTCACCTCAGTGTGTTGAGTGGTTTGTGGTACAGACGCAGGTCTATCAACACCCTGAGGTCACTGTTACTATACCCGAAAGGCAAGACAGCAACGGCAGCAAAGTGTGGGGTGGTATTTGACATACAATACCCAGAATGCGTATTTCGGATAAACATATAGAACACTTAGCATAAGAATTAAAGGCCATATCCTGGGATAAAATGTGCTCTGTCCCTTAATAACAAATGGTTGATACCCTTTCAAATGATGATAGTGCCAAAATGCTTAAATATCGTATATGAGCATACGACATAAAAAGAGCCTTTAAATTTGCCATTTTACGGAAACTCCCGAGCGATGCTGGGTTTGCATTTGTTGCTGAAACGTGACGTCAGTTGTGGTTCCGCCGTCAGTTAGTGCAGCGGCTTCACGCCTGCGGCCCTGCGCAGTCGCTCGGTGTCATGTAAACAACTCGATACAAATGGCGGCTTACTCGAGTAGTTCAGAGAGCGATATCAATTTTGACGCGGATCACGAAACGTTTGATCATATATATTTCGGTGACAGTGAGGATGACATTGCCGAGATCGACAATGTTGATGTTAGTCAGCACGTTGTGGCACCGTATAGACACGAACCAGTGGAGATGCTCCGACAACTGACCGGGCCCACTTGCAGTTGCGCAGATTCGCCGGTAACCGATTCGCCTTCGGCTTCGCCTCTGTTGTGTTCTTCAAAGGAACGGCAGATTTCTTTATCTTCCATTGTACGAAGCCTTCGAAGTCGTCAGGCGCAACGAAATGCGAACTACAAATAATGCTAGTTGCCGTAGCATGCGTCCAGTCGGCCCTGCCGTTTCGAACAAAACGTTCCCATTTCTGCTGAGTAACTAGCTCTTTGGGAAATTTTTGCACATAATGGCCAGTCAGATTCGAATTGTTGCAGTTTCCAACAACACATTTGTTCACCATTTCTATATGTGAACGAATGTATACCAGTTCAAACATCCACCAAAGAGATCCAGCCGCCGAGAACGCTTGCGATCCCGGGAATGTTTTCCACAACTGACGTCACGATTCTGCCCCTCGCGGCATTTCCGGAAAACAGACTTTTCGAAGCCTGCACCAAGACAGGTCTCGTTTAATGTCAATTTTAGAAATGTTTCAGCAAATGTGTGGTTTTGGTGTTGTCAGTATATTGCAGAACACATATGTACATGCATATTTTTATACTTATTAGCAATTTTTTTTCTCCCAGGATATGGCCTTTACAGGAAACAACATCTGCATTGTCGCCAACCCCCTATCAGCTGTAAATGAACACAAACTGAACACAAGCCATTAGTGTTCAACGAAGGATGTTAAAATTCTAGACCACGAGGAGAACTGGCACAGAAAAAAGATAAAAGAGGCGATCAACATCCATAAAGGGAATTCCACATTGAAGATCAAGATTTCGGCTAAGGGCTGCCTGCCACTAATCCTTCCCCAGCTAGTGTCACATGACATTGGTCATGTAACACACCCGTAATCTCAATCTGCTGAAGAAGACCGCGCGATGCGGTCGAAATATTTAGATCGCATGCCAAGTTTCATGAGAGGTAATTGTGAATAATTTTTTATTTTCTATTAATAACCGAGAAACCGGATCACCAATTCAATCAAGGACAAAATTCACAAGAACATACATTTCCAATACCAATTCTGAGCTGAAGGTAACTAATGTAATCCTAAAAAACAATGACAGCAACTCAATAACGATGTCCTACCTACATACGTACCCTAAAATATAGCTTGGGTTCGCAAACGTTCTCATCTCCAACCCCTCCGCTCACGATAGTCCCGACATCTGGCTGAGGTAATCAGTTTTGTAATTAACACTAATCTACCATTACGATAATTGTGCATGTTTGCCAAGAACCTCTGGAACTATACAGCAGCGACCAAGGGTGACAGTTCTCATTTAGCAACGGTATATTAATGTTAATTAACCCCCTAGTAGTTCCTTTTTAAGAACCCTGATGTAGTCTACACATACCGTGTACTACTAACCAAGTCTATAGTTTAAAATATAATTATCAATCCACTCATTAAATTAAATTACAATAATCAATCCACTTTTTTTCAAAATTTAAATTAATAGTTAAACTAATTAATTTCAATAAAAAACTTATCTGGATTTTTCTTAAATAATTTCCCGTGATGTATATAAAGAAGCAGGCATAGTTTTACATTAGATGTGTGTTTATGCTATTTTTCCATTATATATATATATAGATATATATAATTTATACATAAATTATGTTACTGCATAAACCCCAAAGCAATCATTCCATTGTTAAGTAACTCAACAATCCAGAGATTACCAGTCTGAATAGTTTTGTTGTACATTATGTTGGGTAAATCTTAAAATGTGTACGCAATCTCAGAAACAATGCAGATCAGGGTCCGGTTTCTTGAAGCGGCTAAGAACGTTCTTAACACTAAGATAATTGTCTTTGTAAATGACGTGATTTTTTAAATATAAGCGAACATAGGAGTTACGCAAACACCTGGCGCTAAGTAATTGCGTACTTTAAGTACGCTTCATGAAACCGGCCCCAGGGGTTTACGGGACCCAAGATCCTGCGTCCTACATGCATTGAAACAGTACCTGGACGCGTGCAAAATAATCGTTGCGCCCCACGGGACGCATGCGTATCAATGACATATAACACAAATATATATATTGAATATGAATGCCTTTAACTTGGTAGTTTATTACCGAATCAGTTCGTTTGGTATTTCTTTTCACCACTCCTTCCAAACAATCGTTCCCGTAGGCGGATGTTTCCCGATTCCGACTAGATTCCGACGGGTGCCTAATCCTCCGTGTGGCGCAGTTTCTAGAGACTGATTCGCGAACCAGAATACCATTCCAATCCGTGCGCATGTCCGTTCAGGCTTCAAGGTTTGAGCGCAATCGCTGTGCGTTTTAAGACTTCGTAATTTATTAGAACTATAGCAATGAAAAATAAAGCGACTAACGAACATTCTTTTGTATAACTAACCGCTTTTATCACCAAACAAATGACGGATCGTACGGCGACAATAGAGAGTGCAAGCACTCCGATCCCGACTCCCATCCCGGGACCGATCGCGCCACCGCCAGTCACTCATCCAACAATCGAACAGAGTTGATAGCTCAATGTGTTTATGCCATAATTCCACATTGTTTCAAATATACAGTACATTGTTATAAAATATTGATTTGAGGGCACTTTTGATGCCCAAATAGCGCTCCGGTTTGCGTCAACATGCGATTTAACCGTGCAGTAACCCGCGACCGCAGCGACGCAGGCTGATTCAAACCGGAGCGAGCGCTATTTGGGATATTACATTTCTGAAACGATGTGGAATGATGGAATAAGCGCACTGAGTTATAATATTTAGGTACATCTGTCATAATGCTGACATCGGAATGGGCCCGGATTCTCCACGACGTCACAATTAAGTGTCCACAAAGTAATGCTATTCCAATGCTACTGTCATCACCACGATCATGTTTCACGCCACCGAAACAAATTCAGGAGTCTTCCAAAGTGATTCGTGACTTCCTCGATATTCTTGGCTTTGCCTTAGGATATCTCCCAATGTGACATTTGCACGCAAGCCAAGGCACCTAGCAGAACAGCACGCTCTCTCATAAACTATCTCACTAACTTCCAAAACCACATCGATTATCAAGGGAAAATATCAACAAATAAAACAGTATAATTATTGTAACAAGGCACGTTATTTTGTTAAGGTCTTGTTAGTATCAAACTAAAAATAATAATAACAAAGTTTACATGAGTTGCATAAGTTGTGATACTTACAATTACAAAATGCAATAAGTGGGACCCTCGCTACAGGCTTGGGACCCCCTAAAAAGAAGGCTGGGGATCCCGAGGACCATTGAACACAAACATCCAAGTAAACCCCTGAATGTAGATAAAGTAAACTATTCAGAATATTAAAAGTTCATATCGTTTTTTATTAGAACTGCTTTATTTTTTATAAACCCTACCTATTTATGTGAATAAATCATTAATTAGTTATCTATATGAAATTCAAAATTACTTAAAATAAGAGGCCTACATCAAGAAACATTTGAACATTCCACACTTCCTAGCCACAAACATTACACTGCTGTGAGGCTTGCATAACTAATTATGTATCTGGTCATTACACATTATATATTATGCGAATCGACAAAGTAGAATCGCAATATGCAAAGAGCCACACCATACCCTATTATATTCTTAGGAACGAATACTGTAGCCTGCTACATTCAAATCTATGCAGTTTTCTAATTCGTTGATTTTGGATCACAACTACTCGCTAGAGGTCGGTACTACATTGACTTGACGGTTACCGGCAGATGGCACCACGTAATATCGGCGATACTGCATGTATATAAGCGAACAATTATAAAAATGTAATATAATAACTTATTATACGTGGTTTTGTAATAGAAAATCAAGGTATTATGGGATTATAACCAACCATCTTCACTGGCGTCGGAACGAAATTAATATTGCGGGGCTGATCCGAAGCTTCAGCACTCCGCTCTTATATAACGGGGTTAGGGATTCTGTTGAAAAAATGTTCACGGTAACATTCATCACTTCTTGATGGAAAACAGAGATATTGATGAGTGTTGTTGATTTTCACGGAAGAATTACGAAATTTCATTATGCAATTACGCAAATTCAACGCGGAAGTAGCAACTCGCGTTCACCCAAAAATTTCAAAACCCACAAAATATTGGGGGCTAAGCCGTTCAGTCTCAAAATGGGGGTGGCTGAGCTCCACAAGCAGGGGCGGATCCAGACAGGGTAGTCTAGGGGGGGCAAACACTCCAACTGCACCTCCCCCTGAGGCCCTCCAAACCAAACCAAATAAAAAACCATGAAGCTCACAAAAACACAAATACTTCAGGCTCTCCAATAACATCCTATTGCACCAAACGAGGCTCGCTAAATACAAACATTTGAAGATCTAGAGGGAATGTCACGCTAGCACGGGAACATTCTAAAAGAAATTCCAAAGTTCTAGGGGGCACGTGCTTCCCAGGCTCCTGGATCCGCCCATATCACGTACACTAGTTCCGACGCCTATGATCTTGTTGTTATTGTTTGCAATTCTGTGTTATTTCATTGTGACTTGTGTCAATAAAATCGACGTTTACAGTTATTTCCGATGCTTCGGATAAACTGAAAGAAAATGTACACTTACTTCCTGCGATACCTTGAAAGACACTTTCATTGGTTACCTTGATTCAGTGTAATCAATCATCTTCGTCAAAAGAACACGTGTTTGGATCTATATAGATTATCTTGTGTGTGGCAAACAGTGGCGCCACATCACGGAACTTGGATAATCGATGTTTATCACTCTACGAATGCCAACACCAGTATACTTACCAACTTTTCAGTTTCGAAATCCAGGAAAATTTCAAACTCACCAGAAACCTCCACTAGCACACCCCATTGGGACGCCCAGCTACACCCCTTGAAGATCTCCAGTAACCTCAAACTGCCAATGGCGTATTAAAGGATAGACCCTAGTTGAGATAGTGAGGGTCACACCTCTGGGTGGTTGTAATGTTTAAAGCGTTTTTAAATGACAATATATTTTGAAACAAAACAACTCAATGTTTTGATATTTTAAGGCTTTCCTGCTAACACTTAGAATTTTCAGAGCATTAATGTGAAGCACAGTGGCGCAGTGTCCAAAGCACCTGACTCTCGACTGAGAGAACTCGGGCTCCAATCATGTGCTGCGGTGGCGAACCTTGGGCAAGTTCGTCCACTTTACGTTGCTCAAGTTCACTCAGCTGAATGAATGAGTGCTAAAGACAGTGGTGGATATTGGTGTGTGAATAGTCTTTGCGCATTAACTGCACCGTGGCGGAATGTTTTCCAGAGAAGTTGAGATAGTGTTCGATTGAACAGGTCTGTCAGGGAGTAAAGTACAAAACGCCTTGAACAGTTCTAAGGTCTGGGTGGTTGTGTTTGCTTATCCATTTCCGGACGTTGCAGCCTTGATGGATTGTCTATAGACAGCTCTTTTGTTTGCCAGTCTCCCCACTTGCCAGACGTCTGCTCCCATCCATTCCTCTATGTCCTTCTCCCATTGTCTCCTAGGGCTTCCTCTGCTTCTGCTGCCTTCTACTTTTCCTTCCATTATTAGGCTCCCTAGAGATTGATGTCGTTTCACATGGCCGAAATAACTTAGTTTCTGTTTCTTTACAAAGTTCAATAAAGTCCCGGGTATAACACCAAGCTCATCTGCGATGGATTCGTTAGTTCTACGTTCAGTCCACGAAACTCGTAATATCTTTCTATAACACTTGTTTTCAAATGCATTTATACGTTTAGTAATGTTCTTATTAAGAGTACAGGTTTCGCATCCATACGTAGCAGTTGGAAATATGCAGACTCGGATAATTCGTAGTTTTATATCTTTGTTCGTTGCTTTCCACAGCTTCTTCATCTCCGTCAACTTTTTACTCGCCATTGCCAACCTCCGCTTGATCTCTTTCGTCCCATCTCCATCCGCTTCTATCAGTGACCCCAGATATTCAAAACTTTCCACTCGTTCTATTTCCTCGCCATCTACTGTGACTTCTGATGGTTCTCGACATCCCTTCACATCCATAATCTTAATCTTCTTTACGTTTAGTTTCAATCCTTTCATCTCACGGTGCTCTTTAACAGTAGTTATCAGTTTATCCAATCCTTCTTTTGTATCGGATATTAACGCTGTGTCATCGGCGTATCTCAATTCATATATATCCTGTCCATTCACTTTCAGTCCATTAAAAAACTTGCTTCTCGTGTCAGTCTTGACTTCTCTCATGATATTCTCTGTGTATAGACTGAATAGGTGGGGGGACAAAATGCACCCCTGTCTCACTCCCGTGCCGACTGGGAACCAATCTGTGCTACCACACTCTAATCTCACTGCAGACTGCTGTCCAACATATAAATGTCGGATAAGTGATGTAATTTTCTGGTCAAATCCCAATTGTATCAAGGTTTTCCAGAGTTGTCGATGACTAACATTATCAAAAGCTTTTTAATAATCTATGAAACAGATCCTAAGGTCATGGTTGAATTCTCTGCATTTTTTAATTAACATCTTCAGGTTGAAAATGTGATCTCTTGTTCCTCTTCCAGTCCGGAAACCAGCTAGTGTTCTGTTGACTTCACATTCTAATTTTGTTGTGATTCTCTTCATTATGATTTTTAGCATAATTTTGCTCGCATGGCTGATGAGGGATACAGTCCTGTGGTTTGAGCATTCTTGTATGTCACCTTTTCTCGGTATTGGTATAAGGATGGCTCGTTTCCAGTCCATGGGCCATGTCCCACTTTTCCATATTTTCTTGCATAATGTGTGATAGATATCCACGCCTGCTTCGCCACTAGCTCTCATTAGCTCTGCAATGATGTCATCAGTGCCAGGTGATTTTCCGTCATTTAAACTTTTTATTGCCCACTCCACCTCTGAACGCAAAGGCTCAAGTTCACCTTCTGGGTCTGTCCACTCCCTGCCTTCATCCATGTCTACCTCTTCTGTTTCTACTTTCTTAAACATGCTTTCATAATATTGCTTCCATCTTTCAAGTATGTCATCTGATTCTGTCAGAGTCATTCCCGTTTAATCTTTGATAAGTCTAGGTTTGAATGACTGTGTCATAGACTTGATTTCCTCGAACATACTGCGATTGTCGTTCCTTCTCATACATAGTTCTATCTTTTCACATTTCTTCTCTAGATATTTCTTCTTGTCTTCCTTACACATTTGTTCAATCATCTTGCACTTCTCTCTGTATTTCTCATGATAATTCTCACTCATTTCTTTGTTCTTCTTTAGTTCTTTCCTTTCGTCAATCATCTACAGTGTGTCTTTGCATATCCATGTTTGTTTTTGCCTCCTCTTTTTAGTGAAGTGTTTGTCAGCTGATTCCATAATGATGTTCCTAATTTCTACTGCCAGCTCCTCTCCTAGGGGCTAGGATAGAACATGTAACTGAAAGGGTAGAGAAGGTACTGGGGCATGGCAAGGGAGGGTCTATACTAGTACATGTAGGGACAAATAACGCAGAGAGGGAGGGAACAACTGGGATAGTTCAGAAGTACAGACAGTTAGTGAAGAAGTTAAAGAAGACAAGAGTAGAACAGATTATCCTCTCAGGAATTTTGCCAGTAATGGGAGGAAGGGGGCCGACATATAGAAACTGCAAGAGGATGGCGATCAACGCACTAGTTGAGCAGATGTGTAAAGAAGAGGGGGTGGGATTCGTAGATTTATGGGGATACTTTGTTGGGAGGGAAGATATGTACATGAGAGATGGCCTACATCTAAGTGGAAAGGGGGCAGCAGTTTTCTCAGAGAACTTGCTGCAATCTGTTGACAGTGGGACAGGCTGCATCTATTTAAACTAGATTCGCAGGGGGGATTCACAGAGAAGCCTGAAACTGGAGGCATAGATAAAGACAGCAGAAATAAATCGGCAAAGAACAGCCTGGAAAACTGTTCTGAATCAGGATATAAATGCATTTGTTTAAATGCAAGGAGCATAGTAAACAAAAGAAGTGAACTAAACATTATGGTAGAAGATATTGACCCTCACAAAATAGGTATAACTGAATCGTGGGCCACCACTGATATATCAGATGCCGAATTGGGACTAACAGGATATGTAATGTTTAGGAAAGATAGAATAGGAAGAAAGGGAGGTGGAGTTATTTTATATCTTAAAGAATCTATCCAGGCTTATGAAATAAAATTAGAAAGAGAAGCAGATTGCGAAGAAGCTGTTTGGTGTAACATAGTTACAGGAAACTTAACGTTAACAGTTGGGTTAGTTTATCGAAGTCCAAACATAAGCATAGAAGAGAATGAAAAAATACAAAACGCTATAAGGGAAGTAAGCAAACGGAACTGTATTATTATGGGGGACTTTAACCATGGGCATATACAATGGAAATCTCTACAGAGTATGGGGAGTGAGGACCACAAGTTTTTAGTTTTAGTACAAGATAGTTTCCTTTCTCAACATGTGCTAGAACCAACCAGGGGAGAGAATGTGTTAGACTTAGTTTTGTCCTCACAGAAAGAATTAGTTGACAATGTCAAGATATGTGAGCCACTGGGGAGTAGTGATCACAACCAGATACATTTTACCATCAAAGTAAAATCAGAAAGGAATAGTAAAAAGCAGTATAGGAGAAATTTCCACAAAGGAAGGTATAAGGACATGAGGAAATATTTAGCAAAGATAGACTGGAATAACACACTGAAGAATAAGACAGCAACCGAATGCTGGAATATCTTAAATAGTGAAATTAAGTGCATAGTCGATAAATTTGTACCTTTCAAAAAACAAGGGAAACGGTCTAAAAAGAAACACTTATCGAAAGAAGCCATTAGAAAAATTAAGTATAAACAAATGATGTGGAAGTCATATAGATGTACTGGAAATGATGAAGACTACAACATTTATAAAGAAGCACTTAATCAAGCTACAGCTGAAATTAGAAATTCAAAGAGAAGCTATGAAAAAAAATTAGCTAGTAATATAAAACATGACAGTAAGAGTTTTTATGCGTATATTCGAAGCAAACAGAAAGTTCAGGATAAGGTCGGTCCTCTAGAAGACAGTGCTGGAAATACAATATCAGAGGGATTCTTAATGGCAGAAGACCTGAATGAGTATTTTAGTTCAGTGTTTACCAGGGAAGATATTAGTTCACTGCCAGTACCAGAGGCTAAGTTCAAGGGGGCAGATTCAGACTATTTAGGACAGTTAGTTGTAACCTCGGAAATGGTAGCTAAGAAAATAAGGGCTATGAAGGATAATAAATCACCTGGAGTGGACGGGATTCCGCCCAAACTACTATTGGAAATTGTAGAACAAATTAGCGTACCGCTTGCAACAGTTTTCAATTTGTCATTAGAAGAGGGAGTGGTTCCTTTAGAATGGAAAGAGGCAAACATTATACCGTTATTTAAAAAGGTTCGAGAAACAAGTCAGAGAACTATAGACCAGTGAGTTTAACATCAGTGATTTGCAAATTATTAGAAAGACTAATTAAAGATCACATGGTGGATTTTCTTGTTAAACATAACTTGATAAACCCATCTCAACATGGGTTTTTAAAAGCGAGGTCATGCTTAACAAATATGTTATGTTTTTTGGAAGACATCACTAGGTGGGTAGATGAGGGATCACCAGTAGATATCATCTATTTAGATTTTCAAAAAGCTTTCGACAAAGTACCACATCAAAGATTACTCCTTAAGCTAAAGGCCCATGGCATAGGAAATGGTATAATAAACTGGATAGAAAAATGGCTGAATGACAGAAGACAACGTGTAGTAGTTGATGGGGAGGCTTCAAACTGGAAATCGGTATTGAGTGGGGTACCACAGGGATCAGTACTAGGACCTATATTATTCTTAATATATATCAACGATTTGGACGATGATATAACAAGCAAGGTGTTAAAATTTGCGGATGATACAAAAGTGTTTAGAAGGATTAAAAGTGATGGAGACAGACAGCATTTACAAGATGATCTTGATAGGTTGATCAAATGGTCTGAAAAGTGGCAAATGCTGTTCAATTTTGGGAAATGTAAATGCCTCCACACAGGTCATGGGAATGAAGAGGTAAAATATAAAATGGGGGGTACTGTTCTAAGTACTACTGTAAAAGAAAAGGACTTGGGGTTAACCATTAGTGCTGATATGAAGGTTTCAGAGCAGTGCGGAATTGCAGCGTCAAAGGGAAATCAAATCCTTGGATTAATTAGGCGAAATATAGCGTATAAGAAAAAAGAATTAATAGTACCGCTGTACAAAACAATAGTGAGGCCTCATTTAGAATATTGTATACAAGCATGGAGGCCATATCGCAAGAAGGACATAGATATGCTAGAAAGAGTACAGAGGAGAGCGACTAAAATGATACCAAATCTGAGGGATCTTAGTTACGAAATACGCCTAAAAGAATGTGGTTTAACAACATTAGAGACCAGGAGATTGAGAGGAGATCACATAGAAGTGTTTAAAATATTGAATGGTTATGAAAATATTGATAGAAACATTTTTTTCTTAGTTAAGAAAAATAGAAGGACCAGAGGACATGAAGCTACATTAGTAAAGGAGAAGTGTAGATTAGATATAAGAAAGTTCTCATTCTCACAAAGGACTGTAAATGAATGGAACAGATTATCTCCTGATTGTGTTGGTGCTAGTAGCGTGAATATGTTTAAAAATAAAATCGACACACACCTTAAAAAGGCGGGATACATGTAGATAAAAAGTATTGGACTCTCGATAAGCCAAAAGGCTTCCTTGTCCACCTGCCATCCAGAGTAATTTTCTGGATGGCAATCTTGTTAAATCTTGTTAAAACTAAGTGCACTAGTCGACGGAACAGTTTTTAAAACTATCACACATGCCAAGCTTACTTGGACGTGGAACACTTGGTGCATGACGACAACGCGAACCTTGAATAATGTGTATTTTAATAGTAAATTGTTCAAAATTAGCCATTGATGTTTCACAATCATAACAACTTTTTAATGTTTTTAACAACTGCCAAAATGTGTAATTTCATCTTCACCGCTTTCATGAGGAACTCGTTGCTTAGTTGTCATAAAAAACAGCATTTATGTCATCGGGAGCCATTTTACCCACTACTAATGGTAAAACGCCCTCCCATTGTGGGTAAAACGGCCCCCAACATTATTGACTAGTAAACCAATTACTTTCACGAAAACAATATAATACATTGTATAAACATATTTGTATGTGATTTCATATATATATATATATATATATACTAAGTAACCTATCAACCTTATGGGTTTTATCCTTCCGTGCCCGCCAGGGAATTGTAATCAATTGTATTCCGAATCATAGACAATATCTGATTGTTACTCTTCATTGTGGATTACTAGGTTGCGACATTCACTTTAGATCAGTGCGGAGTGAAATAAATATGAGACGCTATGTTCTAGTTCTAATTGTTTCCTGCGCTCTGCATCGTTCTATTAACTGACTAATCTGTATTATTGTGGTTACAATGTAATGATCTTATGAGGTCTCATTCAACTAGTCAGCCTGTTTCAGAACATTATCGCTAAACCGACCTTTATATGCTGGTACTGAGGGTGATCACTGCCAGGGTGCTTGTCGTCCTCAGTGGTTCTGTTACGTCCCAAATTGAGACGGGACCGACATTAACGTGATCTGCGAGTCAAGAGGGATATGCAGTCGCCAATGTTTTAGAGCCAGGAATTTACACGAAATATCATGCCTGCCCGGTCCGGGTTTCGAACTCAGAGCGCTGGCATGCCAGGCGGATGTGCTAAACACTACACTAGCCGCGTGTTGCATGCAGCATAGGCCAAGGTCGGAAGCGTTGCATCTGATCGACAAAACTCGACAGCACCTTACGACTGATATATAAGGGAGTGACTGTCTTAGACGGTGAACCGTCTAACCCCTCGTTCTTTACATCGCGTAGGATAAGGGGTAGTATAGTCAACTACCACCTCTGGCTTGTGATGATGCCATTCATCAGTATTCATAGGCCCAAAACCCGTCTTTCGCTTCCAATGAATGAACGGCGAGGATCCAGTCCACCAAAACGTACTTTTCTAAGCTACTTGAAACATAAACGCCATAGACACACGCATTCATCGTGTTTTCCGTATCAATTATGATTCCTACCTATCTACAATGGTCCCGCTCTTGAGCGGCCGTATCTCCTACGAAGGTACTTCGGCCGTATAAGAGGAGTGACCGCCGTATAAGAGGAGTGACCGCCGCAGCTGTCCTGTGAGTGCTGTGCTAGCTGGGCTGCATACCGCTGCGATGTAATCACCACGATTCAAATGGAGTTAGACGTCAACATAATGTATGCACCCTGTTATATATCTTGTTGAGAGACCCGTACTATGAATTTGGCCAGATGAGCGTTCAGGGATGGAGGTGGATTGTCGCACATGATATAGGAGTTTCCTGCCATACTTTCGGCCATCTTGACACACCCACCAGACACATACGACCACAGGACAACATGCCGCCAAAGCCGTCTAAGCTTCGAAGCCTTGAAGGTATTGACAGTGAACTGCTAAAACTTACCTTTTTTGAAATCCTGAGTGAAAGTAATGTTGTAAAACAGTTACAACGAGCGTTGTTCCCCGAGAGATTGTTCCCCGAGAGATTGTTCCCCGAGAGATTGTTTCCCGAGAGATTGTTCCCCGAGAGATTGTTCCCCGAGAGATTGTTCCCCGAGAGAATGTTCCCCGAGAGATTGTTCCCCGAGAGATTGTTCCCCGAGAGATTGTTCCACGAGAGATTGTTCCCCGAGAGATTGTTCCCCGAGAGATTGTTCCCCGAGAGATTGTTCCCCGAGAGATTGTTCCCCGAGAGATTGCTGGCAAAATAGATTACTTAGCAGCTCAGACTGAACAACTAAAACAAACGGTGAAAGAAAGGACAACATTAAAGAACTGGAAACCAGAGTTGTCCTGTTGGAATCGGCTAACGACAGCATTGAACAATACTCTAGACGAACTTGAGATTTGACGGGATACATGAAACTGCAGGTGCATTAAACAAACAATCATAGACATTGTAAATAGTCACATGAAATTAAATCCAGCCCTACAGCCTCAAGAGACTGAGCGAGCTCACAGACTTTGTCGTCCTGAAACGGATGGTGGGAGACCGTGCACTACAATTGTTAGATTCAATAGTGAACGACAGAGGGATGCTATCTACAGGGCTAGAATCAACCTTAAAGAGCACAATTTTACCTCGGATCGAAACTTTCGTATATTTGTGAACGAAGATCTCACGAAGACTCGCTCTGAACTTCTGGGTGAACTTCGAAAAGGTAAGAAAAACGGATTGGTTACAGACTGTTGGTCTTTTAATGGAAATATCCTGTACAAAGACACTCAGGGTGCTGTCCATCAAATACGAAGTAAACAGGATGCATGTTTCAATGTGCGCCGTGTTTGATGCCTGCGTTGAGTAACGCCTGTGGACATTCCTGAAACACTGCTGAGTTTAACGACATTGTCGATCTGCTAGGTAAGAGCGAAGGAAATGTTCGTCGCTAAAGACACCAGGGTTGAATGGATAGATTCCAGAGACTCCTTACGCATTGTGAGGCGAGTTGACAATTTGTGTAATCTATGATGAATTTAATTATTGTTTTATTGTACTGCAGATATGTAGATGATGTAGGTCACACTGCGGTATAATGTTCCTCTGTTAAACGTACTACGTTTTTGTTCTATAAAAAAACTTTTCTTAAATTATTAATAAATAACTTGCAGTATTGCTAAGCAACTTGATTGACTGCAATTAATAATGTTTTTAAATAATATTATTATTATAATAACTAATATAATAATAAAGCAATCATATGCTGTCGGATATTGTCTTCTCATTATTATGTTGTTTTATTACATTTATCCAGTGGCAGTTTTATTGGTAAAACACTTAATGTAAGAGTGCCAGATTTAGGGCATGTAGAGTTGGCAGTTGCCCAAGGGCCTCCACAAAATAGTTTATGTGGGAGCCTCCACAAACTATTTTTGGGTCATGGTCGCTTGGTTTTGGGGTCAAATAAATACAGGTGATGAAACTCCTAGTAGCGTGACACCTGAGAAACTAATGGTTGACTAAGCTAAATGTTCGAAGGTATTAAACCAACATATTACACATATACACTGATTTATTTGCTTAAAGACGATCTGGATCAGTGTAGTAATATGTGATTTGAGCTTTTATCATTTAAAGTGATCTGGATATTGTACTTTGCCTACCTTTTTTGAAAAATGGTACACATTTTAAGATTTACCATTCAGACATAATGCACAATGAATCGTTCACATGGGTAATCTCTGATTTGTTTAGTTATATAGCGACGGGGTGAACTTGGGCATGGGCTTATGCAGTAACACAATTTATGTATAACTTGTATTTGCTTAAACAGCATAATTGTATTGAGCTGAATTCTCGAGGATGTTCACAAATGAGGATCACGATGGCAGACAACAATTCCGGTGATTATAAATTGATATTTGATAAGCGTGTTGTTGTGTGTCGTTTCTCTATCTGTAGACATTTTGTCTGCTGAAATAATTGCTAAATGATGCAGATATATCGTCTATGTGAATTTTGTATTACGAAATTCGTATTGTAGACAGTATCATAGCCGGATCCAGGGGCTGGGTATACGTGTCCCCATAGACCTTTGGAATGTACGTTTTGTTGATTCTCAGTGTTTTTTTTTGCGGGACTCAAAGGGGTGCAATTGGAGTTTTTTTTTAGAGCCCGAAGATGTTTTGTGCGAGTTTCAACGGGGGTACACTTTGAGTTTTTGGAGAGCCTGAAGGTGGTTTTCTTGGCGAGTCTCAGGGTTGTGTGTCAAATTTGAGGTTGTTGCCCCCCGAACAACCCTCTCTGGATAAGCCTTTGGTAACAGAGGAGTTGGCGGATAGGATGATTAGTCAATCACTGCCCGGTCCTAAATCCTGCGCTGTCATGCAACAGAAAACGGCCCACTGTTGACGGGTGGCCGTTGGCGAGAGGGACCGTTCAAGAGTGGGATTACTGTATACATGTATCACTATATATCATTACTTGACAATACACAACTGATATCCACAACTGCAGAAATATGAGAAATAAATACAGATTAATTAACGAAGCAAGTTATTCTGACTTTTTCATTTCCCAAAGGGTAATGGAACGAACATAGGACGTGTATGATATATGTCCCCTCTCCCGTTGTTACACTTAACAACGCTGGCCAAGACACGCCCCTAAGATTACGTTCATTTCCCCATAACTGACATGTAGATGTCTTCTGCAAATACAATTGTGTATGGAAAACTCAACATCTCTACAATTATTATGAAAATATGGGGATGCTTAGAAAGTGATACATTCGTGAGGCAAATTATACTTCCGATTATGTGTTCACCTACACAATAGCTATCCCCAAGGCTTTGGTGCAACCCAAGAGAGCTAACGATGTCCTAGAGGCAAGCTGCTTTCTGAACTGGGAAAGGACAATGACGCGTGCCCCTATCTTACTATCTTACGCAGCCAGCCACTTTAATTGATTGATCCGGTTTGCCTCTGTCACAATCAATATATCAGGATTATGCGCGTGACACCAGTCAAGCTTTGCCTTTGCTGATAATGTCGATATCGATAACATATGTGTATTAGACCTGCATTACAAGGGCGGAATGACGTTCTAGTTTTGTCATAAAAAACGTTTGGGGTCAGAATTGCAACAAATTACACGACGGAATGTCAGAATGCACCAAATGTTCGGCATCCATTTTTAATGGTTTGACGGACCTCACGTGCTGGGCAAAATGTCAAGTGATGGATAGGTCAGTTGATGGATCCGCAAAGTCGGTTTTCCTACGTCACAATCAAGGTTATGAACATAACCCCGTCAAACGTTGCCATTTCTACTAATGTTTATAATGGTAATACACGTATATTGGTCCTACATTACCACGGATTGCATAACATCTGCTTAATCAAAAATTCCCGCATGTAGCTGTTGCTTTATGTTATGTTGCTGTTAAAGAAAACCGCTTGAGGCCAGTATTTCAAGATGTACGACGGATTGGCAGTACGGTCCACATGCTTGGCATCCATTTTTGATGGCTTGAGTGACGTTTTTCTAGGCAACAGGTCATGTGATGGACAGGCAGTTTCACCCAAAGCGAACACGAACGGAAAGAGGAACAAATCAGCCTAAATGTATATTGGTCGTGAGTTCTCAGCGACAAGTAGCTGCCTACTGCATGCGTCTTACCCGGAGAGAGGATCAGGTGACAATTTTACAAGCATACTATAATTTATTGTATCGGCAACCATATTCCCATGGCGAAATATAAATCCTCTTACGATGTGTGAATTCCCTCGGAACGTTTATTGCTATCTCGTTACACCTATTATAAGTTTGCTTTTTCAGCATGAATCATGTAAATTGCTTAGATCAATGAGTCTATCTAGACATCCATCATAATAAGAATTCAACATACAGTAGATAACATGTAACAATTTTCACAATAAATTATATAGAAAGAACATCGACGACTAACCATTTTTGCTAGTAATAATAATAATTATTATTATAAAATTACCACTACTACCACACCAAAACATGGACACGTGGATATAAGGAACATTGGACATAAATACCAAAATGGTCCTTAAATCGAGTTCCCAGTGAATACATAAAAACGTCATGAAATTATACAGTGTGTGTGCGCGCGCATGTGTGTTAGTGTGTGCGTGTGTGTGCGTGCGATCGCGCGCGCGTGCACGTGTGTGATCATACACACGTGAAATAAATCGTGATACTGCTGAATTCATCTTGCCTGTGTGCGAACATTTTGTTCTCCACTCATCAAAATTTAAGTGATGATTAACTGTTAATTAATTCATAATGTGTAATGATTAATGACTAGTACATTCGTCCGCTATGTTGTATTAAATCATCTGTCCCAGTTGAGAAACCAAGCTCTTGCCTCGTTGTTCCTACCGTAATCCGTCGGCTCCAACTGCCGAAATTGAATGTGTCTAATTCTCCAGACTACCGAAGCTGCGTGCTAGGAGGCGCAGCCCGCCACTCGTGATTAGAAGATATCGCTCCGGGATTTCTTGTAATTGGAAATCGAACTCAAAAATAGCACATGATATTCGTACATAATAAACTATTATTTCTAATCTACTCCAGTCTTCCAGTACGATGTGTACGTTCAGGAACGTCGCAACAGTGTATACTATCTTTGCATTTGGCATTTTGATACGAATGGCGTGACGCACTTCAAGGAAGGCGTACAAGCGTGAAAGTAGCAATGATTCTCAGACGTCAGGATTCGTAGCGTCCAGTGACCTACTCTGGGTTAGAAGTAAGAGTCTTGTTGATTGCGCTAGCAGTCGCCGAACTTCAGTACTGCGGACAAAAACCAACAACAACCGGATGACGTTTGGTCAACACGCATGCGTCGTGGCATTTCTGGTATTGTCTGAAATATCTGCGACAAAACGCTTGATGCTGGTTGATTACAGAATCTTATAAAAAGCCGGGGACGAGGAGTGTAGGTACTCTTAAAACGGTTGGAAAAACAACATATTGTCGAATGAGAGTTTCGCAGTGTGTTGCGAATCAGATTGAAAGGAAAGTAATTACGAACGTCCTGAAGTAGCTCATTGGTGTGGTGCAGCAGAGGCGCAGTGCCAGAGCATCAGACACTCAATCGAGAAAACCCGGGTTGGAATTCTGTGCTGCCGTGTCGAACCTTGGGCAAGTTCGTTCACTCTACGTTGCTCCAGTTCACTCAGCTATATGAATGAGTACCTGGTTATTAACAGTGGTAGATGTTTGTGTGCAAGTAATCTGCGTGAGTTATTTGCAGCGTGGTTGAATGCTTCCCAAAGAATTCGAGATGGTGCTCGATTCAACAGATCCGCCAGGGAGTAAAGTGTAAAGCTTTCTGAGCAGTCTGAAGTAAGAGTCTTGGACATGATACTGCACTATATAAGAAAGTACTTTTATTACGCGGATTTGATTGTAATTTACGATCAACAGTGACAACTTCCGGTGCATGTGTTCATGACGACATTGTATACACTCGATAGTTGTACGTATCGCAAAATATATCTCGTCGACGACGGAGATGTAATTGTTTGTGATTGCGGCAAACTACGTCATGGATCTAACGGACTCGTTTGCGAATGTCTTAGTTCTGATCTCGTGCGTTCTCGCGGGAGTTGTGCTTCTCCTCGGAGTTCTGTACGCCTACATCTTCTACTGCATCCAGTCGTCAAAATGGCGTAACAAGACAGTCCACGCACTGGACGCGTCTATGAATGGCGGAGGAGGGGGCAGGGAAACCAAACGTTCATTTATGAAGATGTCTGCGAAGAAGAATGTGAAGTAGACATGGCGTCAGAGAGTTGCCATTGTGCTGACATTTGTACTGATGCGGTAAGGTTAAACATTATGCTAATCCAAGCGATATTTTGCCAGTTATTGCGGTGTGCTGCAGTAGATATATACATGAATCGATGCTGATCTGTGTATACTAAATCAACTTGTATAGCCGAGTTAAGGTTACATGTTACATAAAAACTGTCTCAATTTACCTTTGGTATACAAAAAAGCATCAACATCCAACATATCACGTGACTAATCAATGGTAAGTCGTGGACGTCACGTGACAATATATAGTAAAGGTATGCATAATATGTGGCGACCAGTAGCTGGCTCCCGCACGCGTCGTATCCGATAAGAGGGTGCAGCGTTTTGTGGATCTCTTTATCGATGTCAGATGACAATTTTACACACATACTATATTCATTCGGCAACCATATTCCCATGGCGAAATATAAAACCTCTTACGATGTGTGAATTCCTTTGGAACTTTTATTCCTATCTCGTTAAACCTATTATAAATTTGTTTTTTCCGCATGAATCATGTAAATTGCTTATATCGATGAGTATATCTAGACATCCATCAGAATAAGAAATCAACATTCTGTGTGTAACATGTAACAATTTCACAATAAATTATATGGAAAGAACATCGACGTCTAGGAAGTTTTCATAGTAATAATAATAATTATTATTACACAATTACCACTACTACCACACCAAAACATGGACACGTGTGTGCGTGCGATCGCGCGTGCGTGCACGTGTGTGTGATCATACAAACGTGAAATAAATCGTGATACTGCTGAATTTGTCTTCCCTGTGTGCGAACATTTTGTTCTCCACTGGTCAAAGTGATGATTAACTCTTAATTAATTCATAATGTGTAATGGTTAATGAGTAGTACCTTCGTCCGTTATGTCGTATTCAATCTTTTGTCCCAGTTGTGAAACCAAGGTCTTGCCTCGTTGTTCCTACCGTAATCTGTCGACTCCAACTGACGATATTGAATGTGTCTAATTCTCCAGACTACCGAAGCTGCGTGCTAAGAGGCGCAGCCCGCCACTCGTGATCAGAAGATATCGCTCCGGGATTTCTTGTAATTGGAAATCGAACTCAAATAGCACACATGTGTACATAATATACTATTATTTCGAATCTATTCCAATCTTCCAGTACGGTGTGTGCGTTCAGGAACGTCGCCACAGTGTAGAATCAGACATCTTTGAATTTGGCGTTTTTATATAAATGGCATGACACACTTCAAGGAAGGCGTAACAGCGAGAAAGTAACAATGATTCTCAGACGTCAGGATTCGTAGCGTCCAGTGACCTACTCTGGGTTAGAAGTAAGAGTCTTTTTGATTGCGCTAGCAGTCGCCGAACGTCAGTACTGCGGACAAAAACCAACATCAGACTCTCAATCGAGAAAACACGGGAATTCACGTGGAATTGTGCTGCGGTGTCGAACAAGTTCGTTCACTCTACGTTGCTCCAGTTCAATCAGCTGTATGAATGAGTACGTGGTTACTGACAGTTGTAGATGTTTGTCTACAAGTAATTTGCCTGAATTAATTGCAGCTTGGTTGAATGCTTCCCAAAGAAGTCGAAATGGTGCTCGATTTAACAGATCTGCCAAGGAATAAAGTCTAAAGCATTTTTAGCAATCTTAAGGCCATGACACTGCGCTATATAAGAACGTACATTTATTACGCGAATTTAATTGCAATTTACGATCAACAGTGACAACTTCCGGTGCATGTGTTCATAACGACGTTGGATATACTCGATAGTTGTACGTATCACAAAATATATCTCGTCGACGACGGAGTGTAATCGTTTGTGATTGCGGCAAACTACGTCATGGATCTAACGGACTCGTTTGCGAATGTCTTAGTTCTGATCTCGTGCGTTCTCGCTGGAGTTGTGCTCCTCATCGGGGTTCTGTACGCCTACATCTTCTATTGCATCCAGTCGCCAAAATGGCGTAACAAGACAGTCCACGCAATGGACGCGTCAATGAATGGCGGAGGAGAGGGCATGGAAACCAGACGACAGGGAAATGTACACGTTCATTTTATGAAGATATCTGCGAAGAAGAAGAATGTGAAGTAGACATGGCATCAGTGAGATGCCATTGTACTAACATTTGTACTGATGCGGTAAGGTTAAACATTATGCTAATCCAAGCGATCTGTTGCCTATTATTGCGGTGTGCTGCAGTAGATATGTAAGTGAATCGATGCTGATCTGTTTATACTTAAACAACTTGTATAGCCGAGTTAGGTTACACAAACAAGTGTCTCAGCTGACCTTTTCGATGCAAAAAAACAAACATGCCGTATCCAGCATATCACGTGACTAATCCATAGAAAGTCGTGGACGTCACGTGACAATAGAAAGTAAAGGTGTGCATAATAACTGGCCCAGTGTCTTCATTTCATTGTTATAACATGGAAATCACACATCAAAGATATGTATTTGTGCTTTGAGATGGAATCGTGCATAAGCCTATGTGTTCGATACATTTTCAGTTCAAATATATCATTATGATAAATAATTATGTAGTTCTCATATTTAACCTATTTGAATTGTGGTTACTAGATTTGTTCGCATTCTGTTTCAGCGTGTAGATCCATATGAAATACAAGTCAGGTGATTTTTTTTTATCTGAGTATACGGAGCTTCGTGCTTATGGTTGTATTCAAAACGTGACAGACCGCAAATTTGCTGTGTGAAGTGTATTTGGGCTATAAAATACGACCCAGCAATCCAGAGCACTGATCTATATATGCGCATTCGCGTCCACAATTATAAGTTTTACGCGATGCTCCCGCAAGTTGAATTTGAAGCTGCCGCCAGAAGTACCGATGGTGTTCATGCACCAATTGTGACGAGTAATCACTGCACGTAAATCGTCATCTTACCTCTATTATCGACGGTTCGGGGAAAGCAAGATGGCCGACTATGACTTCACGTAATTACCTACACTTCCTAGCCATGTGTATATACAGATCAATGATCCAGAGCCTGCAAAAATAATTAAACATACTCGGCACACATTGTTACGCTCATCAGTCCAGTCATAATCGAACGTGTCTGAATGATTATATTACGAGAGGTCGTCCACGTCATGACGACGAAAAGTATAGTTTACGTATCTGTTTCTGTTTCTGTTTAATAATCGGCAAATACCAGCTGGGAATTGCGCCAATGATGTTGGTTGCTCTTTGAGCATTGCGCACGGCCTAATGACGCTTCTAGGATATTCCATACAGTTAAAGTGCGGGGAAAAAATTAGTTTCTATATTCTTCGGTGTTGGCTCTGATGTGTTTATATGTGTAAGGGTGATTTGAGCGTGTGCGTCTGTCTGCAGGTACTAATATGTTTTTGGACGGGACAACAATTTGATTGTGGACGATTTTGAACATGAGTAATAATCGGAGGTTCCTTGTCCTCTCCTCGAGATTTGACCAACCTAAATCTTTAATCATATTTGTTACGCTGCTAGTGTAATTGTAGTCGCCTTTTACGAAGCGGGCTGCTCTTCTTTGTATTTTCTCGAGTGTGTTATATCTTTTTGTAAGTGTGGATCCCATACTGTGCAGCCGTATTCTAGAATGGGACGAACACGGGTAATATAAGCTCTTTCTTTTAGGACCTGCGGACACGATTTCAGATTTATCCTTAAGAATGGTAAAGTGGCATTGGCTTTGTTGCAAGTTTGGGAAATATGTGTTAACCAGGATAGGTTGTCTGTAACCATTACCCCAAGATATTTCGCTGTGTCAACTTGTTTTAGTATATGATTGCCAAATGAGTAGGATCTGGACAATGTATTTGAATTTGGAGTGACAGTGGCCGGTTGCATGACACACACCTAAGTCCAAATTCCGCCCAAGTTAGGGTCATTAGCTCCTAGGTGGCACATAGCCATTAGGGGCAGTTGCATGACACGCACCCAGCTGAGTTCGCGCGCAAATTAGGGCGCAACTCCTGGGACAACCACGAGCAGCCCTAAGGGGTTAGGACACTGTTAGACTTCCTGCTTGGTTACAGACGAAAAAGAGTGCAGTATATTTTTGAGAAATGACTTTTTACAATATTTACTTGCTCTGACATAAGTGCATTTGAGTAGTCAGATTTCTAGATGTGATTGTAGAAGCTGTTGACAGTAAAATTGTGTCTTTTTAGCTGATTTTACTAAGCGGAAGGGTATCTGGCAGCAATTTGGCTAGTTGACACTTTAGCCGGATTACTGCCTGCATCCATTTGTAAATATTGACGGGTGTCATACATACAGGCATTTTGCAAGAGCTAGATATATTAGATTTTGACTAAACTCGACCAGCATATCAACGAGATGATAATAACAGCAGGTGAGAAGTTTAAGAAACTTTACAGGTCACGTTTTCTTATAATCACACAAAACATTAACATGGTCGCCAATGGGAAAACTGACAGTGTGCTGACCCCCTAACTCCAGCTAGGTGTCACATAGCGCGTTTTACTAATGGCCGCGATCGTTCACGACTTATACTGGCGCCAACAATTAAGAAGAAATCGCGTTTTTAGAGACCATTTAAACCCCCTGGATACGTACAACGACGTTCAGCTGTTTGAAAGGTATCGGTTCAGAAGAGTTGATCTATTCAGAATCGTCGACGAAATTCGTGGCGACTTGGAATTCGGATATAGCCGAAAGGGATTCTTGTCGCCCGAACTTCAAGTGTTAACTGCGTTGCGATTTTTCGCGACTGGGTCCTTCCAGAGTGTTGTTGGCGATACAATTCTGACACATAAATCGACCGTTAGTAGAACAGTTTATCGTGTGTCGCAAGCTTTGTGTGAGCGCGCGCGAAGATGGATTTTCTTTCCCCGACAGCGTGAAGCGAATCGGCAGAAACGGTTGTTTTATGCCATGGCAAGTTTCCCAAACGTCATCGGTTGCGTTGATGGGACGCACGTGAAGTTGCAGGCTCCGGTCGTAAACGAATACGAATGTGTCAACAGGAGCGGCAGACACAGCATCAATGTCCATCTCATTTGTGACGCCGAACTGCGCATTTTAAATTGTGTAGTAAAATATCCGGGATCGGCACATGATGCACGAATTTTGAGGGAGGGCTCAGTTTGGAGAGCCTTCGAGGGAAATCCTCGTCCTCTTGACGGCTTTATTCTGGGAGACAGTGCTTACCCGTTACGAGAATGGCTGCTGACACCCTTTATAAATCCACAGACACCACCAGAAATCGCTTTCAGCCGCGCTGTTGTCAGCACGAGAGTAACCATAGAAAGGTGTAACGGTGTCCTGAAACGGCGATTCCACTGTCTACACACAGAATTGCGGTATTGTCCAGAGAGGGCATGCAAAATCATCACAGCGTGCTTGGTGTTGCATAATATGGCTTTGGAATTTGGCACACCCAACCCCGACCACACGACAACAATGATGACGATGCTGATAACACTGTCTGCAACGACAATCCCACCATTTCAGGAAGAGCTATGCGTCAACGTATTGTTCAACAACACTTTACAAGAAGGTAAGTCTTTATCAACAGGAAGCTTTATTAATTACATAGTACCTATTATAAAAATAAACAGCATGCTATATTAACATTCCATAGCTTGTGACTTACTCACTCATTCAACAAAGAGCTATTTCATGATATCTTATAATCTGACACAATGGCAAATTATCTAATAAACTCACAGTGCTAAATTATGGAAATGACTCTTACGTATTTTTGAAGTATGTGTATATTTGAATTTACTGACTAAGCACACATCAATTAGTGGTAGAAACAAAGTCAGATCAAACGCAAATGGTAGGTGGTTGACTGTAGAACTACTGTGTTTGGTTACTGTTGTGCTCATTTCTTTTGCAGCAGTTGAATTTCAAGCTGAAGTTTTATTTTTTTTAGTTCTTTTATTACAATGTCTTTTTGCATGTAGATGGCGTAGAGGTCGTCAACAGTTGATGTGGACTGTCTCTTCCTCTTCCTGCTCGTGGCGAATGGCGAGACGATTGAAGGCTCTCTCACCCTCAACGTGTCATTGTCATCAACTCCAACAGTGACATTTTCTCCAAAGTCTAAAGGAGTGCTGCACCGTGTAGGATTACTGCTGCTGCTGCTACATGGACGATCTGTAACAATAAGTTATAAGTCATGCCAAGGCATTGTGGTGGAATGCAATTTTTTTCTTCATATTGTGTGTACTTTTTAACCCACCAATTACTATTTAACATTTATATTAACATAGACAGGATTTGCAAATGTGGTGTACTATGGTACCCACAGCCTTGCATGTCAAAGATACTGTGGCTGGAAAGAAGTTTTGATTTTCACAGGGTCAGTTGTTAAAATGTGATAACATATTTATTATATTTGTACATGATACAATCTGAAATTGCTTGCAAGAAAAAACAAAAATGATTACTCAGTAGTTTATGTAAAACAAACAACAGTACATGTATTCACTGTCATATTAACAATTAAACAATCATTTTAACTGACACACGATTTGATGTCATTAGCAGATGTCCAAATAAATTCAGAATCATGGAATGCATTAATATTTATATATGTTTTGTACCTCAAATAAAAAGTTATGTATGTCATCTTACCATCGAAGTTCTCACCCCTGATTGGAGTGACGGGAACAGCGTCGGCAATCTGCAGGGAGTTGTTCTGCTGCACCAATGACTCTGGAACATAATCATTACATTGATGTCGTGTTGAGTAACTCCAAAGCACAGGCATAGGAACATCCCGAAACGTGTATACACTGATGACACAAGATCAAAAACAGTGACACACTACTGATGTTATAAATCGAGCTGATCTATTAATGTATTTTTCTCTTTTCTGTCTCCCTTTTATATGTTGTTTCCTCCACAGACAGATCAAACGTTGTGTAATTATCAGGATTGATCGTTCAACGTAATATTCAGATTAGAGATTCGCAGCTGTCACCGTTAGTTAATAGTGGTGCAACATTACATAAGTAGCAATACCAAGTACAGTCTAAATTGAGTTAGTTACGGTGGATGCATGTACAACCTTGTTAATTGTGACCGGTGTTCTTGCGAAATTAAACACAAATAAAGAAATAACATTAGCAAACCTTCAGCTTCGCCTGCGAACAGGCCGCTGTCGCCCACATCGATGTCGCCTTCTAATCCGTCTATAAGGGCCGATTCCTCACCGAAGATGTCGGCGATAAGATCTGTGTATAATCCGTCTTTGCGACGCGGTCCACCACCTGTCCCTGGGTGTTTACGTCTTGTCAGATCTGCCCTTGCATCGCTGGCAAGTTTCTGCCATTTCTTTTTTAACTCGTCGACACTGCAGTGCAACTTGGAAATGGCGTTAACTTCCGATGCAACCATTTCCCATGCCACCTTCTTGTCGCTGTTGGACAGCGTCGACTTGAACCGCCCTTGGAGTGTGTTTTTGCTCCTACCATACGCCTGTATGAGGGCAATTATTTCGTCATGAACGAAATTATCTTTTCTATTTCTAATATGTGGTTTTGCGTCCGCCATGATGAAATGAAATGAACCCTGGGAAGATTTGCCCTGAAAACGCGGTAATCCGCTTATCGGTTAATCGTGCCACTAGCACTTAGTTGGGCGACGTCTGGGTGCCTGTCATGCAACGCTTCCTAACCACCCGCCCAGCTAGGTGACACCTAGGGAGTTGGGTGTAATTCGACCGCCTAAGTGGGGTGCGTGTCATGCAACCGGCCACTGGCTATTCGCATTACATTGCACTTTGTTGCATTAAAGTGCATACCCCAATATTCCCCCCATCTATTAAGAGCGTTTAAGTCGGTTTGAAAGGCCGTCTGCGTTTGGACGGGTCTGTATAACAGACAATCGTCTGCAAACAGACGGACATTGGAAGACACTTGCAAGGGTAGGTCATTTATATATAGTAAACATAACAGAGGGTCTAAAACAGTACCCTGAGGTACGACTGACTCGACATTGACATTATCCGAAAAACTCCCTTCTACAAGGACTCTCTGGGTACGGTGTTTAAGAAAGTTAGCTATCCAGCGATGTGTGTTACCATTTATGCCATAATGAATGAGTTTACAAAGAAGGTTGTTGTAGGGTACAGTGTCGAAAGCTTTAGAGAAATCTAGAATAGCAAGGTCCACTTGGATCTTATTATCCCTGAATTTTTGCAGATCTTGAAGAGTTGTTACTAGCTGTGACTCGCATGAATGCTGTTTTCTAAAACCATATTGGACAGGAGTTAAAATGTCATACTCATCAAGAAGTTTACGGACATGTGAGCAGATGATATGTTCAAGTAGTTTACACGCTACACATGTTAATGATATAGGCCTGTAGTTGGACGCATCGTGGACATTGCCGTTCTTATGTATGGCATAACATCTGCCTTTCTCCAGTCTAATGGTATGTCCCCTGTGTTTAGTGACTGGTTAAAGATGAGTGTGAAAATTGGGGCAGGCTCGGTTGCAAGTTCCTTCAACACACGACAGGAATGTTATCTGGACCGGACGCTTTAGGGGGGTTAATGTCCGACAGTAGCTTCTTGATACCAACAGTGTCAGCATGCAATGTACTTATGGATGGGAAGCCTTTGCCTTTGATATTGGGTATGGCTGTGCCGTCATCTTGTGTGAAGACATATTGGAACTGCCTATTTATAATATCTGCTTTCGTTGTACTGTCAGTGTGAGCAACGCCAGACTCCATCAGGGGAGGTATTCCAAAGATGTCTTGCCTCTGGGATTGTATATACCGCCAGAAAGGTCTGGTGTGATTTGCCTCTAGACTGGTTGATAGTACCTCGTTGATGTAATTCCAGTGTGCCTTTCTTATCTTTTGGGCAAAAAGTCATATAAGTGTTGTGACTCAAAATGTTATATAAATAAAACATCGGGCCTCGTTGATATACCGTTGTATATTTTGATTTGAAATTAAACTGTTAATTACTATAAACAAAGACAATTGCTTCGCGGTTCTCTTTCAGCTACGTCAACATGCATGTTCATGAAGACAGTTGTTAGAATAATCATCTGAATACAATCAAATAGTACAGAACGTGTTTGTAATTAATTTACACTGACAGGTGCCGTTCGACATACACACTGGCGAGAAGCGATTAGCGTGCACAATCGTCAATACAGTATCAATGAGCTCGTGACTTATTAAAGCACATCCCAGGTATAAATAGTTTACTGAATGTGTTCTTTCCCTTACCAATTACGAATAAAGTCAGTTTTTGTGTTACAAGGTATACCCTGATGCACCTATTAAGTAAATCAAATCCATTTCCCTACCAATCACCATCGTAGAACACAAGACAATTCGAAACAAAAGCAACAAAATAGAAATATACTACTTTTTATGTTTTTAGTTTTTTTTAGTATGTAAGTATTGCTTTAATGAAATTGTAAAGCGCCTTTGAGCAGTTTAGGCTGAAAAGGGCGCTATATAAATATACATATTATTTATTTATTTAACAAAGATGAGGTGGCTACCAGAGAATTATAAACCCATAGGCTTATAACCAGTGATATATTTATTATTCATTGTACGGCTGAGTGAAGCAATGACTGAATGTTTAGCATATGTAAGACGTTGGGCGATGAGCTTATAATCGTGGATTGCTGTTAGTTTCAAGGTGCTAGTTGTTAGTACAAACATGCTACAGACACGCGTGCTGCTTGTTAGCGATACACCACTGAGTGCAGAAAATATGCAATGATCTTTGAATCTTGGTGTGACAATACTTTAACTATCGATGCATCGCAATAGTCAATGTGATGATGCAAAACTATCGATAATAAATTTACCTATGGTTATATTCGAAAGAAAGGCTAATTTGAATTATTAATGGGAAAAATATTTAGGAAACATATTTGCAAGGTTGCTTATATCACTGAAATGGTATTCACAGACATGCTGCGTTCATTTTGTTGTTAGTAATTTTACTTCTTTATCGATCTAAAATCAACATTCGTCGATTAGAGCATCGACACACACACACACACACACACACACACACACACACACACACACACACACACACACACACACACACATATATATGATATATATATATATATATTATATATATTATATATATATATATATAATATATAATATTATATATATATATATGTATATATATATATATACACATATATATATATATATATATGCAATATATATATATATATATATATATGCCTACGAAGTCAACATTTTGAGTCAACTACCTAAGCGATATCGCCACCTATTATTAATGAGTTTTATTGGGATATTTTGTGACACTGACATCTAGACAATGCACGTGCACGTCTCCGGCAGCTGTGCCCCAGCAGTAGCCCTCCACTGGAAAAATGGTACATCTTCACTGCAAAGACAATTACCGTGAGCTGTCATGTTTAGTAATTTCCGAAGGTCTTGAGGCGTGGATACATTCAACAGGTCTAGGGGAGGCACGCCACTCTAGCGCAGGCACAGCGCGGATAAATTCAAAAGGTCTAGGGTGTGTGTGTGTGTGTGTGTGTGTGAGTGTGTATGTGTGTGTGTGTGTGTGTGTGTGTGTGTGTGTGTGTGTGTGTGTGTGTGTGTGTGTGTGTGTGTGTGTGTATGTGTATGTGTGAGTGTGTGTGTGCTTGTGTGTATGTGTGTGTAAGTGTATGTGTGTAATTGTGTACACACATGCATGCATACATACATACATACATACATACATACATACATACATACATACATACATACATACATACATACATATATACATACATACATCCAGTAATCCCTGAACAGTTTGCGCCCTAAGTGCAAACCGTTTACGACAAAAACGTTAACGTAACCACAAACGTTAGCTCGATTAAAATTCGATTCTAGCATGCATTTCCAGAGGCATGAATGCTGTAAATATAGCACACGTGCTTATAACTGCCAACTCTCCCGTGAAATGCGGGAGTCTCCCAGATGTTCAGTGTATCTCCCGGTCTCCGGGAATACAGGCAAATCTCCCGGATTTTCTCTGAAAATCTCCAGCAGCACCCTTCCGCCTTTGAGACAGCGCGACACCAGGGGAAACGTGCTGAGACGTGCTGGACCTCCCGGCGTAAAATGTCCAACGGCATTCCCCCCGTCTTCGAGACAGCGAATCGGTGAAATTTCGGCGAACAATCTCCAACAGCACCCCCCTCCGTCTTCCGAAGCGTGATGATGAATATCCATGATTTCAATACAAAAAAGTTAGTAGATATACATGCTAATGTGCAAACACGTTTAAATACAACCCAACCATAAGATACCCTGCGCATGTTTGTGACTTTGTCTTGGACGTACATCTGCGCGTCGATTGTCCTCGGTTCGCTGCACACCCGGCCGTTGATGGTGAAGAACCAGTGTCGACACGGGCCATACTTGGAGACAAAATGTACCAGTTGCATGTTGCCGTACCACGAGACAAACAGCACAATGTCGCTCTGCTTCTTGATAGAAGTCACACGACTGTGGCTATGAAGACACAGAACATTAAAAGGAAACAAAGGGGCAGGTTTTGGTGATATGCACCTAAAAAGGTAATGCAAACTGACCGTTTGCAAATACAATCACATGTTTGACGTCAGTCAAAGGTAAGTTCTTACGTAGCGCAGTATGCAGTCCTCATGACGGCTCAAAGCGCTTTACACTTTACTCCCTGGCAAACCTGTCCAAACGAACTCCATCTCGACTTTTCTGGGAAGCATTCAGCTACGCTGGAACTAGACTAATGCGCTAGGCCTATTCGTACACAAATATCCACCACAACTATTTAGGCGATCGACGTGTCTGCGTTTTCCACACCAACCGTTCACGGGGCCTGCAGCGATGCCCTCCATTGAAACAGAGCAATTTTAATTATAGTTGCTTTCATACACAAACTGCAATAACCTGAAGATTTTTTCAAATGTTTGTGTGCGGCAAGTGCCATATTGCTAGACTGCGTTGTTATATTTATGATGACATAGAACAAAAAGAAAAATATGTAATTATGTTGAACCCGCCACTATTGAAATACCAGTTTTTCAAACTGCGATAACATGAAAACTATTCTGCGTATATTAAGCGACATGTTTATATGACATTGCTATATTTACAATGACACCGAAAAAGACCAAATACTGCCTTTCCGCTGCCGCCGCCGCTGCCGCCGTTGCCGCCGAAAACGCCGCATACACACACGCGCTCCCACGCAATTTTAAATATGCTAACACGAAGTATAGCGAGTATAGTCTAATGCTATTACCACCACGGCTCGAGAAGATGCCTCCGGGTAACGGCTCATATAAAATAAGTGAAAGAAGTCGTTATGTGCCCGCCTACCATGGGCCGTCGGGTGAAGGTTGCCGCCTATGGGATGGACAATTAGCTTTGTGTCGATGGTGCCCGGTTAGTGGCACTCAATCTCGTTGATAGTGAAGAACCAGCGATGACAAGATCTATACCCGGGACCTTCATGTATCAGTCACAAGTCTCCGTTCCAAACGACTCCCAACACCGCATCATCCCGCTTCCGCATCTGAACTCACACGGCTTTGGCAACATAACATTTATGTAAATACTGTGTGTATGTGTGTGTGTGTGTGTGTGTGTGTGTGTGTGTGTGTGTGTGTGTGTGTGTGTGTGTGTGTGTGTGAGTGTGTGTGTGTGGGGGGAGGTCCATTTAGCATGTGCCTCATCTAAAATCTTCCTGGTCATGGTAGTCCAGAACGGCAAGTGAAAATGAAATCGATTATCGTATTCAGTCTTTAAATAAGCGCAATTTCTTTCAGTTTACATAAAGCGTTCGAACCAACTCTTAAGTCCGCACACACGCACACACACGCACACACACGCACACATACGCACACACACGCACACACACGCACACACACGCACGCACGCGCACACACACATATATATTGACACATTTCACACAGAACAATAAACCAGTATTGCAAACGTTAATGGTTAGGTAGGAGGTTCATATTTAACAGTACACGTCTTTTAACAGTACACGTCTAGTCAACTTTTTTAAAAAACCTTTAATTTTGGATAGGGGAGACCGGGGCTGGTTGACGCGATTTACACAAAAAGTCATATTTAGCAAATACTGTATTATTTTGGTAAATCATAATAGCGTGGCTACATTCCAAATTATATCACCTAATAATATACGCATTCATGCATTTCACAAGTGGAATGCTATTTGTCGTATTGCTTGTTATTTAACACCGTGTCACCTGCGCCAACCTGCCCCGTATACGGGGCAGGATGACGCACACACCAGGGTAGGTTGACGCACCATATTTAAGACGCCAATGTGATTTTAAAGCAACCATTTATTAATGTTAAGTGTAAGTGTGTTTGTCAAAGACGTGATCGAAATCAAATGCATCAATCGGAGTCACAACTGTGACACACATAACACCGATCACCGCCCGTGCAATCCTCATGAGCCCATTTCTCGCATTCAGTGCAGCTGACCCACTTCTCGCTGGGTCTGCTATTACCGAACGGCTCGTCACAAACGAGGCATGGGCACGTTTCCTCTTCCGTATTTTTTTGTCGCTTGGCAAATTTCGCGTCTTTCTTCTGAACGAGTGATTGCGCCACTTTACGGCTGGTCTTTCCTTTCACTTTAGCCTCCCGTTTGGCGGCTTCCGCCTCAAATGCGTTCTTCACGGGGGTGTCAGTTAAAGGGAAACATACGGGAACTTTTTGGGATTAAGCACCTAAAAGAGTTAATGCAAACTAACTATTTCCAACTATAATCATATTTTTAACGTTTTTCATGAATTCCGCCATTTTGAACAGAAAATGACGTAAACAATGCTGCGTACTTTTCTGGATTTTGTGTGTACTAGTGTTTTCAAAAAACGTCAGGTGGCGCTGTGCGATGTTACCAATTGAGTTTAGACAAGATGGCGTGTCGTTACGGTTCTGATTCTTCGTCTGATGAAATAGATTCAGAAGTACCTGGATATCGGTTTCAACCGCAAAGACATGGGCCTGTATTGCAAGATAGACCAGAGCGTTCTGGTGACCGTAAGCATGATAACGAAGACGCGCGGGAAGTAGAAATGCAGAGGCGACTAACAAGCCGATACGTAACTGACTGGCGAATGGTGGTGACGGTGTCGCTGTGGAAAGTGTCAAGTTTATTTTTTGGTTCAGAAAGGAGTGTCTGCTGTCAGAAAACGGCTGCGACTCGTCAGCACGCAGAGCATGTCGATGAAGGTAATTAGTTATGTGTCTAGTATAAATAACTGCTCATTATGAGGTCCGGGCTGGGTAATAATTTAAATAAACGTATGTACTGAGTGAGTCGATCGCTCGGTCGGTGGCACCTCGATTCGACGACAGTCCTCAGTTCTCATGCCAGTGCCGTGGGCTCGGTGTCCGAGTGTCCAGTTTTATATTTTATGGGAATATTACTTAAGGTTATACTTCGCTGTTTTAAAAACGGTTCCAGGAACCGAGTTCAAAATTGTCCACGGCTATGATAGAAAACAAACAGGTTAACTGTTGTCCCCATTATCATATTTACAGTAACGACTATGCATGTGTATCACCGTATGAGAAAAATGTGTGGCAGTATTAATTGTTCTTTTAATAGCCTTGAATTTAATTTTATAGAGAGGGGGCATAATTATTGTATAAATGCAGAAAGACAATTCTAATCCATGCTGCTTGTGACATTGGCTTCATTCAGAATGGAACAGTGGAACCTCACTTTTAAGGACACCCTTGGGACTGGATAAAAGTTATCTTATCAGCGGTAGTACTTATATCCTAAACTATACCGAGGCTGTATTACCAAGGTCATCATATAGCTAGGTTCCACTGTAGTAATAACAATCCTTGTTTGTTTATCATTCATGTAACACTTTCATTTAAACGCTTGGTTCTTTGTTGCAGGTGGACTACGATGCGTTACGAATGGCCAAGGAAATATACTAGTTGCTATGAATCACATTCGGTTAGATAACTGGCAACTAGACCCGCCAACGAACAAGTATATATTCATGTGTTATAACAGCAGTGAAATGTGTTGTTAAATATTTATTGACATATATCAACAATGACGATAATACTACAGTAGCCAGAACATCAAGCAAAGCAACAGCAATTTTAAAATGTATAAACATATAATATGTATGAAGTTTCATAAACTGTTTATACTAGGCATAGTTAGTAGAAATCTGCCAAACATTTTTTTGTTTAATAGTAAACAACATAGGATCATTCCAGAACATGTTGAGTAGCACGCCTATGCGAGAATTGAAGAAAGGTTCAAATGATTTCATAAAAACACTGCTTGTTGATATATACCAATTTGATAAGGAAATGAACTACCTCAAACCTATTTTCATACATCACCTGCTGACAATGTTAGTAAATTTATTTACGCCTTATTTTATTTCAGGTCTGAGGTGGGCTGCATATAGACAGTTCATCTGGTAGATCCATGGCAGGCTGGACCGAAAGGTACGGAGAGTTATACCAGCGTGTACCAGCCATCAAATACGATCACACTTCCCTGCACTCGATGGGACACAACATGAGGGATTCCACTTGGCACTGGAGGACTGAACTAGACTAAACTAGAGGATGCATTTGTCACCTTATACAAAACTATGGCTGTCGGTGGAAATGCAAACAAAACAGCCAGTCCCTTGAAACGTCCTTGTCAATTGTCAGTTGGATTGATTATTTATTTACAAATCGACTGCCTCTTGATGCCAGCAGATCATGTTTCATTGGCTTGGGCACATCTGCCCCAAGGACTGCAATTCCAGTTGGGACAGTGATTCCTGGCTGTTTCAGATTTCTCATAGACATCATTCACTCTTTCCATGGACATTTGGGTTTGAAGGTAAATCTGCTGCTGTGTTTTGTCGTTCGCAGCACCCACTGCTTGCGCCTTCTTGGCCAAACATCCACAACGTTAACAGGGTTGTCTGCGCTAGGGCTTGACCAGAACTTCCATACCAGAGCAGACAGTATGAGCCGTGCTTTCGTCCCTATAATAAATAGGACATACAGTATTGTAATAAAATTCTTACCAACAAAAAGCAACAGACCCATCAGCATCTATATCTTATTTGTAAGCTGCTGTGAATTACGACTGGTCGGCTTTTAGTGAACTTTGAAATGCCATTTTCCAAATGACAATAATGTATAAATATGTCTTCTATAATTGCACTCAGTAATCATGTTTAAAAATGTTGACTGTTTGAATCATACTCAAATGGCCAAATATTCATAATCAGACATTGAAAAAATAATATTGATCCTTACAAACAAGGCATCCCATTATGACAGTCCTCCACAGTTGCAGTTATCATCACTCGTTTTTGTCATGTATCTTATATATGGTATATACATTGACTGTATTTTGTTATCGTTACTATTACATGGATAATTTATTACACTAAAATTAGTGAATACAGTTGTGAAGTATTCACGCCATCTCTGTGTCATAGTTAACACCTGACAGTCCTGTCCATTCAACCACCATCCTCCTCTGGGAAGTATTCAGCTCCACACAGCATATACTACGAAAATAGTATCACTGTCAGGTACTCATTTATTTATCCGAATGAACTGGAGCAATGTGGAGTGAGCAAAACTCCACAAGCTTTGAAATGGCAGAGACTTAAAAGAGTCTGATGATCTAACCACTATGTTACCATGCCACAATACGTTAGTGGTGCTATTATTAGAATGACTGAGGTCGACTTTTTACAACTAAATACCTATTGCAATGTATCACTTCTGTCCTACCTTCATAGAAGAAGTGCTGTCTTTTGGAGCAGTACTTGAGTAGGTAACTGTGAAATACTTCAAGTTGTCCAATGTGGCAGTACTTTGTCAGGTGGGGAAGAGCTGGCAGAACATGTCGTGGTGTAATGGTGGAAGTAGGAGCAACCCTCTTTCGTGGAATCTGTAAAACATGACATTGTGTTTGTGCACTATTACCGTAAAGCATTTGCTAAATTATCACATTACAAAAAAAGATAATGTAGAATTCTTTTTTTTTCAACTGAGAAATCAATAAGAGTTTCCATGTGAATAATGCAGTACATACCGACTTGATGAGATGTGCAGTAGACTTGCTAGATGTAGTAGGCCCTGGGGACAGCGGAATGCGAGTGAACAATGGTTGTGTAATGGTCTGCAATAGAGACAGATACTGAATAAAGCTCACGTCTGGATTAATTATGGAGTGTTTGGTATCATTAATAATATGGTCATATAGTGGGTCATTCTATGTGAAGGTAACCAATAATTCTGAAATTGGTTGCACTCAACTCTTCAGTTTTAGAATAATCAATTTAGTGATATCCCTTGAGAAGATGAACATGAAACCAAAATAGGAGCCTCTCAACTGCAGTAATTGTTGGGCTACAGCAATTTGACATTTAGAACTTCAATTTATAATTACGTTGAGTTTAAAAATTAAATAAAACAATCAATATTTCAAATGTTAATATATATTGCCTTATTCAATTTGTAGTTTTTTATAATGAATAAATAAAATCATAATATCAATAATGTTACTTTTGTGTTACTTTAATTCTTGTTACTTTTGATGTAGTTTTCTGACAACCAATTAAACCATACTGCTACACTGCTGCTTGGTTGACAGATAAGTATCAGTTCAAGTACAATTTGTAAAACCAGTACAAAAATAATATTGTGATATTTTTCACACCAATGGGAGTTTAGGTTCAATAGTCTGCAAGCAGCCACTAAACCCGTCTTATGTGAAAAGGATAGTTTGTCACAGACATACTATCAATTCTTATTTAATTTGGAATTGAACTGATAAAACATACACATACATTTGAATAAAAAATCAAAACAGATTGAATTGGAATTGAATGAACTGATCAAAACAAATTACAGTAAACCTCGCCTAAGTTGGATTCAATCGAACAGAGTGATTTAAACCGAGTTGCGCAAAATTCTGACTTAGCCGAAGATGACATATCCCAGCGCCAAAGGCAACCCTCTAAAAGCCCTTAGTTAACTGTAAATAACGTGGTAACTCTATAAATGTTGATGTCCACAAGCAACATACAACATCATACAGTATTAAAACAGTTTTATGCTTCATTTTGGCACGGATCTCTAAGGTTATAGCTTACCAAGTGATTTTGTTGAATACTGCGATTCGACTTAGGCGAGGAAAAACACGAGTTAGGCAAAGATCCGACTTACACAAAGATTTTTATGGGAAATTCATTACAAATCAACCGTTCCTCGGAAATCTGTCCGAGTTGAGCGAAGATCCGACTTAGGTGAATCTGACTTAGGCGAGGTTTACTGTATTTACAATGATTTGTTATAGAAATTTACATTTATAAATGGTAACAGTCCCAGTACACACACAAAGGGTTTATCACCTGACAACACCTGGGTGAAAAACCCTTCTGTACTGCCCCTTTACATAACCCAGGTTGGTTTCCTTTGTTCATCATTTCTCTTATCTGCTCTTTCAGTCCCTAAATTCTATATTTACACAAGTTTTATTACCAGCCTAAAACCTGACTGGTAATTGCAATTGGTACCTGCATACCAAGTGGTTTATGGAGAAGTGGGTTTGAAGGGCTTGATCTTTGTTGCATCTCAAGTGATCGATGAGCTAATTACCTGTATTGCAGATTAGGCTTTCAAAGTAATTATTTTTAATGATTTGTTAAAATTAGAAACACGTGGTGAATTTGCGAATACAAAACATAACACATTTTAATGTATATATATTGATTGAATTTCAACATAATAAAAGTGACACTTATTCAATGGCATTTAAATAAATTATAAGACACCAAATTTAAAAAATCAAAGATTTACCTCACACACTTTATTTTAACATAAAAGTACTTTTATAACATATAAAATAGTAATAATAATATAAACAGTATGTTACTTTTTATACCGTTACACTGTGTCCGTTACTTTCTTTCCTCTAACTATAACAAGATAGCTGTGCATCTGGAGCCTACGAATGTTTGTAAAATCAAATTTGTCAAATTGTCAATTATCATTCCAAATACACCAGTAGAATTGTCACTCACTTGTGATGAAATAAAAACATTGTCACTGTTATGTAATGGGAGCTGATTATCCAGCATTTCCCTGCTGTTGATTGATGGGTAGTTAGTGGAACCCTTATCAATGGTCATCAGTCAGTGATTTTTATAAGCAGATGTTCAACATAATGTATTTACAACAAATTCATTTCAACACACAAACACATTTCGCCTAATGTTATTACAGAACATTCTGATGGGGTCATAGCGACAATTCCAGACTTTTCTGCCCGGTGACTTTAATTAAAGTGCTATATTATCGCTCACGCCAATTGATTGTCGTTAACTTTTCCTTCCTAATCGTCGGCTTTCTTCTAGTCTTCAATGTGTCATGTAGTTCTAGATTATTCCCAGCATATCTATACCTTTGTTCACGCGGCCGTGATACCAATCAAAATAAGTCAAATTCCCGGTGGAAGGCATGCATTCCTCAGAGGCAGAGCAGAGGCTAAGTCTGTCTGAGGTTCAGTTCCTGCCGACACCATTCCCAAACTAGAAAGTTAACTAACGTATATAACGTCAGATCCTGCAATATGAAATTGTACAAGACTGTCATTTAGGTACTAAATACTCAATACTAACCTTCTTGCGATCTGACTTCACCTGACAGCGCGCTAGACAGAGAATATGCGACCGTTTCGATGGCTGTGCCTGTGGTCTGTAACTAAATATCGTCCGCATTGCTCCAAGCTTCAAAACCCGACGTCGCCGACGTTTCGACGGGTCTTATCTCATAGCATTACAAATATACATCCACTTCGAAACACGTTTTTTCAAAATGAGCCGAACAGAATGAACTGTACAGCGTAGGCCGTAACATGTGTACATGTGTTGACAACATTGCTTACATCATGGGAAGACCGCGGTAAAAATAATGCTGCTCGTTTATTGGTTGCTTTTGGTTGCCATCAGTAAGATGGCTGCCTTCGTGTTATCGAAGATTTCATTAGAATTTTCCACTTTGAGATAATATTACCAGTAAACCACTGACTTTAAAAATTTGATTATAGTTGGAAATAGTTAGTTTGCATTAACTCTGTTAGGTGCATAACACCAAACAGTTCCCTTATGTTTCCCTTTAAGATCATGCACCGCCCTCGCTTTTTGCCGCGATGGGTTGTTTTCCGCGGGGGCGCCTTCGTGAATGGACGAACGTCTTCCGGTGTGAGAGGTTGTTCGCGGCGCGAAGATGCACATGCTGGCGTCGACGGCGTCGATTGATGACCTATGCCCGCTGTGCCTGCTGCCATTGACGCAGACGCTTCGTCGAGGATTGGCGCGTCTCTGACGCCTGCTGCGTTGCCGGGTAGAGGCGCGTCTCTGACACCTGCTGCCTCTTGCTCCGGGGAAGGTGGCCTATCAGTGACGTCAGCCGGTAGGAACTCATCGTCAGTGAATATATCTGGATCGAACGGGAATATGCCGGAGACTTTGAATCCTGCCTGGATGTTCCCTGGAGTCATGGCCCTCGGAAACGTCAGTCCCACCATCGCCGGCACGTCATAGATCGTCATGGTGCGACCCTTGTGTGAGACGATCCAACCATCACATGCCACGTTGTAGTACCTTTTAAGTGGTCCATACACTGACCGGTCCAGTGGCTGCCGCTTATGCGAGCAATGCGGGGGAAATGACACCACCACCACACCGTTGTCTTTGGCATACTGGAATACATCGATTGACAAGTGTGATATGTGATTGTCCAGCAACAAGAGCACTTTATCCGTGGGGGACTGTCAAACATGAGCCACGAAGTGCTTCATGAAGGTCAGGAAACCAGACGCGGTCATCCACCCGGAAGGGTGCGCTGTGCCCACACACCCTACCGGGCCACCATTGACAAATTGCTCGATAGTTCACTCTCGGAAAGATGAACATCGGGGGTACGCTATTCCCCACAGCGTTTACCGCACAACAGAGTGTCACGAGTTGTCCTCGTTCCGCTGACACTATGGCGCCGACCTGTTTGCTACCAGTTGTCGCAATAACCTTCGCTGGTTTCTGGACCGTGGTGCATCCCGTCTCATCGACATTCCATATCCGTTCGAGTGCATAGTTTTCGCGCGCATAAACTTCCATTAAGGTGTCAAAAAATTTAGATACGTTCGTCCGGTTGAAACTCGTCGCTCGGCTCAGTGAGGTTGGTTCTGGCGACCTCAGCGATATCGTGTCATTTCTTTTCAGGAACCCGTTTAGCCAATCGACGCCTACACGCTCGTTCTGTGTCCACGTAGCAGGGATGTCCTTCTTCAGTTTTTGACGTAATCGTATGCCAGCTTCCGCGCCTGCATTGTGCTGAGGCCATAAAACAAACTTGCTGCCTTCTTTGCATAATCAACAAGGCTGGCCTCCTCTGCCTTGTTGAAGACGCATCTGTTTCCATAGTAACCGACGATCTCAACTGCTCCGGCTGCTCGAACCGTACCGTCGCAAAGTAGCCTCGCTGATGTTGCTGGCTTTCGCCACGGCACGACACTTCTTTCCTTCCTCCAAAACTTCTTTGATAGCCGCATTCATGCTATCCGACGACGTTCGACCTCTGTTCGATGTTCTTTTATAGGTTTGCATGGCTGACCATAGACCTGCAACATGAGTTTTCACTTGTATATGTATTTACAATGGCGACATAACAAAATTACGCAGTTTTAAATCGATATCCCCCCATGCTGTAGGCTTAACTAAAGCAAACCCTTTCCAGTAGCCTATTACCCCCTCCCCCTCCCCCCTTCCCCGGTAATAGGCCTAGCCTACTAAAAACGCTAGTTTATGCATGGTTCAAACATAATATTATTACTCTACCGCAAGATTAGCTAAACACATAAGCGGCATTGCGCATATTAATTGTCAATAGGTCCTACACAAAGTCACACAGCGCATAGCCTAGGCATAATAGGCCGACTATAACAGCCCCCCCCCGCGCTCCTTAGCTGCACAAAATTATAAATGACGGCAAATAGATATAACGTAAGTTACAATTGGTTTCTCTCTCCCCCGTATTACAGCATTTATATCCAACGAAAACGCATAAAGTAATAAGACACACTTGCGGGGCAGGTTGACGCATGCGCCAACCTGCCCCATAGAAAACGCGTCAACCTGCCCGGAGCTGGTCGGCCGCCATTTGCAATACGCAACACACTACATATATGCCGTAACGTAATTGTGTTTATTTCCACGTGAGCTTATATAACTTAGCTTCAGCAGTGGCCACTGTACGCATTTTGGTCACTAATTAACGACCTTGTACACGACAGAGAGTATATTGACATTTTATTACTCAAAGTTGATAAAATGCAACAAACCGTGATAACTCGCTCGCGTGTTTTTCTTTTGACGCCGAACTTTCTGGAGTTGTGCGTAATCATCCCGTTGATCGGTAGATGGAGCCACCATGCAATTGGTTCAATATTATTCCGATAAATCAAATGAATCAACCAGCCCCGTGCGTCCACCAGCCCCGGTCTCCCCTACCTTTTGTTTTTGGTAAGAGTATTAGAAACGTAATTACCAAGCCAGATCTTGAGTGTCTCCAAATAACAATCCTAACTTCCGCGCCGAGCTCGAACCCTCTCCAGAAAGGTTGGTTTTCTCGTGAATGTTGTTATGCTCTGGTATGGTTATGCTGATGTTAAGATACCATTTATGCAGGCACCCAGGAGAGATTCGCTGTACGTCTTTCACACAGGAACCATCTGATAGTGCTAATACAATAAACGACATCTGCTTATGTTGTGTTGTGTGGCGTATCAGAGTCTTCTCGGAGTCAACAGGGTAGGTTGGCACTCCGATCACGTAGTACAGTGTGCAAGTAACCTGCAAGAGTACAGCAATATGTCCAGGGGAGAATTGTAAAGCGCTCTGAGAACTGGTTACCCGATTTGTTTTTATAACTATTCGAATGGTGCGCTGTATGCAGAGTAGTTTAAGATACAACAGGAGCTGTTTTGATATGCTCTCTCGTGTAGTTATTCAGGGTAGTCGTTCATATACGTCAACAAGTTTCAGTTACGTCTATTTTCAATCCAGACGTGAAGTCAGGACTTCCTATAATAAGAAATCTAGGTACCATTTCTATCATATATATATATATATATATATATATATATATCATTCCGAACTACTATCAAGATGGACTGGGTGATAAAAGATTAAACACAGTTCCTGATGCAAAAGATATGCTGCATATAGCAAATGCGTGTACGCTTTACTTTAGTCAAACACGAGCTACTCGTCATTGCTCGCTGTTTTAGGTATACAACAAACAAAATGTTAATTGATTTGCACGCATTGTCTTACGAATAAGTAACATTATATATTATTATTTTAAAAACGGTCGTCCAAACAAACTGAGCACTGGGATGCAACTGTTGGTTGGTTCCTGCAGCAGCACATGCGTTGAAGGAAAAGGTGTTATTATGCAATACGCTAATTCCAGTGCTTTTAAGACTAATTGTTTGTACAGTAGTTGACTTCAACAAGTTATCAGAGCTCTCTAGTATATATATATAAAAGACTAAGTGAGATGTTTGAATCTTCGTAAACTTAATGTCAAATAATGTGCCGAATATGAAGCCTGTTCATTGCAAACTCATGTCACTAAGCCCGCTCAAACGTGGTCATTTGTGTGTCACAAAGCAACCAGCCAATCAGATGTTGCTGACGTCACCACAGGCAATGGCGCTGAGCGCGCCCTATCCTTTAGCACGGCGAGCGGCGGTGCGACTTGTTTCAGATTGTACATGAAATTACAATTGCGGAATTTAATATTTTTACATCACCGTTTAGGTAATAATCGTATCTACAAGTTTGTCGCTGGAATTACACAGGAATTGTGTTAAATTGTTAAGTTATTGCCGTTTGAACATCGCGAATGCTCAACCTTTCATTATATCCGCTAAGCATTCGCGATGTTCAAACGGCAATAACTCAAAAAGTTAACACAATTCCTGTGTGCATCCGGCCACACATTTATAGGTGATATAAAATAATACCAAATTCCCCGATTGCAATCTTAGGTACGGCCTGAAACACAAACCCGCATAGATGCGTGCCATGCTAAATCCTAGCGGTGCTACCTGCGGTGACGTCACTTCGACCGCTAGGTGTCGCAACAAACTGTACAGAAAAGCGCGACCAAAAAGGGCCTTGAACAGGGTGACGGAGGGGGTAAAAAAATTTAGGTGAATTTCAGGACACTATTTTATGGTATATTTAATTCAGATTGGGAATAAAAAAGGTTCATTTCGCTTAGTCTTTAAAGTATAAATATATTTAAAAAAAACCTCAAAGTATTTTGCATCGTTTATTATTCTATCCTTAATTGGTTTAAGATATGACTGAATATTTTACGCACTGCATAATTGGATATTAAAGAACCGGATTTGCTGTTGTGACCTCCCGTCGAAGTAGTCGGTATTGTTGTGTTGCGTGAATTAAACTCCTGTCAAGCACATAGTGCTATTACACGTACACTGAGCTGTTGTCAATTGCATACCTGTATCACTGTACAAAGTAGGACACGGTAGCATGGTGTCAGAAATAAACACGAACCTGTCTCGCAACTTAGAAACCACATTCCGTTGCTGGCGTTGACATCTTACATTACCGTAAAGTCGCGAGTTTAATACATGGCTACAGTTAATATTCCAGCACCGAAGCCCCTCAACATAAATGATAAATCTGCGTTTAGCCTGTGGAAATCCTGGAGGAAAACATGGACTCGGTTTGAAATAGCAACTGGGATATATGACGCAGGCGACAAGAAAAGGGTGTGCACACTGCTATCAGTCATAGGAGAAGATGCAGTTAAGGTGTTTGACACTTTTCAATACGGGAATGGTGAAAGTGAGGACAGAATACAAGACGTGCTCAACAAATTTGAGGAACACTGTAACCCTAGACAAAACACAATCTATGAGCGTTATAAGTTCCATTGCCGCCACCAGGAGGCTGGTGAATCTGGGTCTTGCTATTTAACAGAATTGCGTGTCGCAGTCGACAGCTGTGATTTTGGGACAATTACGACGAGCCAGATTCTGCGCGATCGTTTTGTACACGGTCTGCGCGATGCCAAGGTGCGTGAGCGATTGCTGCGAGAAAAGAATCTCACACTCGACAGAGCCTACGAGATGGTTCAAGCGGCTGAAGCTATAGCAGAGCAAATGCATTTGATGTCGGGCGAGCAAACTGTCAGTACGGTTCATCAGCGAGGTCATTCAGGTCATCAGGATCATCGAGGTCAGCAGGGTCAACAGGGTCAGCAAGGTCGTCATTCACGCGACACACTGAAGAAGCCATCGTACAGCAAATGCAAGAATTGTTCCTTCGAGCATGCGCCGATGAGCTGCCCTGCATTTTGGAAGGAGTGCCATAAATGTGGAAAATTAAACCACTTCCAAAGCAGATGCAAACAGAAGAACGTGAAGCAAGTGCAACGTTCAGTGAGACCAGTCAAAACGACTATCGTCACGTACGTAGGCACGCGCGAGAAGGCATTGGGGCAGTGTAAGCTTTCTGTCGTCAGGAAAGGCGTCAGACACCGACTCGTGTTCAAAGTTCTTCAGGGCAAGTATACACCGATACTTAGCCTAGACGCCTCTGAGGGCATGGGCGTGCTGAAAATCAAGGACTGCGACCCGCTGGACTACGTATGCAGTGTCAACGAGTCGAGCAAACTAACGGAGATGAACCTGAAAGCTGAGTATGCGGACGTGTTCCAGGGCCCGGGCAGGCTCAAGAACAGCTACTCCATCCAGATAGACGACTCCGTCAGACCAGTTGTGTATGCGTCCCGGTGCCGATGCGCGACAACGTTCACGAGAAACTTGAACAGCTTGTTCACGAAGGAGTCATCACGCCTGTAACGGACGCAACTGATTGGGTGTCCAGCATGGTGGTGGTATAGAAACCAAATGGTCAGATCCGGCTATGCCTGGATCCGAAAGATCTAAATGTAGCGATCAGGCGCGAGTACTACCCCATGCCGACCATCGAAGAAGTCAGCACTCGTTTGAAGAAAGCCAGACTCTTCACTGTGTTGGATGCCAAGAACGGTTTCTGGCAAATAGCATTGGATGACCGATCCAGCATGCTAACGTGCTTCAACATCCCCTTCGGTCTGAGGATGCCGTTCGGCATAAACTCGGCGCCAGAAGTGTGGCAACGCACTATGAATCAACTGGTGGAGGGACTGAAGGGTACAGAGGTCATACACGATGACTTTCTGATCGTAGGTTGCGGCGACACAGACGACGAAGCAGAGGCTGACCACGACAAGAACCTACGTGCGTTCTTGGAACGTGTCCGTGAGCGTAATCTTCGTCTAAACGCGGATAAGTTGAAGTTGAAGATGACGCAAGTTCCGTACATCGGACATCTACTCACTCGAGAAGGACTCCGCGTTGACCCAAGAAAGGTTGAAGCAATCGAGAACATGCCTGCGCCAGAGGATGCAAAAGCTGTGCAACGGCTATTAGGGTCAGTGAACTATTTGGCGAAGTTCGTGCCGCATCTGTCGACCATCATGCAGCCCCTCAGACGACTCTTGGACAAGGACACTGAGTGGTGTTGGTTGTATACTCATCAGCAGGCATTCGATCAAATGAAGAAAGCTCTAACGATGACTCCAGCTCTAGAGTACTACGATGTGATGAAGCCAGTAGTCATACAGTGCGACGCATCTGACAGCGGGCTTGGCGCTGGGTTGCTTCAGAACGGGCTTCCGGTCGCCTATGCATCACATGCGCTGACCAGCGCTGAGAAAAACTATGCGCAGATCGAGAAAGAGTTAGCTATAGTTTTCGCCTGCGAGAAGTTCGATCAGTACGTCTATGGCAGAGATAAGGTGCACGTACAGAGCGACCACAAGCCACTGGAAGTTATTTTTAAGAGGCCCTTAGTGACTGCTCCTAAGCGCTTACAGCTAATGCTGCTGTGACTCCAGCGGTACAGTCTAAATGTCACATATATGCGCGGAGTAGAGATGTACATCGCGCATACTCTAAGTCGGGCGTACATTCCAGGCGACCCGAGTGTGCAGGAACGTTCGCAGAGATCGACCTGACGGAAGGACTGTCAGTGTCTCCCAGACGACTACAGGAGCTACGAGTTGCCACCGCGAGTGACTGTGTTCTACAGAAACTCATACAGGCTACCCTGAGAGGATGGCCTTCGCAAAAGTCGGACACTGATATTGACGTGCGCGCATACTACAACGTGCGCCACGAGTTGACCGTGCATAATGGTCTGGTCTTCAAAGACAACAGGATCGTAGTGCCGACCAGCGTGCGAAAAGATATAATCGCCACGGTTCACCGATCTCATCAGGGCATACAGGGTTGCATTCGTCTCGCAAAGGATGCTGTGTATTGGCCACTGATGAACCAACAAATCACCGACTACGTCAGTCAGTGTAGTGAGTGCAACACGTACCGTCCTGAGCAGTGCAAGGAGCCGCTGATGCCACACGCGGTTACAGATCGAACTTGGGCGAAGGGTGGTGCGGACTTGTTTGAGCTACAAGGTCAGCACTATCTTCTACTTGTCGATTACTACTCTAACTTTTTCGAGCTGGCACGACTTGGTTCAAGAACGCGTGCAACGTGTGTCATCGACGCAATGCGCTCACAGTTTGCACGTCACGGTTCGCCCGAATTGCTGGTCTCAGACAACGGGCCCCAGTTCTCTTGCGGGGAGTTCAGAGCGTTCACGCAGTCATGGGATATCGAGCATGTTACGAGCAGCCCACACTATCCACAGAGCAATGGGCAAGCTGAACGAGCCATTGGGACCGTGAAGAACCTGATGAAGAAGGCGTTGGAAGACGGCAGCGACGTCCAGTTGGCGTTGCAGAGCTTCAGAAACACGGTACGCGAGGGATACAGCGCGTCACCAGCACAGCTACTGTTCAGTCGTAGATGCAGAACGTCACTTCCGATGCAACGCGCGATGTTGAAACCACAACTTGCGGTTGAGGTGCCTCGTGACAGGAAGGCTATGAAGGATGCGCAACGTCTGCAGTACAACAAGTCTTCGCATCAGTTGGAGCCGATAGCACCAGGCAGTGCTATTCGCATGTACCTACCGAGAGGCACTTGGACGCTTGGAGAGTGTTCAAAGAAGCTATCCAACCGTTCGTACCTTGTGCTTGTCCATGGGCATACTTACAGACGCAACCGACGTGCGTTACGTGTCGTCAACGAGTGTCTTCCGCGACCTCAGTGCAAGACTCCGATGCCTCTACTCTCACGAGAAGCTCGTGCAACTCTGCCTCGTGTCGACGACAACGTCCCGATGGATGCGGACTCACCGCCGCGTGAGGATCCTGTGCTGACGCATGGCACACCATCCGATGATGTGTCACCTTCTCGTGTCGTCCCGTCACCGGCTCGTGTCGAAACATCACCTGTGCGCAGAGGCACACGGGCCAGAAAGCCACCGTCGTACTTGGCTGACTATCAACATTGATAGACACTTGTCGTGTTTATATTAGTGTTAATTGTTTTCTTACACAATTGACTTTTTTTGTAAAAGGAAAGGGATGTTACGTAACTGACTTTATGCAGGACAATAATACGTGGGACATTATTTAACAAGATTTAACAAGATTGCCACCCAGAGAATTAACTCTAGGTGGCAGGTGGACAAGGAAGCCCTTTGGCTTATCGAGAATCCGACCCTTTTATCTATGTGTATCCCGCCCGTCTGAGGTATGTGTCGATTTTATTTTTAAACATATTCACGCTACTAGCACCCACACAATCTGCAGGTAATCTGTTCCATTCATTTACAGTCCTTTGTGAAAATGAAAACTTTCTTATATCCAATCTACTCTGCTCCTTTGCCAATGTAAGTTCATGTCCTCTAGTCCTTCTATCTTTCTTAACTGACAAAAAAAATATTTCTATCAATATTTTCATAACCCTTCAATATCTTAAACATTTCTATCTGATCTCCTCTCAATCTCCTGGTCTCTAGTGTTGTTAAACCGCATTTTTTAGGCGTATTTCGTAAATAAGATCCCTCAGTTTTGGTATCATTTTAGTTGCTCTCCTCTGCACTCTTTCTAGCATATCTATGTCCTTCCTGCGATATGGCCTCCACGCTTGAATACAATATTCTAAATGAGGCCTAACTATTGTTTTGTACAGCGGTATTATTAGCTCTTTTTCCTTATACGTTATGTTTCGCCTAATTAATCCAAGGATTTGATTTCCCTTTGAAGCTGCAATTCCGCACTGCTCTGAAACGTTCATATCAGCACTAATGGTTAACCCTATGTCCTTTTCTTTTACAGTAGTACTTAGTACAGTACCCCCCATTGTATATTCTACTTCTTCGTTCCCATGTCCTGTGTGGAGGCATTTACATTTCCCAAAATTAAACAGCATTTGCCACTTTTCAGATCATTTGATCAACCTGTCAAGATCATCTTGTAAATGCTGTCTATCTCCATCACTTTTAATCCTTCTAAACACTTTTGTATCATCCGCAAATTTCAACACCTTGCTTGTTATTTCATCATCCAAATCGTTGATATATATTAAGAATAATATAGGACCAAATACTGATCCCTGTGGTACCCCACTCAATACCGATTTCCAGTTTGAAGCCTCCCCATCAACTACTACACGTTGTCTTCTGTCAATCAACCATTGTTCTATCCAGTTTATTATACCATTTCCTATGCCATGGGCCTTTAGTTTAAGCAGTAATCTTTGATGTGGTACTTTGTCGAAAGCTTTTTGAAAATCTAAGTAGACAATATCTACTGGTGATCCTCATCTACCCACTTAGTGATGTCTTCCAAAAAACATAACATATTTGTTAAGCATGACCTCGCTTTAAAAAACCATGTTGAGATGGGTTGATCAAGTTTTGTTTAACAAGAAAATCCACCATGTGATCTTTAATTAGTCTTTCTAACAATTTACAAATCACTGATGTTAAACTCACTGGTCTATAGTTCTCTGACTTGTTTCTCGAACCTTTTTTGAATAACGGTATAATGTTTGCTTCTTTCCATTCTAAAGGAACCACTCCCTCTTCTAATGACAAATTGAAAACTGTTGCAAGCGGTATGCTAATTTGTTCTACAATTTCCAATAGTAGTTTGGGTGGAATACCATCCACTCCAGGTGATTTATTATCCTTCATAGCCCTTATTTTCTTACCTACCATTTCCGGGGTTACAATTAATTGTCCTAAATAGTCTGAATCTGCCCCCTTGAACTTAGCCTCATTCTAAAGTACTCATTCAGGTCTTCTGCCATTAAGAATCCCTCTGATATTATATTTGCAGCACTATCTTCTAGAGGACCGACTTTATCTTGAACTTTCTGTTTGCTTCGAACATACGCATAAAAACTCTTGCTGTCATGTTTTATATTACTTGCTAATTGTTGTTCATAGCTTCTCTTTGAATTTCTAATTTCAGCTGTAGCTTGGTTAAGTGCTTCTTTATAACTGTTGTAGTCTTCATCATTTCCAGTACATCTATATGACTTCCACATGATTTGTTTGTACTTAATTTTTCTAATGGCTTCTTTCGATAAGTGTTTCATTTTGGACCGTTTTCCTTGTTTTTTGAAGGGTACAAATTTATCGACTATGCACTTAATTTCACTCTTTAATACATTCCAGCATTCTGTTGCCGTCTTATTTTTCAGTGTGTTATTCCAGTCTATCTTTGCTAAATATTTCCTCATGTCCTTATACCTTCCTTTGTGGAAATTTCTCCTATACTGCTTTTTACTATTCCTTTCTGATTTTACTTTGATGGTAAAATGTATCTGGTTGTGATCGCTACTCCCCAGTGGCTCACATATCTTGACATTGTCAACTAATTCATTCTGTGAGGACAAAACTATGTCTAACACATTCTCACCCCTGGTTGGTTCTAGCACATGTTGAGAAAGGAATGTATCTTGAACTAAAACTAAACACTTGTGGTCCTCACTCCCCATACTCTGTAGAGATTTCCACTGTATATGCCCGTGGTTAAAATCCCCCATAATAATACAGTCCCGTTTGCTTACTTCCCTTATAGCGTTTTGTATTTTTTCATTCTCTTCTATGCTTATGTTTGGACTTCGATAAACTAACCCAACTGTTAACGTTGAGTTTCCTGTAACTATGTTACACCAAACAGCTTCTTCGCAATCTGCTTCTCTTTCTAATTTTATTTCATAAGCCTGAATAGATTCTTTAATATATAAAATAACTCCACCTCCCTTTCTTCCTATTCTATTTTTTCTAAACATTACATATCCTGTCAGTCCCAATTCAGCATCTGATATATCGGTGGTGGTCCAGGATTCGGTTATACCTATTATATGAGGGTCAATATCTTCTACCATAATGTTTAGTTCATTTCTTTTGTTTACTATACTCCTTGCATTTAAACAAACACATTTATATCCAGCTTCAGAAGAGTTTTCCACACTGTTATTTGTTGATTTATTTGTGCTGTCTTTATCTATGCCTCCATTTTCAGGCTTTTCTGTGAGTCCCCCCTGATACAACCTGTCCCACTGTCAACAGATCGCAGCAGGTTCTCTGAGAAAACTGCTGCCCCCTTTCCACTAAGATGGAGGCCATCTCTCATGTACATATCTTCCCTCCCAACAAAGAATCCCCATAAATCTGTGAATCCCACCCCTTCTTCGTCACACATCTGCTCAACTAGTGCGTTGATCGCCATCCTCTTACAGTTTCTATACGTTGCCCCCCTTCCTCCCATTACTGGCAAAATTCCTGACAGAATAACTTGTTCAACTCTCGTCTTCTGTAGCTTCCTCACTAACTGTCTATACTTCTGTACTATCGCAGTTGTTCCCTCCCTGTCTGCATTATTTGTTCCTACATGTACCAGTATAGACCCCCCCTTGCCATGTCCCAATACCTTCTCTACCCTGTCAGTTACATGTTCAATCCTAGCCCCCGGTAAACAAACAACGATGTCCTTCCCCTCGCTCAGTGCCTTGTCCGTCTTTCTCATAATGGAGTCGCCCATAAACACCCTCTCTTTCCTCATTGCCCCCTCTATCACTGCCTTAGAATAGCTCCTTCTTCGGTTTGCATCTGTCTGCTTGTTGTCTTTCCCCCCTGTCGTCTTCTCTCCTGTCACATTCTCTTCCGATCCATTCTTTCCTGTCGCTTTTTCTCTTGTCACCTTCCCTTTTATCGACTTCTCTTCTACCACATTTTCTCTCACTTCCTTTCGTCCCTTCTTCGTTCGTCCCATCTCGTTTTCCTCTCTCCTCTCCCTTCCCATCTTCCCTCCCTCCTTCTCTACGGTCACTTTCTTCCCTGTCACCTTCACGCTTGTCACGTTTTCTGTTGTCGATTTTCCAATTTCTTCTCCTCCAACCACCTTCCCTCCTCTCAATCTCCTTTCCTCAGTTTTCTTGCCACTGCTATTCTCCTTCAGTCTTGCAGTATTCTCACCTCTCTCCCTGTCGTCTCTCTCCATTCGACCTGCCTCCTTGCTAATTCCCATCTCCATTCCCTTCACAATATCTGTCAACCTAACTATCTCCTTCTGCAGACACTCCACCTTCCAACACCCAATGCACTGAAAGGTGAATCCTTCCTCCATGGTTTCTGCCCATGACTTCCCACAGCCGGACAATGCAAAATCTACCCAGCTGTGGCAGTGATCGCACACCAAGTGTCGCTTTGCCTTGACTTGCCGCTTGCAAGGCGCCATATCCCGATCAGAAATTATTTAATAACTTAACTAACTTAGTCTTTATAAAGACTGTTTCCTGTGTACTACAGCACACTTTAGGTTACAAATTTCAATTACACAGCCAACTATTTATCCTGACACGAACGCTAACATTACCGGTAGTGACCTAATTTAAATACAATCAATTACGTTACGTTAGGTTGCTTTATTTATTTAGGTTACGCCGCCCGACTATCGCCCTTGCTTAATTTTAACAACAATGCTACCTAATCAAAATATCTAGCAAGTACTGGCTTACACAGATATTATTTTATGTAAGTAGTTTGATGGTTGTTACTTTATCTCCTATATATTCTACCACATAATCAGGTTTATTAAATCTTGTTTACAAATTATCGAAGCCTAAGTGAGTTACCCTATTATCACTCACTATACTAAGGTATTCTAAAATACTATAACTAACTAACTTTAAGCACAACTGCTACTCAGTATATGTTTATTGCAACTTTATGAATGATATTAAGGCAAGAATAATACTTATCAATCAGTAATTCCACTTGTTTATCAACTTTTCTGCACCACCAATTTCTACGATCTATCTCCGCCAAATATAGCCTCGAATCTCTTATTGTAGTGTGGTCCCTTGCTGTTGTGACCTCCCGTCGATGTAGTCGGTATTGTTGCGTTGCGTTGCTATTACACGTACACTGAGCTGTTGTCAATTGCATACCTGTGTCACTGTACAAAGTAGAACACGGTAACAATGATTTCAACATGTTACTATTGTCGTCGTATAACCAATTTGTTTGTGCAAAACCATGTTGATAACACGATCCCCAACATTAGCCGGGTGTTATATGTACTGGCTGAGTAGTCGCAACCTTTGGATTAACCTATTTAGTGCCATAAGGCTAAATACATGGACTACCTTGTAGTTAGTTTTCCATTAGTAACAATGTTAACGTTTTAACGCGGTTCGCCATTTGTGATAGCTCTCTTATTAAAATCAGATAAGTTAATATTTATGCATTCATGTTGTTGGAAAATATTGGTGCATTCTGTCACCCCCTGAAAATCGACGTACATAAAAATGAGTACAAACCAACATCACCGTATAATTAAGACTACTATTGTTTTTTCCAAGTGAAGCGCATGCCAACAACGGATCATGCGAACATTTACGCTTTGGTTTTAATAAAAACGGTGCACCGCAACGTCTGTGTCGTCACCAAGGTCGCACATGAAGTGTCACAAAGTCCCCTAAACTGTGAAGCCTTACGTACGGGTAGGCAGTCGGTTGGTCGTCACCATTGTATCGCGGGGAAATAAATCGATACCGTGGCGCCACCTATCGAATGGAACTCATATTAATGCACATTGGCGCCATTGTGATATCAGAATCGGATAGCGTGGTAGATTATCCACTGGTAAACATTTCACCTCAGTTGAATCTGATGCTTTTCAGCTGTGGTTCCGAAAGACATTTTGGATCATTTAAAATCGCACATTCAACACGACATATTGTTGCGAGTGGGCGGTGCGTTGAGCCAATACGAAACACGTTATGTTTTGTGGAACTTGCCAACTAATGAGACCGTCCCTAACTTGCAAGTGGCTTGATGAAGGCCACTCTCGGCAGATGAAATCGTATTTTATGAAGAACAAACCCTCAAAATGAGATACCGCCGTATTTCAATAGCTGTGTATGTTTGCTATCAACAAAACGCAAGTTTAATTAATAATGTTTAGATACGTTGAAATCACTTTGGACAAAGCGTGCCTCTAACAAGCAATTAGGGTTTAATCCTATTGGTATTTTAATTTAGCGCTGACCAACGGAATTCTTAATTGTAATCCCACATATAAATTATACATAATCTACTACACGTTCCTGCAAAACCTTGCGCATGCAAGCGTTTAAACGGTACCTCCCCCACATGGATGTATCAAACATGGTTCACAAATTAATGTTGCCACCCGCGTGCCACAATTAATAAATTCATTATGTTACAATTTGGGCAGCTATGTATGTTAACTAAAGATGTTCAATTCACCATACAATTGGTTGAATTATACATCATGTCCCTGTCTACTTTGTTTGAACAATCTTCTAAATCATCCATTATGTGTATTGATAAAATTATGTTTTATGATTCACACTACTTTATTAATGACATTATGCGTGGGTGTCTTAAAAATCCATATATGTGTCCTATAACGACGATCGCGTTGATAATCAAGCAAACAACCATGCCGCTACCATAATTTATTTACTACATTACACGCCAACCATGTATAACATCCGTTTCACTACCACCAATCTACATTATTTATTAATACACCAATCGTGCCAGCTAGGAGCAGCTAGCATCTTAGTAAAACATGCGGTTATTCACCAATTCCTTAGTAATGAGTTAATCGTTAATTTTGCCGAGCCAAGAATGTGTTCAGAGTTAGTGAAAATAGGCTGCTTTACTGGCTACCAGTGGTAGTTTGAGTTTGTGGTAGTAATTCCTATTATGTTTGTCCAGATTACCAATATCGTGTAAATTCATCATCATCTTATATTTACTTTAACTCACTAGATATTCAGTAAGTTATATTATGTAATTTATGCAGTGTCGGAGTTAAAACGTCACAGTTTGGGAGTTTAGTCATTATATGACGTCAGATATACACACTAGACACCATGAACCGGATAGATACTCTACCATACATTAGCTTGGCAACCGTCTTATTCTTAAATACGTATATTTGTTGTTGTCATACGGAAACAAATGGTACTTAATCAAAACCAAAACCAATGTTTATACATATCGTACGCATGTGTATTCAACCGAGTTATTGAAAAAAAGTGCTGTTTGTTTTATTTATTTCTAGTTATTTTTTTACAATGTTAGCCCCGTTTCCCGTATATTTATAAACAATATTATAACACAGGAAGGCGAACACGTTAAATTCGTCGCATTATATTTGTAATAAGCTTTGCCTATAAATAATTTGCTAAGTTCGTGCCCTGGGTGGCACGTGCTGACATCTGAATTGGTCAAACCCCCAAGCCGCCCACTTGCAGTTGGATGAACAGATCGCTTTGGGATTCATCATAATTAGAAAACGAACTCAGATTACTAAGATTTCCCGCGAGAATGCGCGATGTAAATAGGCAAGTGTTGGCAATGTAGACAGACAGACAGACCCGTCACGCGGCTTACAGCATACATAATAAGCACTTAGCACAACTCGACTCCAATCTTCCCGTATGATACCTACGGTTAGGATCATCGAAACAGTGTAGAATACGACGTCAGAGAATCTGGTATACGTCGTTCCAATACCAATTGAGAGTGAACGCAAGAACATGACGACGATCATAATATGACTGGATTTGTAACCGTACAACAATCGTGTAGGGATATGAACGACTTCGGGTGCCAGTATCCGATCTACAATTCTCCGGATTTTAGTAGGAAGGACAAGACGCAACAGCACATGAGGCCACGGCTGTCATATGGCGTTTCATATACACGCAGGCGTAGTGACACTTCCGTTATATTCTGAAATACATAGAACAAGACGAGTGTTGCTGATGGATATCCGGGTATAACAGTGTCAAGTCCTCGGCACTTGGAGGTATAACGAAGCCATGCCGCTTGCTTGTGTCGCGTGTCGGATGGAAAGAAATCAACACACATCCTTCAGCAAGTAGTTTTGAGGATGCGACAGAGTCAGGTGAGAAACTGTATCCGGTTTAATCAATTGCAATTCTCAACAAACTATGTAGCGTACACTTTGTGACAACGTTAGACTGCAAATCATCTCACTGCAGAGAAAACGATCTAACCTATGTGTTTGCGGCAAACAGCATCATGAATGTACCTGCCTCGTTTGCCAACATTTTATTTCTGATCTCGTGTATTCTCGCGGGATTAGTGCTACTCCTCGCTGTGATCTACGCTTACATTTACTACTGCAAACAGTCGCATCACCGACGTAGCAAGAACGCTCACCCGATGAACTCGTTGACCAATGGCGGAGGTGGCGGGGACAACCAGGTGAAACAATCACGTTCGTTTATGATGCTGACCATGAAGAAGAAGGCTGTAAAGCAGACATGTCGCCAGTGAGTTGCCAGCACTATGGCAGTTCTTGTGATGCAATAATAATCATCGGTATATTTTTTTATCTCGTAAGATAACGGAGTCGCGTATCGGACTCGATTCCGATCTGTGTCATTTAAACAATTTGTTGTATAAATGATACGCGTTGAGTTTACACAAACAAGTGCCTGAATTGAACTCGAGCGACTATTCGTGGGAAGGGCGATGTAAAATCAAACATCAACATGCCGCCTCGTACATGTTATGTGGCCAATCTCTGGATCGTAGATGACGTCGAGTGTTATTAAAAAATGAAGGTATGCTTGATGATTGACACCATGTTTTTGATTGTTTTGAAATCGTGTTAGAACAATGTCGAACGCAGTCACGCAGTCACGCAGTCACACAGTGAGTAGAGAATCGGACTCTCAATCGAGAGCACCCGGGTTCGAATCCTGTGCTGCCGTTTCGAACCTTATGCTAGTTCGTTCACTCTACTTTGCTCTGGTTCTCTGAGCAGTATGAATGAGTACCTGGCTATATACTGTAGTGGATATTT
>CM034539.1:40737143-40965396 GCA_020002185.1 Paraescarpia echinospica
GCGTTCAATGGGGCTTTAGCCAGTCGAATACGAGACAGTCGTTGGCCACCCTATCGGGGCCGAACAGGCACTGGAAGCCGCTTAGCGGCATTCCGCGGCACCGTAAGAGCAGGTAGGTGACGCAATATTGACCGCACACGTTAGATACGCCGCTCAGCAGTCGCTTGTCGTTGTGCGTCCACGAGTCGCAGTTGCGGTTCAGGAAGGCGCGGAAGTCGGCGTGCAGCGGCGGACGGCCGTACGAATCGAAGTACTCGCCTCGCCGGTCGGCTCCCACGTAGACGGCCACCCAGTGCTCGCCCGGTTCGTCGCCGTCGTCGGTGTTGCACACGAACGCCGTCGGGTAGGCGGTGAGCCGCCGCCCCGGCAGCTCGTCTTTGGGCACGTCGCCGACGACGATGTTTTTAGTGTACGCGTCGATCGCCAGGCGACGCATCAGCTGAAACGTGTCCATCTCAGAAGTCGTACACGACGTTCCGGTTCTTGTCGATTTCGAGCACCGTCTCGAACTCCCCGTACACGACGACGTTCACCGTCCGGGCGAGCGCGTGCACAAAGTGGATCTCGGCGCGCAGGTTCCCCGTACGCACGACGTTGAAGTGTTCGCCGTAGCAGCAGTCGGGCGACAGGTCGAAGCCGAATATGGTGTAGCCGCTGCCGAACTCGCCGCGCGTCACATCGAACCCCTCGTCCTCGTACGCCTTCCCCGTCGCGGCGAACAGGTTCATATAGCTTCGGATGTAGCGCCGATGCGCGAAGTCCGGCTGCAGCGGCTTGCTCGGCACCTGGCGTCCGTCGACGTAGAGGGCGAAGAAGTTTATGTCGTTGTGCTTCGCGTTGAACGGGTTTTTATCGTAGACCCCGTTGTAGGCGTCGTTGTCGATCAGGCACATGAACACGCGCCGCGGGAGCGTCCCCAGATAGACGTTCTCGTGCGTGTGCGACGCGGTACCCTGCGGTATCGAGAACACCTTGCAGTCGACGCGGCGCATCGGATACTTGGCCGTCCCGTGCGTCAGCGCCTTGATGTGACCGAGCTGGACGGCCGGATTCAACTTGATCTTGCGCGCCTGCAGGTAGGCCTCCAGCAGAACGATTTTGAACCCCGGATCGGCGACGTCGCCCATGAGCGCGAAGGCGTCCTTGCTGCGCACCAGTCGCATCTTCAGGTCGACGCCGTTCACCAGGCACCGGTTCTGCATGAGCACGTCGGCGTGCAGGCGCCCTATCATGTCGAACTCGCGGCTTTCGTGTACGAAATCGTGCCGATGCGCGAACCCGCCGTTGTTGTTGTTGGTTGCCTCCATGCGCCCGGCGGTGTCCTTACACCACAGGTCGGCCTCGAGCTGCGACTTTTTGGCGTCGGGTCCGTAACTGAGCAGTGTCTCGATGTAGGCCCGAAACGGGTACGTATTCGACGACGGCGTCACGAGCGTGCCGTTCAGCGTCACGTCGACCTGACTGAACATCGAATGCAGGAAATTGTTGACGGGCGCCACGACGCTGTCGTTCGCGAGCGCGGTACCGTCCCCCTTCACCACCTTGGCGCGCACGTACAGTCTAACGGACGACAGGTCCAGATAGTCGTCTCCGGATCCCGGAATGAGAAACTCGAGGGGGCCGCCAGCGTCGAGGGCCGTCAGCGGCTGGTGATCGATCCACTGGCCACTCTCGATGCTCGTCTGCGTCGTCGGCACACTGAACAGGTCCAGTTCGGACTTTACGCCCTCGCACGACTGCCGATGCACGAACGCCATCCTACTACGTCTGCTTCGTTCGACGGCGCCTCCCCTTACTGTCCGGTGCCGCCTTGCCGGACGGACTTATGTAGCTACTACGCGGGAAATACGTCGTCGCTCGGCCTCTTTCGACGGCGCCTCTTCTTGCTGGCCGTCGCCGGCTTGCCGGGCGGCTTTATGCGTCGTCGTCGCTTTTTCGGTGGCGGCGGCGGGGCATTCAGCAGCCCGTCGAGAAGGTCGGCGCCCGCCTCCCTCGCACGCCTCTTCACCGCCTGCTTCAGATTGCCGCCGGCGACGACGTCCTGCGCCACGCGCACTCCCGTCTTGAGCGCGCGCTTACCCAACGCCATGGCCCCTCTCTTGATAAGCGGCATGGCACTTCGAAACAGGCTGCCAAAGAGATTACCCAGTCCGTGGCCTCGCTGCGCTCGGGCGCCTACGAACACCGGCAGGCCACCGCCGACCTGCCGCGTGTAGTAGTCCTCGTACACGTTTCGCGTCATCGTCAGAACAGTTTCGACTTGCGGCGTCGGACGTGAAGCGTCGTCACGACTTTTCCGTTCTCAAATGGTATCGACTGACCGAGGTCGTCTCTTATATCTATATCAATCGAATCGAATTGGCGCCGCAGGAGCGGCGCGTATTGGACGCGGTCGAAGATGTTCGATACGATGCTGCCGTTCGAACCGTGGACGGGGACGGCTCGAATGAGGGGGGCAAATACGTCGCCGACGATGCGCGTCTCCCCGATGTCCGTGTACACGAACAGGGTGTCGACGCCGCCGCTCAGGTCCACCGGGTGGTCCGCCTCGCACTCGAACAGGTACCCCGGGGGCAGGTCGCTGCCGTCCGCGGGCGTCCCGTAACTCGCGATATAGTCCGACTCGAAGCCTAGTATCTGTTTCAGGCGCCCGTCCCGCGGCATGTTAATTTCGACGCCCGGCGATAGAAGCAACGTCATCCGATTAGTGATGGCGCTGTACACTAGGCGCACCTTGACCGTGTCGGTGCACAGTTTCGACAACGCCTCGTTGATTTTGCGCGCCAGCTTTTTGGCGTTGTTGTAAAAGCCGTGCGGAATGTTGGCCTGTCGGGCAATTTTTCCCCCGTCCTCGGTGGTGAAAAAGCCCACCTCCCCCCTCTCGCACGCCACGAAGAAGTAGGTATCCACCGGCCTCACATTGTACCAGCTATGCGTATACTGTAGCGACACCAGCCCGCATTCCCACTCGCCCAACAGGTCGACGCGCTGCGGCAAATTCGTCGTGTAGTGCGTCAACGTGTTTTTGGGGTGCGCCTTCATAGACGCGTTGCTCGGCAGCGTGACGTAAAAGTCAGACGTCGACGCCATCGCGCCTCCTCATAGACGGACTCGGCAGTAGGTAGCCGAGGCAACTACTCAGCAGCGCCGTCCACAGATTGGAGTCGCCCGTGCCGCGCGTTAGATTGTATATACTGACGACGATCACCGTGTACAGGACGACGATCTGGCACAGGAAGACGATCTCGGCCTTAGGGCATTCGTTGCCGCAGAGACGCCAAGGAACGCTCATGACGGAGGAGGCGTCGACGGCATCGGGCGCACCCACAGAGACGCATGAGGCGTCGGCGGGTGTAGCGACAAATGCGCCTGAGTCGACGGCGGTGGGCGGCTTCTGCATTGGCTGCTGCTGCTGCTGTCGTCTCGTCCGTACACATCGCGCTACTGCCGTCCGACGCTACGGCGACGTTCCTTTATCCGCGCAGGCACACCATAGAGCGAGTTCGTCGACGGGCGTGGGGGCGACGGTGGTGTTGATGGCGCGCCTCCCTTCGCCTCGGCAGTCTACTAATACAGCACGGTCCCCTTACAAAAAAAAACGAAAAGCCGTTGCACAGGCCCGCCTCGTGCAGACGCCAGCACCCCGCGTGGCGCATCCAACGCGTCGTCATCAGCCCTTATAGGTCACGCAGATAAATCATAGAGCGAGTTCGCCGACGTTGCGGGCGACGTCGATAGCATCGGTCGCAGCGACAACGGTAGCGGCGCCGGACGTCGGAAGAAAGTCTCCAGCGCTCTGCGTAGGCCGTCCAACAGCGCGTCGTCATCAGCCCTTATAGTCCACGAGCTCCTTGGCGTCGATCCAGCTATTGAACGAGGCCGGATAGCCGAACCATTTGACGAGGACCTCTTCGCCCTTACCGCGTCGTCGACGTCGTCTCTGTAGAACGGCTTCCACCCGATATAGTTTGTCCTTCTCAACGATCACTTTTTGTAGCTCCAGCCCGTAGAAGGTGCCGTCCAGTATCGCGCCGGCGTCGTCCATCAGTCGGTAAACAGGAGGGTCGGTCGGGTGCGAATCTACGACGGTGAAGAGCTCTTCGCTCCAGTTAGGCATGTACCCCTTCTTGAAGACGCCCTTCGCCTTGCTGATGCGTACGCGATCCCCCGCTCGCAGTTTCGGCTTGCTTTTGTTTTTTTGACACCCTCCGCCACCGTACAGACGCTGCCACACGCTCTCCTGATTCGACGCGTCGACGCTCGCAGGCGTCCTACCGATGCTTCGATGATAGGCGTTGTTGTACGACCGCACGAAGTCCTGCAACGGCTCCACGAACCTCAGCGTCTGATGCTTCGTGAAGTACCGCCACATGCGCGTCTTCAGCGTACGATTGAATCGCTCCACGACGCTCGCCTTCGTCTCCTCGTTGTGCGTCACGAAATGGTGGACGCCGCGCGCCTTCAAAAGCGTCTGAAGGGGCCTATTCAGAAACTCCGTCCCCTTGTCGGTCTGCAGGACGTGCGGTGGCGCCGGCGATGCCAGCAGCCCCTCGAAGGCCGCGACGAGCGCCGGACCGGATTTGCGCTTCAACGGAACGCACGACGCCCGCTTCGAGAAGACGTCGATGACCGTCAGTAGGAACGCTATGCCGTCGTTGTGCTTTTTCAGTTTAGCCACGTCGACGAGATCGGCTTGCCACTGCTGATTTTGGCCGCCCACGATAACGCGACGTCGCTTAAATCGGCGCCTAACCGGCTTGTGAAGCGTATAGGCGTCCTGCGCCGCCAGCCACCGCCCGACGACTGGCTTGGGCACCGCAGCCGACCGGCGCAACGCGTCGACGCCGCCATAACTGCCTGCCCGTTTCGGGTCGAAGTAGGCGCGCTTCAGTAGGCCGTCGCGTTGTTGGCGCTCTCGTTGCGCACCACGAGTCCGCCGGGACACCACCGCCATGGAACGCGCGGCGCCGACGATACGGCGAACAAGAGGACGGCGACGATGACCGCCGCAATTACGACTGCTACGACGACAACGAGTACTGATCTTCGGACGGGCGGCATCCTCTACGGGACACGCTAAAAGCTGGACCACGGCGTACGCTCAACGGACCGCGTGCGCCCCTTTCGCTTCTGCTCGCGCTCGACGGACCGAGTGCGCCCCTTTCGCTTCTGCTCGCGCTGTATATACGCCCGACGCTGGGGGTTGCCGACGAATTCCATAGGGACGTTCAGCCGCCTTATATGGTCGCCGAACGCTTCCCAGCCAACCGGCGCGGGGGCCCTCTTACGCGTTCGCATGAGATCGTTCACGAGATCTACCATATTACTGCCGGCAATAGGCGTACCGTCGTACACGAGCTCAGCTCGATCGTTCCAGCGAATCAGCGGGTCGGCCCTCAGTCGGGCCAACAGGAGGCGGGCCTTTTCTTTCAGCACTTTCGGTACGCTCTTCACGGCCTCGCTCTCCATCTCCCCCGGCAATTGATCGGATGTAGGCGGCGGCGGCGGCGGCGGCGGCGGCGACGGCTGATCGGACGACGACTCGTTCTTCACTACGGACACGCGCATCGGCTGCTGCGCGCGAGACGCCTCCATGGCGTTGTAACGACTCAGCAGTTGATTGTACGCCACCACCTTTTCGCCTTCGGATAAATCGGCACGCTCGAGAACGGCTTTCATATCGCCGTCCAGGCTACTCATCACACGCGACGTGGTCGTGGTCGGTTGCGATAGTAACGGCAGTAGACGCTCCACCAACCGGGGGTCTACCAGCGCCATCTTCTTCGCGTGCTGCATCAACCGAAAGCCTGCCTGAGGAGGGGCAGAAAGGTGCTCGCCAACGGCGCCAGCAGCGCCGTCAGAAACGCACCCGAACCCGTCTGCAGGACGGCCCTCTTCCGTTTGATGGGTACTTTTTTCGACGCTAACTTGCGCAAATTGTTCCTGAACTTTGTCAGCACTTTTCGGTTGTTAGGCGTCAATTTCACGTCCCCTCGCAGGATGTTATACGCGCAGTCGGCCAGACTGCAGATGAGGTCGGCGTCCGCGTGAGTGATTACCGCCTTTCTCAGATTCGTATTCCCCTTGTAGCGGCGCAACAGCTGCAGGGCAAGGATGTGCCTCTTCACGCGCTCTGTCATCCTGTCGAATGACGGCGGCCGCGGTGCGCCCCACCTTTTTTATAGTCTCGTCGGCACATAGACGTACTGAACGGGATCGTCGGGAAAAATTTCCGTCCGCAGGCGCATGGTTTCCGGCGTTTCCTGTTTCAGATCCACCAGGAGGTAACCGTAGGCGGCCGACGTGGCATCCTTGTACGCCTCCACCATGTAGTTGACACGGCCCGGATACATCTGCTTCGCCAGGTGACCTACTTGCCCCGCGTCCCGGGGACTCTTGAAGAGGACCATATACTGCGCGTTTAAACTGATTGTGCGATTTTCTTTCCCTTTCGGAAAGAGATTCTGCAAAAGCTGTACGACGGACGCGTTGCAGTGGTGACTTTTTTTAGTAAACAAAGTCGTGATGCTACTATCGGTCTCCGACATAAGGTCATCGAGCACTAGAAGCGTCCTCGTTTTGGCGTCCAGAAGCGACGGATCCGGCAAACCGTCTACAAATTCCACGCCGGCCATAGAGTCGTAAGCGGTCTGCCACTGGCCGTAACACCACAGAATTTGCTCCGGTGGCGGCGAAATCATACACGAAGCAAACTTTAACAGGCGTACAACGAAAGTAGTCTTCCCACACCCCGTAGGGCCGGACACTATACACGTAAAAGGGTGCTTCCACTTTCCGTCCATAGCGACATCTGGTGCGCTGACACCGTCACAATCGCCTATACCATCGACGCTTTTCAGTCACTAGGGGTATACATTTTAGCTATTGCTAGTGCTACCCTCTAGTGAATGCGCTACTCATAACCACCCTAATTAGTCACTAGAGGTTGATCCTAATTAGTACCTGATTAGTCGCTAGAGCTCGTCATTCACCCTATTTAATTCCTCTTTATTCAGTAGATGGCGACACCCTCTTTCTCATGACCCCCATCAATCACTTTTTTGACGTTGCTCGTTCATAGTTGAAAAAAACGTAGGAATTCTACTTATAAAAAACGAAAAAGCCTTTGATCTTAGGTCACTTCCGGGGATGGCGGACCTCTTACCACTACTCTTGTGCTTGTCCATGGGCATACTTACAGACGCAACCGACGTGCGTTACGTGTCGTCAACGAGTGTCTTCCGCGACCTCAGTGCAAGACTCCGATGCCTCTACTCTCACGAGAAGCTCGTGCAACTCTGCCTCGTGTCGACGACAACGTCCCGATGGATGCGGACTCACCGCCGCGTGAGGATCCTGTGCTGACGCATGGCACACCATCCGATGATGTGTCACCTTCTCGTGTCGTCCCGTCACCGGCTCGTGTCGAAACATCACCTGTGCGCAGAGGCACACGGGCCAGAAAGCCACCGTCGTACTTGGCTGACTATCAACATTGATAGACACTTGTCGTGTTTATATTAGTGTTAATTGTTTTCTTACACAATTGACTTTTTTTGTAAAAGGAAAGGGATGTTACGTAACTGACTTTATGCAGGACAATAATACGTGGGACATTATTTAACAAGATTTAACAAGATTGCCACCCAGAGAATTAACTCTAGGTGGCAGGTGGACAAGGAAGCCCTTTGGCTTATCGAGAATCCGACCCTTTTATCTATGTGTATCCCGCCCGTCTGAGGTATGTGTCGATTTTATTTTTAAACATATTCACGCTACTAGCACCCACACAATCAGCAGGTAATCTGTTCCATTCATTTATAGTCCTTTGTGAAAATGAAAACTTTCTTATATCCAATCTACTCTGCTCCTTTGCCAATGTAAGTTCATGTCCTCTAGTCCTTCTATCTTTCTTAACTGAGAAAAAAATATTTCTATCAATATTTTCATAACCCTTCAATATTTTAAACACTTCTATCTGATCTCCTCTCAATCTCCTGGTCTCTAGTGTTGTTAAACCGCATTTTTTTAGGCGTATTTCGTAACTAAGATCCCTCAGTTTTGGTATCATTTTAGTTGCTCTCCTCTGCACTCTTTCTAGCATATCTATGTCCTTCCTGCGATATGGCCTCCACGCTTGAATACAATATTCTAAATGAGGCCTAACTATTGTTTTGTACAGCGGTATTATTAGCTATTTTTCCTTATACGTTATGTTTCGCCTAATTAATCCAAGGATTTTATTTCCCTTTGAAGCTGCAATTCCGCACTGCTCTGAAACGTTCATATCAGCACTAATGGTTAACCCTATGTCCTTTTCTTTTACTGTAGTACTTAGTACAGTACCCCCCATTGTATATTCTACTTCTTCGTTCCCATGTCCTGTGTGGAGGCATTTACATTTCCCAAAATTGAACAGCATTTGCCACTTTTCAGATCATTTGATCAACCTGTCAAGATCATCTTGTAAATGCTGTCTATCTCCATCACTTTTAATCCTTCTAAACACTTTTGTATCATCCGCAAATTTCAACACCTTGCTTGTTATTTCATCATCCAAATCGTTGATATATATTAAGAATAATATAGGACCTAATACTGATCCCTGTGGTACCCCACTCAATACCGATTTCCAGTTTGAAGCCTCCCCATCAACTACTACACGTTGTCTTCTGTCAATCAACCATTGTTCTATCCAGTTTATTATACCATTTCCTATGCCAAGGGCCTTTAGTTTAAGCAGTAATCTTTGATGTGGTACTTTGTCGAAAGCTTTTTGAAAATCTAAGTAGACGATATCTACTGGTGATCCCTCATCTACCCACTTAGTGACGTCTTCCAAAAAACATCACATATTTGTTAAGTATGACCTCGCTTTAAAAAAAACATGTTGAGATGGGTTTATCAAGTTTTGTTTAACAAGAAAATCCACCATGTGATCTTTAATTAGTCTTTCTAACAATTTACAAATCACTGATGTTAAACTCACTGGTCTATAGTTCTCTGACTTGTTTCTCGAACCTTTTTGAATAACGGTATAATGTTTGCTTCTTTCCATTCTAAAGGAACCACTCCCTCTTCTAATGACAAATTGAAAACTGTTGCAAGCGGTATGCTAATTTGTTCTACAATTTCCAATAGTAGTTTGGGTGGAATACCATCCACTCCAGGTGATTTATTATCCTTCATAGCCCTTATTTTCTTACCTACCATTTCCGGGGTTACAATTAATTGTCCTAAATAGTCTGAATCTGCCCCCTTGAACTTAGCCTCATTCTAAAGTACTCATTCAGGTCTTCTGCCATTAAGAATCCCTCTGATATTATATTTGCAGCACTATCTTCTAGAGGACCGACTTTATCTTGAACTTTCTGTTTGCTTCGAACATACGCATAAAAACTCTTGCTGTCATGTTTTATATTGCTAGCTAATTGTTGTTCATAGCTTCTCTTTGAATTTCTAATTTCAGCTGTAGCTTGGTTAAGTGCTTCTTTATAATTGTTGTAGTCTTCATCATTTCCAGTACATCTATATGACTTCCACATCATTTGTTTGTACTTAATTTTTCTAATGGCTTCTTTCGATAAGTGTTTCTTTTTGGACTGTTTTCCTTGTTTTTTGAAGGGTACAAATTTATCGACTATGCACTTAATTTCACTCTTTAATACATTCCAGCATTCTGTTGCCGTCTTATTTTTCAGTGTGTTATTCCAGTCTATCTTTGCTAAATATTTCCTCATGTCCTTATACCTTTCTTTGTGAAAATTTCTCCTATACTGCTTTTTACTATTCCTTTCTGATTTTACTTTGATGGTAAAATGTATCTGGTTGTGATCGCTACTCCCCAGTGGCTCACATATCTTGACATTGTCAACTAATTCATTCTGTGAGGACAAAACTATGTCTAACACATTCTCACCCCTGGTTGGTTCTAGCACATGTTGAGAAAGGAATGTATCTTGAACTAAAACTAAAAACTTGTGGTCCTCACTCCCCATACTCTGTAGAGATTTCCATTGTATATGCCCGTGGTTAAAATCCCCCATAATAATACAGTCCCGTTTGCTTACTTCCCTTATAGCGTTTTGTATTTTTTCATTCTCTCCTATGCTTATGTTTGGACTTCGATAAACTAACCCAACTGTTAACGTTGAGTTTCCTGTAACTATGTTACACCAAACAGCTTCTTCGCAATCTGCTTCTCTTTCTAATTTTATTTCATAAGCCTGAATAGATTCTTTAATATATAAAATAACTCCACCTCCCTTTCTTCCTATTCTATTTTTTCTAAACATTACATATCCTGTCAGTCCCAATTCAGCATCTGATATATCGGTGGTGGTCCAGGATTCGGTTATACCTATTATATGAGGGTCAATATCTTCTACCATAATGTTTAGTTCATTTCTTTTGTTTACTATACTCCTTGCATTTAAACAAACATATTTATATCCAGCTTCAGAAGAGTTTTCCACACTGTTATTTGCTGATTTATTTGTGCTGTCTTTATCTATGCCTCCATTTTCAGGCTTTTCTGTGAGTCCCCCCTGCGAATCTAGTTTAAATAGATACAACCTGTCCCACTGTCAACAGATCGCAGCAGGTGCTCTGAGAAAACTGCTGCCCCCTTTCCACTAAGATGGTGGCCATCTCTCATGTACATATCTTCCCTCCCAACAAAGTATCCCCATAAATCTGTGAATCCCACCCCCTCTTCGTCACACATCTGCTCAACTAGTACGTTGATCGCCATCCTCTTACAGTTTCTATACGTTGCCCCCCTTCCTCCCATTACTGGCAAAATTCCTGACAGAATAACTTGTTCAACTCTCGTCTTCTGTAGCTTCCTCACTAACTGTCTATACTTCTGTACTATCGCAGTTGTTCCCTCCCTGTCTGCATTATTTATTCCTACATGTACCAGTATAGACCCCCCCTTGCCATGTCCCAATACCTTCTCTACCCTGTCAGTTACATGTTCAATCCTAGCCCCCGGTAAACAAACAACGATGTCCTTCCCCTCGCTCAGTGCCTTGTCCGTCTTTCTCATAATGGAGTCGCCCATAAACACCCTCTCTTTCCTCATTGCCCCCTCTATCACTGTCTTAGAATAGCTCCTTCTTCGGTTTGCATCTGTCTGCTTGTTGTCTTTCCCCCCTGTCGTCTTCTCTCCTGTCACATTCTCTTCCGATCCATTCTTTCCTGTCGCTTTTTCTCTTGTCACCTTCCCTTTTATTTCTCTTCTATCACATTTTCTCTCACTTCCTTTCGTCCCTTCTTCGTTCGTCCCATCTCGTTTTCCTCTCTCCTCTCCCTTCCCATCTTCCCTCCCTCCTTCTCTACGGTCACTTTCTTCCCTGTCACCTTCACGCTTGTCACGTTTTCTGTTGTCGATTTTTCAATTTCTTCCCCTCCAATCACCTTCCCTCCTCTCAATCTCCTTTCCTCAGTTTTCTTGCCACTGCTATTCTCCTTCAGTCTTGCAGTATTCTCACCTCTCTCCCTGTCGTCTCTCTCCATTCGACCTGCCTCCTTGCTAATTCCCATCTCCATTCCCTTCACAATATCTGTCAACCTAACTATCTCCTTCTGCAGACACTTCACCTTCCAACACCCAATGCACTGAAAGGTGAATCCTTCCTCCATGGTTTCTGCCCATGACTTCCCACAGCCGGACAACGCAAAATCTACCCAGCTGTGGCAGTGATCGCACACCAAGTGTCGCTTTGCCTTGACTTGCCGCTTGCAAGGCGCCATATCCCGATCAGAAATTATTTAATAACTTAACTAACTTAGTCTTTATAAAGACTGTTTCCTGTGTACTACAGCACACTTTAGGTTACAAATTTCAATTACACAGCCAACTATTTATCCTGACACGAACGCTAACATTACCGGTAGTGACCTAATTTAAATACAATCAATTACGTTACGTTAGGTTGCTTTATTTATTTAGGTTACGCCGCCCGACTATCGCCCTTGCTTAATTTTAACAACAATGCTACCTAATCAAAATATCTAGCAAGTACTGGCTTACACAGATATTATTTTATGTAAGTAGTTTGATGGTTGTTACTTTATCTCCTATATATTCTACCACATAATCAGGTTTATTAAATCTTGTTTACAAATTATCGAAGCCTAAGTGAGTTACCCTATTATCACTCACTATACTAAGGTATTCTAAAATACTATAACTAACTAACTTTAAGCACAACTGCTACTCAGTATATGTTTATTGCAACTTTATGAATGATATTAAGGCAAGAATAATACTTATCAATCAGTAATTCCACTTGTTTATCAACTTTTCTGCACCACCAATTTCTACGATCTATCTCCGCCAAATATAGCCTCGAATCTCTTATTGTAGTGTGGTCCCTTGCTGTTGTGACCTCCCGTCGATGTAGTCGGTATTGTTGCGTTGCGTTGCTATTACACGTACACTGAGCTGTTGTCAATTGCATACCTGTGTCACTGTACAAAGTAGAACACGGTAACAATGATTTCAACATGTTACTATTGTCGTCGTATAACCAATTTGTTTGTGCAAAACCATGTTGATAACACAATCCCCAACATTAGCCGGGTGTTATATGTACTGGCTGAGTAGTTGCAACCTTTGGATTAACCTATTTAGTGCCATAAGGCTAAATACATGGACTACCTTGTAGTTAGTTTTCCATTAGTAACAATGTTAACGTTTTAACGCGGTTCGCCATTTGTGATAGCTCTCTTATTAAAATCAGATAAGTTAATATTTATGCATTCATGTTGTTGGAAAATATTGGTGCATTCTGTCACCCCCTGAAAATCGACGTACATAAAAATGAGTACAAACCAACATCACCGTATAATTAAGACTACTATTGTTTTTTCCAAGTGAAGCGCATGCCAACAACGGATCATGCGAACATTTACGCTTTGGTTTTAATAAAAACGGTGCACCGCAACGTCTGTGTCGTCACCAAGGTCGCACATGAAGTGTCACAAAGTCCCCTAAACTGTGAAGCCTTACATACGGGTAGGCAGTCGGTTGGTCGTCACCATTGTATCGCGGGGAAATAAATCGATACCGTGGCGCCACCTATCGAATGGAACTCATATTAATGCACATTGGCGCCATTGTGATATCAGAATCGGATAGCGTGGTAGATTATCCACTGGTAAACATTTCACCTCAGTTGAATCTGATGCTTTTCAGCTGTGGTTCCGAAAGACATTTTGGATCATTTAAAATCGCACATTCAACACGACATATTGTTGCGAGTGGGCGGTGCGTTGAGCCAATACGAAACACGTTATGTTTTGTGGAACTTGCCAACTAATGAGACCGTCCCTAACTTGCAAGTGGCTTGATGAAGGCCACTCTCGGCAGATGAAATCGTATTTTATGAAGAACAAACCCTCAAAATGAGATACCGCCGTATTTCAATAGCTGTGTATGTTTGCTATCAACAAAACGCAAGTTTAATTAATAATGTTTAGATACGTTGAAATCACTTTGGACAAAGCGTGCCTCTAACAAGCAATTAGGGTTTAATCCTATTGGTATTTTAATTTAGCGCTGACCAACGGAATTCTTAATTGTAATCCCACATATAAATTATACATAATCTACTACACGTTCCTGCAAAACCTTGCGCATGCAAGCGTTTAAACGGTACCCCCCCCCCACATGGATGTATCAAACATGGTTCACCAATTAATGTTGCCACCCGCGTGCCACAATTAATAAATTCATTATGTTACAATTTGGGCAGCTATGTATGTTAACTAAAGATGTTCAATTCACCATACCATTGGTTGAATTATACATCATGTCCCTGTCTACTTTGTTTGAACAATCTTCTAAATCATCCATTATGTGTATTGATAAAATTATGTTTTATGATTCACACTACTTTATTAATTATTAATATTATTATGCGTGGGTGTCTTAAAAATCCATATATGTGTCCTATAACGACGATCGCGTTGATAATCAAGCAAACAACCATGCCGCTACCATAATTTATTTACTACATTACACGCCAACCATGTATAACATCCGTTTCACTACCACCAATCTACATTATTTATTAATACACCAATCGTGCCAGCTAGGGGCAGCTAGCATCTTAGTAAAACATGCGGTTATTCACCAATTCCTTAGTAATGAGTTAATCGTTAATTTTGCCGAGCCAAGAATGTGTTCAGAGTTAGTGAAAATAGGCTGCTTTACTGGCTACCAGTGGTAGTTTGAGTTTGTGGTAGTAATTCCTATTATGTTTGTCCAGATTACCAATATCGTGTAAATTCATCATCATCTTATATTTACTTTAACTCACTAGATATTCAGTAAGTTATATTATGTAATTTATGCAGTGTCGGAGTTAAAACGTCACAGTTTGGGAGTTTAGTCATTATATGACGTCAGATATACACACTAGACACCATGAACCGGATAGATACTCTACCATACATTAGCTTGGCAACCGTCTTATTCTTAAATACGTATATTTGTTGTTGTCATACGGAAACAAATGGTACTTAATCAAAACCAAAACCAATGTTTATACATATCGTACGCATGTGTATTCAACCGAGTTATTGAAAAAAAGTGCTGTTTGTTTTATTTATTTCTAGTTATTTTTTTACAATGTTAGCCCCGTTTCCCGTATATTTATAAACAATATTATAACACAGGAAGGCGAACACGTTAAATTCGTCGCATTATATTTGTAATAAGCTTTGCCTATAAATAATTTGCTAAGTTCGTGCCCTGGGTGGCACGTGCTGACATCTGAATTGGTCAAACCCCCAAGCCGCCCACTTGCAGTTGGATGAACAGATCGCTTTGGGATTCATCATAATTAGAAAACGAACTCAGATTGCTAAGATTTCCCGCGAGAATGCGCGATGTAAATAGGCAAGTGTTGGCAATGTAGACAGACAGACAGACCCGTCACGCGGCTTACAGCATACATAATAAGCACTTAGCACAACTCGACTCCAATCTTCCCGTATGATACCTACGGTTAGGATCATCGAAACAGTGTAGAATACGACGTCAGAGAATCTGGTATACGTCGTTCCAATACCAATTGAGAGTGAACGCAAGAACATGACGACGATCATAATATGACTGGATTTGTAACCGTACAACAATCGTGTAGGGATATGAACGACTTCGGGTGCCAGTATCCGATCTACAATTCTCCGGATTTTAGTAGGAAGGACAAGACGCAACAGCACATGAGGCCACGGCTGTCATATGGCGTTTCATATACACGCAGGCGTAGTGACACTTCCGTTATATTCTGAAATACATAGAACAAGACGAGTGTTGCTGATGGATATCCGGGTATAACAGTGTCAAGTCCTCGGCACTTGGAGGTATAACGAAGCCATGCCGCTTGCTTGTGTCGCGTGTCGGATGGAAAGAAATCAACACACATCCTTCAGCAAGTAGTTTTGAGGATGCGACAGAGTCAGGTGAGAAACTGTATCCGGTTTAATCAATTGCAATTCTCAACAAACTATGTAGCGTACACTTTGTGACAACGTTAGACTGCAAATCATCTCACTGCAGAGAAAACGATCTAACCTATGTGTTTGCGGCAAACAGCATCATGAATGTACCTGCCTCGTTTGCCAACATTTTATTTCTGATCTCGTGTATTCTCGCGGGATTAGTGCTACTCCTCGCTGTGATCTACGCTTACATTTACTACTGCAAACAGTCGCATCACCGACGTAGCAAGAACGCTCACCCGATGAACTCGTTGACCAATGGCGGAGGTGGCGGGGACAACCAGGTGAAACAATCACGTTCGTTTATGATGCTGACCATGAAGAAGAAGGCTGTAAAGCAGACATGTCGCCAGTGAGTTGCCAGCACTATGGCAGTTCTTGTGATGCAATAATAATCATCGGTATATTTTTTATCTCGTAAGATAACGGAGTCGCGTATCGGACTCGATTCCGATCTGTGTAGTTTAAACAATTTGTTGTATAAATGATACGCGTTGAGTTTACACAAACAAGTGCCTGAATTGAACTCGAGCGACTATTCGTGGGAAGGGCGATGTAAAATCAAACATCAACATGCCGCCTCGTACATGTTATGTGGCCAATCTCTGGATCGTAGATGACGTCGAGTGTTATTAAAAAATGAAGGTATGCTTGATGATTGACACCATGTTTTTGATTGTTTTGAAATCGTGTTAGAACAATGTCGAACGCAGTCACGCAGTCACACAGTGAGTAGAGAATCGGACTCTCAATCGAGAGCACCCGGGTTCGAATCCTGTGCTGCCGTTTCGAACCTTATGCTAGTTCGTTCACTCTACTTTGCTCTGGTTCTCTGAGCAGTATGAATGAGTACCTGGCTATATACTGTAGTGGATATTTGTGTACGAATAATCTTCGTGCATTAATTGCAGCACGGCTGAATGCTTCCCAGAAAATCGATAAGGTGTTCGATTGAGCAGTGTAAAACACTTTTTGTGCGTATGCATGCGTGCGTGCGTGTGTGTGTGTGCGCGCGTGTTAACGGAATAGTGCATATGCCAATGCCTCATCTTAGCATTAAAAAGATAAGTTCTAGCTTATGTAACGCAGTATCCAGTCATCACGACAGCTCGAAGCGCTTTACACTTTACAAGAGCGGGACACTAAGACAGGGTTCTGCGGTTATCTCAGACTGGCTCGGAGACTTAGCGAAGAAACAATTTTAAAATTCGGTCACAATAATGAATTAATTACACGACCCTTTGCAATGCGTGAAACTAAAGACGGGGACGAAACGTCAGCGGTCCGCCTCTGTAAAAAGGGGAATTGATATTCAAGTTGGTTTTATATATTACGGTACACCAAAGATGTTGCTCAGATCTTGATCACGCGTGCAATGTGTGTGCATGTCGAGGTCAAGAAAGTTATTTATGTTGAACTCATTTTGCATTGTGCAATTCGAATTAGTCAACTTGTATCTTCTATGGGGCGGTTCAAACGTATGAACTAGACCAGAGTGCATTACGTATGTGTGTATGATAATTAACTTAGGATACATATTTCTTTTACCCCTGTCACCCTATCCACTAACAAATGAAGTACAACATACACTCCTAACACCCATGGGAAGATGCGAACCATGATGCACAATCATCCGAACTCGATCAAAGAGTACAGAGCATGTATGTTGTAATTAGTTTACGCTGACAGGTGCGATTCGACATACACTCACCCGTGGATAGGCGATACGCGTGCAAGATCTTCAAGAAACAGTCAATGTACCTCGTGATTTATTAAAGCACATCCGGGGTATAATTAGTTTATTGAAATTGCATTATCCAGCGAAAGCACACACATGCAACGATCAATATACATGCGATTAATGAGAATGGTACGATATTCCTTTATATGAAATCTCTTCAGTGAGATCGTGTTGTAGCTAGGTTTATATTCACGAAGCATCAACTGGATATTACTCTGATTCATCGTAGTCAATGTAGATTTACCTGGGTTAAGAACTGGCTAAACAATGTGTAGAATTCCTTTTTAATACTGAATATGAAAGACACTTGACGCTTCCTAAGAACCGACCTGTGCCAGTGGGAAGACGAACGCATACTATACGAGAGTAACTGCATTGCGCCGCATATTAACAACCCACTTACTACGCACGGAATAGCACAATGTAATAGTTGCATGATATCTAAGTTCATGGAAACAGAGGACCAAGATCGCCTACGCTTGATTATGGTGACGACAATTGAATATTGAACGCTACGATCAATGCAGATTCTGAACTGTATAAGGGATCATCTCAGAACGTCGATATCAGACGAAATTAGTTTTATCCGTCCTCAGCGTCTCGCTTCCCCTCAGACCAAAGTTTGTAAAAAAAAACGTCACACGAAAACTGCTTCTGACCCCCCCCCAACGAAAGTAATTTCGTCTGTTATCGGACATTGACCTTCTGATATGATCCATAAGTTATCCATTTCCAAATAAAATTATTAAATATCACTGAATATTACATTATGTTACAAAACGTTTATTATCCGCCTTATTTTTGGTAATGTTTTGAATGTTCCATTTTGGTAGAAACTGAAATGTGTACATTTCATTGAATAAGTAACCAAACACGTAAGTCGACGTCAAATCGCGGTGGAACCTTTGCTACTTCTACTTTTGTCATTTAATAACTGTTTCGCAATGAGCAACTTTGTATAGGCAGTTAAGCGATATCTCATTTGATACACATGTATTGTATTCTCGTGGTGACTGTATGTGTAGTGTCTGACTGCTAAGCTATTGCATCATTATCTATTGTTATGTTGTACATTATTATGTTGTTGGAACAATTATTAAATGACCTATGCCAACAATTACTCGTTGTGTGTTCCTGTAGCAAACAAGCTCATATTTCTGCCACTATGCATCATTAGGGTACAGGCATTGAGCATCAGCAGGGGATACATTGATTATTGTCTCCCAAGATGGACTCAATGTTAGTTTAATTTAAATCACTGTGAAATAATTAGTGTGCATAGTGTAGAGGGATATCTTGCTCCCCGCTATATTTTTTTCACAATGTAAACGAATACGTTACACGTTATTATTTATTTATTTATATTCCTTCCCTAACGATTTGCGTGGTTGATGTTATACTAAATAAACCTACCTAGATAGGTGTTCACATTCACACAAACACCCATATGCATGCATACACATACACCGGTACGCACGCACGCACGCACGCACGCATGCACACACGCACGCATGTACACCCGGCATAGACTGTGACATGTGTTATGTTTGTTTTGTTTGTTTGTTTATATTATCTGTGTAAGTTTCGCTTCGCAGATTTGGGGTTGCAATTCTGTAGGCATGCTAGCGGGGCCATTAGAGTACTTCGTAGATATAGACTTTTTTAATGTATGTATATACCCATGTTAGAAATATTATTAAAGACAACATTTTAAAGGAAACTATAAATGTTCTATTAATTGTACACATGTTCGCGTTCATAAAAACACGCACACGCATACACCAGTCCGCATACACGCACGCACGCACGTACGCACGCACGCACACATACGCACCAGGAATTTCTAAAACGTTGTAAAGCTGTAAACCGCCCGTTATTGTGTGAAGTAAAAACATGTAGAAAGTATATAATTTGGTCATTTAATACAGTAAAACTACTAAGGGCTTCTACGTATTTTTGTTGTTCTTCTTCTTCCGTTATTCGACCAACGTCACTGTGTTGATGATTTTGTCGTAGAAGTTTTAAGAATGATACCTCCGTTCTGGGAGACCACGACAGGTTTTCTTCCATTTCCCTGCGTGGGATCTTTTATTTCCCCTGGCATAGACACCAGATAGAAGGGACCAACGGCTTATGGTGTCTCTTCCGAAAGACACAGGCAACGCAGCAAGGAAATTGCCCAAGTTTCGACACGGCGGCCGAGACCAGTACCGAACCACCGCACGGCGGCACCAGGGTTCGAAACTCAATTCCTCCGTTCGACAGTCCAGCACTCTAACCACTCGACCACTGCGCTCCACATATATTATACATCATAAAGCAGACATTGTTTGAATGATAGCCATAATTATGTTGCCAGTTGGCGATAACTGACAGAGTTTTCCCGAAGTATTTGCCGCGCGCGCATGGTTCCTGCAATGAGTGTCATGTAACGTGTTGCGTTTTATGCGCCTGTTACGTTGTACGTTCCGAACAACTAATTTACTACATAAAATATTAAAATCATGACATCGGGGTATTTTGGGGTCGGAGAATAATCGCTGAAAGTTTGGCGCTCGAAGTTCAAGCCGTTTCCGAGGAAGACGTTAACATGCCCGCATACATACATACATACATACATACACACACATGCATGCATACATACGTGCATACATGCACATACATACCTGCATACATACTGGTATTACATACATACATGCATACATACCAACATACCAACATACATACATACTTACCAACATACATACATACATACATACCAACATACATACATACATACATACATACATACACACGTCCATCCGTACATACCTGCATAAATACATACACATAATCTTAATTGTAAAAAGATGACCTCCCATCCAATGTAACACAAAGTGTACCACTTTTGCAGATGAAACCATCATTCACAGAAACTAACATCCACAATATTTCCCCCTTATCCAAGTGCTAGGAAACAAGACGCAAGGTTACAAGAATAATGGCATTCTATCCAGGAAAAGGTCAAATTATCACATTTTGTAAAACTAAAAATCCATTAGATGTCATTGTGGTACACTGGTTCAACAATAGTATACCTAATCATCACCCTGTACAGTAGGATCAAGGGGGAAGAACATACTCTCAGAGGTCAACAATTAGGGGTAACAAATAACCTAAATACCTGGCACTTACCACCTATTTAAATATCATGGATTACACACACATCACATCGAAAGCTAGTCCTACATTTGGATTAATCAAACAAAATTTGCGATTTCTCACAATATCAAACGTCCACCCTAGCGACTAGATTGAATGTTATATTTCTTTTCTGACTGGGACCCATATACCAACAGCAACATGTATAAAATCGAAATGATGCAGAGGAGATCGGCAATATGGATCCTGGTTCGATGCCATAACATTTCCAGCGTTACACTTGAACAACGTCGTTTCCGTTCCAGGTGAGCAATAATGTATTGATAAGTGATAGTTAACAACACAGTATGTATGAACCTAAATCAACACCCCCACTGACTCGCTGCCCCAGACATATATGTACATTCCTTAAGCTTCACACAACCTTGTGCCACAACTGACTCCTACAGAACGTCATGTTTATTAAGAACAGCCTTAAACGTGAATAATATTCCCACTGAGGTGGTGTAGGTCCCGGAAGTGGAGTCACATTGGATTCTCCTCGCGGGTCTCTTAGTTCCAGAGTGATAATTGAACAAACATTACACTTAATTTACAGTTTGATTTATGTTGTTTAATGTATCAAATGTTGTATTATTATTTTATAATTATGTATTGATTCAGTTGCGCTGCGCATATGTAATAGTTCTCACATCGATTATGTTGGAAAAGAAAGAAAATACGCAACTACAGTAAAATAGTTATCCCATGAAAATAACAGTTTACCCTGATTCATGATAACCAACATTTGTCGTAACAGAAACACGTCTCTGCATCCAGGCTTTCTTCAGTGTACAAACGGTGGCTCCATACCATAGAGCCGGCATAGTCGAGACTGTGGCTAAACTAATTAAATATAATCTCGTTTAGCTGACTCTCACTCGTCTCTGTGAACTCGCCAAGACGTGGCAGGTCGACCAATGGTAACGCCACCTGACGTAGCAATAATGTGTGGCGCCTCTGGCGGATAATTTAATACTACATTAGTCGATAGAATTACTGCGTTTACAAACTGTTTGCAGAACAATCTTTACGTGTTGCAAATACGTATTAAGAATGCATATTAATATGCTTTTGCTTGTAGCAACAAAAAGCTGATTATTGCTTCATCCATTTCTTTACTAAAAATTCTACTCATGTTTTCAAATCATTACGTTTTTCGTTAAGCACTGGTCAATGGTATGCTGTGTTCTAATTTTTAAATTATAATCTAACTCAAATGCACATGTCTAACCACCATATCGCATTACCAGACGATACCATTTCGGTTAAGGTTTTTAGTGCTCCCTTCTGATGAAATCTAATAAAGTTTTCAACTTAGAAAACATTTTAACGCGATTTTTTTTATTTATTTGATAAAAATATATAACCCTTAAGCTTGGATGTCAACAATAATAACATTTTATTAAATCAACTGATTATGGTTGAAATCTATAATATCGTGACGTTTCAACTCGATCTCAACGTTGTAACTGTTAGTATCAATTACCGATACAACCAGGCGGTTACTGATCGACGCAGCAGCGACAGCGGCAGTAGTAGCCGGACTGTCGATCGAGAGAATCGGGGTTCGAGTCCACCTTGGCCTACAGCGTTTTCGAAATTTATGCAATCTCGTTCACTCCACACTGTATGTGGCTCTCAGAAGAGACGCTAAAACAAAAAGTCATGGTCCTTCTAACATGTTAACTGCAAGGGGAAGTAAAGAAATTTTTTATACAGGAAATGGAAAACCCCATACGGGTGCATTAGCTGTTACCAAATTATATAATCAAATCAAACAAATATGTTTTAATAAAGTTGAAACTATTTTACTATTAAATGTACTATAATATAGTATATAGTGTACATAATTCTATTAAACATAAAGTATGGCATATGATACGAGCATCAAGCAGATGATCGGGGGAATTGTTCTGTCCATGGTATGATCTTTCTTCTTCTATGTGCCATGTCTGTTACAGGCGTTGGCGATCATGGCCCTCCAAACCGCACGGTCGTTTGTAGGTTGTAGCAGTTCTGCTGTGCTCCTTCCAGTGTTCCACAGCATGTTGACAGACTATCTATTATTTTTATTCTCTGGCGTCCTCTGGATCTTTTTCCTTCTATGTTTCCTGTTGTTACTATATGTTCTAACTTTTTCTTTCTCAAGGTATGGCCTATAAATCGTGCTTGTTGTTCTAATTTTGTTTATGATCTTTCTTTTTGATTTGGCTGTCCTAAGGACGACTTCGTTGCTTTTCTTCCCAATCCATGGCACTTGCAGCATTCTTCTTAAGAACCACATTTCAGTGGCTTCTGTGTTTTTGTGTGTGAACTTTTGGTTATGTTCCAGAATGCACATCCATATAGCAGTGTGGGCTCTATGTAGCATTACACTGCATGCTTTCTCACTTCAGGTGATATATTTTTGTTTGTTAAAATATTTTTCATGTTGTGAAAAGGTGCTTTGGTCTGTGCAGTTCGTATCTTGATCTCATCGTTGAATCGACCGTCGGATGTTATCAGTGACCCCAGATAGTTACACGTTCGGACTTGCTTCAACACAGTGCCATATGCTGCATATATCGCATGTTGGAGTGTAATTTTTCTTTGAGATGACCATGGTTTCTGTTTTTCTTTTTGTTCAGGGGCAGACCTTTTTCACATTATTACTCTATCAAGCATAAGTTGTAGATCTATTTAATTATCAGCAATCAGTACCGTGTCGTCTGTATATCGTAAATGATTCATGTTGTATCCTCCTACTTGAATACCTGGCATATCTTCTAATGTACGTAAGATGATCTCACTGTATAATGAAAAGAGATCGGGTGATAGGACACACCCTTGACTTAACCATGTTTTGTTTCTTGACATTTACTGATGTCATTTTCTATTCGTATTGCTGCTGTTTGTTTCCAGTACAGATTTCTCACAACTCTTAGATATTTCCCATCAATGTTCAAACTCTCCAGTATTGATATGATTTCTTCATGACGAACACTGTCAAATGCCATTGTGTAATCAAGAAATCATACATACAGATCTTTCTGCACTTCCAATGCTCTCTCAATCAGTGTTCATGGGATGTATATTGCATTACTTGTACCTTTATCTTCTATAAATCCACATTGTTATTCAGTGACTAGTGAGACTAATTGTACGTTGTAGTTCACATTCAATCGCACCTGGTTTCTTTTGGTTTTGAGCGCTACAAAAATGGATCTTGATAAAGCAGTTGTAATTCTTCCACTGTCATATATTTTGTTCAAGAAGTCTGTTACTAAAACATACCAAATTCATATAAACATTCAATAATTTCAATGGCAATATTATCTGGTCCAGTAGTTTTCCTTTTTTCATTGATCTGATGGCTTTTCGAACCTGATCCTTCAATATTGGAGGACCATCAACGTTCTTCTTAATTGATGTTTTTTTACCCCTTTCATCATTGTAAAATTCACCAATATATTCTGACCATCTCTCGAGTATTTTGTCTTTGTCCATTATTATGTTTCCTTCTTTAGATTTCAAGCAACCTGTAGATGAGCATGTATGACCTACGAACACCTTAATTGCTTACATTCTAGATTAGACGTACTGGCGCCGTATTATACAGCACATCATAATCACTACATTGATTAATTGAAGACTATCGGCGCTTCAGTTTCTCTCTGTTTCTGTTTAATAATCGGCAAATCACAGCTGGGTATCGCGCCAATGATGTTTCTACGAACTTTGTGCATGGCCTAGCAGTTCCTTTAATTGTGAGGCGTCCTTTGCATTAACTACTGACGCTTCTAGGATATTCCATGCAGTTAAAGTGCGGGGGGAAATGAGTTTCTATATTCTTCAGTGTTGGCTCTGATGTATTTATGTTTGTAAGGGTGATTTGAGCACTCTTTTTGTATTGTTACACTCAATACACTAAAAGACACATATTTATGTTTGCAGCTGACATTGCAATGATTGTTGTCTGTCTGATATCGACAGCTAAAGCTAAGACCTAAGTTCTTAAGACCTAATAAGCTAATTCGTTTTTAATCGTTACTAGGGGCCTACTTACGTAATCGTTATAGGTAGTATAGCCTAGATAGGCTTCCCAGCACCACAACACAACGTACGTGACGCATTTTATGGATAATCGTTTTGTCTTAGATATATTTTGCACAGACATGTTACTGAAGAATTTAACACATTACACACATTATACTGATTAGGTAGCACGAATATACTCCGATCAATATAAATATTCCGGATTATAGCTAGGTGCTAAGTCAAATAAATCATACTACTTTCTAAGACTAAAATGTACTATTTAAAATTGTATTATCTTAGTAACTCACTGTGTACTACAATATAAAAAATAGGTGTGCTGCTGCTAAAATATCAGCAGCACAACTCTGACTTGTTTAATATTTACTTCGTTCCAAATAAAACGCGCAATAAATTCGGCGTCTGTTACAATCACGTGACCAGCAGTATGACTATGTCTATGACGTGTCGGGATACGCAAATTTCGAAATAAGCTGGTGAGCAGCGTGTTGTAGATTTACCGAACTGAGTACTTTTTTGAAGACTAAAAATGCCTGTTATAAGGTGATCTACATACAACGTATCAAACGAAGGGCAAGCCAACTCGCGCGCAAAACCCGAAGAACTTCGCCAACGGTTTGGCTGTAAAGACACAATCGACAATTTTTTACCTTGCCCTTGGCGACCGCCTCACACGGAGGTAGCTACTTTGCTTGTTAGTTTCGTAGGCGTGACGGCATACAAACACAGGTAAGTGACAAATAATGTATTTTCAATTTACTTTATAATTTGTTTATAATATATGCACGACGTATTTTGAAAGATATATTAATTTCTTCAATAGTTTTAATAGTAGACACCTTATTCAGGTAGGTAGGCTATGGCATGCTAGTGGCAGTGACAGTGCCAGTGCCAGTGACCAGTGACAGTGCGCATGACATCATAAATTACATCAAAGACAAAAGTCATCATAAAATGAATACAATCAATACATATAATTTTTAATAAATTAAATTTAGTTTTACCATTAAATATACTATATATCATGTACAATTCCCCGATTCCTTCAAACATAGGTTATGGCATAATACTATTAGCATCCAGCACAGGATCAGGGGAATTCCAAGATCCAAAAGTATCCCAACTCAAACTTTTGCGCTGCTCAGTGACAAAGCTGTGTGAAAGACAGTGATCGAAACCAGAGGTATTCAGTATGGAGGTAACCACATGTCTTAATGTTTATCCATCTTTGTTTGAACATAAGCATCCATATCTTGTTCTCTAAGACAGTACGCATGGTCATAGACGTAGGCTTACAGAAAATAAAATAAAGCGGAAGTCACGTATAATGACAACTAAGAAACAGTAAGCCTGCCAGGTATATGCACGATTCAGACTGCTTATTACCAAGTAGCATTTAAATTGTACGAGGAATTCTTGGCGTTGTAGCGTCAACATACATGCACGATTGTCTCCATTGCCCCCCATCATACACACGCAAAATATACAATCAGAAACATTATGAAACCATGCTAAAACTAGTAACCGACTGAAAACAGTATCATGACATCTCGCGGTTCAAGTGACTCACAGCCTGCGGATAAAAACTATTTTTAAGTCTAGTGGTCCTTGTCTTAATACTTCTATAGCGCTTGACAGAGGGAATAAGTTCAAAGAGATGGTTGGCTGAGTGGGTAGTATCCCGTACAATGCTCTTGGATTTAATGATTAAATAGATGGCAACAATAACATACTAGAAACTTATATACGATAAATCAAATCAAATCAATTTATTTTGAAACAACAACAACATAAGTTATAACAGTATACATCCACAAAACAACCGTTTCCGTTTAAAAATAAAGTTGTATACAGTTGTGTCATCTGCAAAAGATAATAAATTCAGAGACGTAGAGTTAGTTATGCCATTGATGTAAATTTAAAATAAGATTGGTCCAAGTATGGATCCTTGGGGCACTCCACTTATTATGTTTTTGGAGATGATTGACATTTGTGTATCTCAGTATATTGTTTTCGATTTGATAAATAACTTGCAAACCATGTGTTGCTTATTCTCCGAATTCCATAAAAGTTCATTTTGTACAGTAAAATATCATGGTTTATTGTATCGAATGCCTTTGAAACTCAGCCAATGTAAGGTCTTTTATTATTTTATCATTTGCATCTGCAATATCTTTGAGCAGGTGCAGTATTGGTTGAATAGTAGAATGTTTTGCACGAAACCCATATGCAAAATGTTATATTTATCTAAGAACATTATTAATCTATTGCGTACATTTTTTTCCATTATTTTAGAAATCGCGTGTAGAATACATATAGGTATATAATTGTTGAACAGTTTATTGTTATCTGATTTGAAGACGGGAATGACTTTTGCAGTTTTTAAGTTTTCAGGAATAATTCCCGTGGCAAAGGATTGGTTTAGTATATGCTCAAGCGAAGTGGGTATTTCAAGTATTGTCGAAACCTTCAATGCATTTTGTTTTAAGTTTTCGTACAATTATTTCTATTTCTGCCTGCGTTGGTTGAATGAAAAAAATTACGGTATAGTTTCCTCTTAGGTGTGTTTCAAATTGCTTAACAGAAAGAAAACATAACGGATCCAGCAGTGGCGCGGGAACGAAATTAATATTTGGGGGGCTGAGAACCGCAGGTTCAGCACCACTCAGCTGTGGGATCATGATATTGGAAGTCGAAGGGAGTTCTGTTGAAAAATGTTAGCCGCCGCACTGTTTACTGAAGTGCATAACCATATGTCTGCCCTCCAATTGCTCCCTTTCACAGTCGCCACAAAACACCTTAATCCTCTCAGAAAACCTCGATTTGTACCCGCCTTTGACGCTCACCAAAAATCAAACATTCAGGCTCACGCTTACTGGGGGGCAGAACCATATATGTCTGGCCCCTGCTAAATTCCAGGGGGTAGCTACCCCGTCCCGTGCACCCCCTTTCCCGCGCCTATGGGGCTCAGAATCTCCAACGAAAAACCTGAACAAAATTTACATAAGCAAACAAAATACACCCAAACGCACTGTAGACCTACGTTCCATCAGATTACCTACAAATGATTCTAGAGATGTGATCACGTAAATAGTCATATCTGGTATATACCTACACCTGTTGAACTATATAACAAAATCCGCGCATATGAGCCGTAGGGAAGTCCGACAAAATCTCGTTAAAATGTACCAAACGCGTGATGTTCCACTCCGTACTACACGTAGACGATGCTGTTTGGTTTTGCTCGTTGTCGATCGGTGCTCGTCCTAGATACGATGCTCATCCTAGATAGGACGTGAGGAGCAACATTGCACCCATCGCGCCTTCCCCAGCCTTTTTACTACTTTAAAATAGTCTTTTTGACGAATGTTGGTCAAAGTTGATATTGAGCAACAAATGACCTATAATTAACCACAAATCCAAATTATGTCTTGCCACCATTTTGTACCATAACCACTGACATATACGAACAAAATCTAAAAGGGGTGGAAAGTGATAACTCACATTACACCTGGAAAATAATGGTTAAAATAGCTTTTGGTCAAATTGTGGATTTGTTGGGACAAACATTACCCTTATTTTACTAAAAACAACAACTTGACCAGAAAAACTCAGATTTTGTAACGTGGCATAGTTAGAGAAGCATTACACTGAATTGTAACCCTGTGACATTGTTAGTTTGCTTTGCAAAACCACAATATGGTGTTGCTCAAATGTTTGTCACATTTTACATAACACTCCGTTTTCTGATCTACATTTCAAAATCAGAAAGTCCAACAAGCCATACGGTAATCAGTAACTTATAGAGAACATGTAAAAATAAATAGTTAAAGGTAAATTCGTAAATAGCGCAGTATCCAGTCATTAGGATTGCTCAAAGCGTTTTACACTTTACTCAGTGGCAGACCTGTTCCATCGAACACCATCTCGACATCTTTGTAAAACGGTGGCTACGAGTGACAAGCAGTGCTGTTATAGGTCACAATATATCGCCTTGGCCGCTTGTCTCTTTGTTAGACTTTCTTATTCGTGGCATCATATCATTGCAAAAGAACCTTTTTTAAAACGTCAGACTCCAACTCGTGCATCTGTCGTGAAAGGTCTGTGTTGTAATTCGTGGCATCACCTTCACATGAAATAATTTTTTGTTGGCTCATCTAGGCACTCTCTCATTTATTGATATACCAGCAGGAGAGTCCCAGTGGCGTTGGCGTGATACGAACAGTAAGAGTCGGAGGTCGGAATCAAATCCCTGGAAGGCGAAGACAGGTTCTACGGGGCTAATCAGACAGATTATGATTGATCTTTTGTGACCCACTTTTGTGGGTGCTTAGTTGCATGGTTAATTCGGTACAGATGCACACGTGACGTAACTATTAGTGTTAACTGAAACGTAGGCCTACTTGACAACTGGTGGTGGTAAAAACCTTTATTTCACAATTATATATGTTATACCAGTACATAAAATATCAACAGTTATGCAAGCATATCAATTTGAAAATGTTCACAATTATATATACATCTTTCCTAACAAGTTTTGACAATAGTGTTTTGAAGCATTTTACATATTTCAAATTTTTAATATGTTCTGGGATAAATTCGCTACCCTGTGTGCAAATGTGCGCTGACCTAGACAGGTTGTACTATACCGCTTCTCCAACCGCGTCTTCTCTGAACAGGAATGGACGTGGTGAAACTGGTCAAGGGACTGTCATTCGCAGACAAGCTCGTCCTCATCACGATTGTGCTGTTTATTCTGTGTGTAGGTTCGTTTTATGCCTACTCCCAAAGTGTGATAGACATACTTCATAAATTTCATAAATTATGCAAAGTATATCATTCATAATTATAAAAAAACACGTGCACGAACATTAACTGTTATACCTGCAAGTATGTGCGCAATTACATACAATGGTGATATCTAGACTCAAACACTATAAATATTTGTGTATCTTCCATTTCACCACACACTATGACAATACACATAGCTGTATAATCAAACACAACTATCCAGGTTTTCATTGACGATGGACCTAACTGCATTTGAATATTTATAATGTTACACACACGCAAACGCACGCACGCACGCACACACACATACACACAAACACACACAAACACACACACAGACACAAATTACCAAGCAGAGTCACTCAGCGATCCGCCATTTTTAATTTGAACTGGTAGCGTATACAATATCATTACGTTCACACATGAATATCAGAGGGCGCTGCGCGAGTGACTATACTTGGTATATAATTGCTTTGGCTCCACCCACTTTTTAACGGCGACGAAAATAAGGTGCTTTGATGGCAGCGAAACCGATTTGTATCTACGTCGGCGTGACGTCACAATAACGTACGCCAACCAACGGGTCAAAATTCATTGCGTTGGTTGGTTGATATAACTGATTGTGACGTCACGCCTACTTCGCGTGTGTCAATTTAGCTGCCGTCTGAAAGTGGGTGCAGCTTATAGCATGAAATCAGATAGTGTTGCCTCAATCGGTAGACTGGTGAACTGTGTCAACGAACCAACATCGTTCGCAGTGTCTAAGACACAGGAACGGGCACTATTGTAGGTCCGTTTATAGTTTATTTTAGGACTGATTATCAGAAAACCATTTATATGTTTGACTACCAAAGCGTTCAAACGATATCAAGATTGTTGGGATCCGACAAACCGTGATGGTACTGGCAATCGTTCAAAAAAGCGTTTTTGGGACGTGTTTTGAGTTGTTAATTTTTCGCTCGCTTATCTATTTTTGATATTATATAATAATAGACCCATTTTTTTAAATAAAAAAAAAATATTGAAATGCATTTACTATGTATATACACTACATATCACTTAGAGTGGTAAATTAAGCTAATTAAAACATTTATAGAATATTATTACAGTTTGGATAAATACACCCACTGTTCTGTTCTTAGTTGCTGGCTTCTTCTATCTGCTCATTCTCAAGTGCGGCTCTCGTCGTTCGACTATGGCCGGCCAGTCAGGCCAAATGCACGGCCACATGCTCGGCCAGTACGCCCTGCACGGCGCTGAGTCCTCGAGTAGTCACGCGCAGGAGACAAGGGTGCACCCGTATTTCTCGATCAAGCATAAAGTTAATGAAAAGAATATCTGATTGGATGGTTGAAGTTTTAGGCTTAAAATAGCTGCGCGTTTAATTTGTGTATAAATGTATAAATATATATTTTGTATTTGAATTACGAAAGTGTGATAAGTGGTTATTTGTAGAAAGTGCATCGTGTTGTATCAGTATAGTGTGCGTGCGAGCGTTCGTGTATGTGTTTGTGTGTGTGTTTGTCTGTCTCTGCCTGTGTGTGTGTGTGTGTGTGTGTGTGTGCGCGCGCGCGCGGCGCATGCATATGTACGTGTGTGTGCATGTGGGTACGTGTTATGCATACAAATGTGTATATTAAGCATACTTTAAACGAACCAATATAACCAAAATACACGTATGTTGTGAAACAATGTTAATTAACATAACATCTGAGGAATGTGTCAAGCCGAATATCCATCATTCACTTAAACCGATCGCCCAATGACTGTTGGACAATAATGTAAAGGTGACCGTTTAAAATGGCTCGTTTTTGTGGAAGTCTTGTTGTGCACTATACACAGACGAACCGGAAATATCAAACTGAGATGTTTGTTACGTCACACTGAGCTGTCTGATAAGTAACCATCAGCCAAGGCCGAGGTCTTCGTTCGATGCCAGTTCATGCCTCGTGGAACTAATCATCCCCACCTGCGTATCAATTAACGGCGTAGCATATGGTATAGCGGTGAATTTCTTGGTGTGTTCCAAATTCCAATACACTAGTGTGTGATCCTAAAAATAGACTTGCATGTCAATAATAGGGTTACTTATAAAAAAAATAGACAACTTTAAACTAAAGGTGCTATTTCAGTTCATAGCGTATTAGCATAAATGTTCATATTATTCTCAGGGATCATCTCAGAACGTCGACGTCGGATATCAGACGAAATTACTTTCGTTTGGAGGGGGTCTGAGGCAGTTTCGGCTGGCGTCGGACATGAATATTTTACGCTTCTGACAAATAGGTACTGTTAATTATTAATAATGGCATCTTCATATCAATGCTTATACACTTTCGTTTGAGGTGAGAGGGGCTGAGAATGGGTGAAAGTAATTACATCTGATATCGGACATCGACGTTCTGATATGATCCTTTATATATGTTGAAGAGTTCGAAGAGCGCGGAGTTTTCACTCTCCCTTGGCCGATTGCGCAATTAACGATCACGTCAGGCAGATAAGTGCAACGAAAACAAACACAACCATATAAAAACACTAATCAAGACACCTCAAAACAGAAACAATTAACTTACGTCTGACGCATCCCTGTAGTTCTATACCGAACTTGTCGATAACAAAGGCGCTGGCGTGATAGCGATGAAGCTCTTCGGAAGAACTTTAACGGCAGCAATGATTATAAAAAGACGACATGATAACGTTAATCATAGCGAATGGAAAATATTAAGCAATTAAAAAACTGTGTGCATAGTGATGACTTCCGAATGATGACAATTAAAGATAAGTCGGTGTGGGATGCTCAGTGCACCCCTCCGTCCAATCACTCTAAAGTGTTTTCAATATACAAGCATGGCTAACATACACGTGAACTGTTACTATGTTAAAATAGATATACGTGAAACTTCATAATATGTATGTGTTATAAATACCATCACAGTTTTATAATAATGATCAGGTTTGAAATTCGACACTGAGTGTTCTGAATTTAAGTTTAAAACACTCCATTGTGTATTGAACCAAGGTTTGAAACTCTGCCGTAATGCTTTCGAAGGTCTACCGGTTTGTTCGCTGGCAGCGTAGGCCATCTATAAAGAGCCTCCATTGTTTCCTGTCTGTTGCAATCTATTCCAGTTCTTGGTAGGTGTAACCTATTTTCTTCATCTTTATTTGAAGGTAACACTGGCTGCCAGGCGAATCTAGACTTTCATATTTTTTCTGCGAACTGCCGGATGAATCTAGACCTTCCTCTCCCCCTCGAGGAGTTCCATGTGAAGGATTGTCTGATGATATTTGATGGTGGTTTTCTGAGCGTATGGTCTAGCCACCTAAGTTCTATCTTCCCGATTTCATTCCCCATGGGCAGCTGCAATGCGTAAGAGAATAATTATATTAATTTATTATCATTTAGAGACTAGCGCAATAAAGGATATTTATTATTAGTCAACGATATATAATAGTACGTAAAACATTACACAACATATATACATATTATAAGAACAACATTTAAATGAAACAGTGGTAATACTTAATTTAATAACTAGCATTGTACATATCAGGGCAGCCTGAACACACCAACTCCCCAAACGCAAGCGGTTTGCTGTAAGGTGTTTCTTTAGTGATCGGATTGTCTATTTCCGTCGAAATGGTTCTCATGGCTTGACGTCCGCGACCTTGACCGCCACCTCTTGCGCGTCATTGTGAGATCGGCCAGATGCCAAACAAAATGTCCAGTCATTTCGTCTTCATATACCACGCAACGCGTCCGCATCAAACTTTCATGAGCCCTAGCGCTGGCCGCCGAATCCCGACAGACGGATTTTCACCAAGCATTGACGTCGCTGCGTGCTCGTCAATTAATCAACGCGCCTCTTCTAAACAAGTAATTAATTCGAATCAGTCTGCTTTCGGCTGTGTTCTTTCGTCCAGTAAACACACAAAGCTGCCGGTCTCCAGCGGCCACTGCATGAATGGACTGTACAGATTTTGCAATGAGCCGCCGCGGGAAATATACTTGAGCGTCGCCAGGGATTGGGGAACTGTTAATTCTGGCGGAATCACGGTATATGCGCGTTAAGACGCCTAGCGAACGATTCAGTTGTGATTTATTGGAATCGTGACCCGCCGAAAGGATCGCGTGGAACTACATCAAAGAACACCCGTAGTCGCAAAGGTAGGAAACGATCTATATGCAGAGGAATGTGGCTAGCGTATCACACCTACGCACGCAATTGTTGTAGTATTACAACGTAAGCACACTGCTTGCTTATTTAAACGTTTTAAATTTAAATTGTCTAGATCGTTAAGAATTGGTGGTGTACAAAAGTTGAAAAACGAGTGGAATTAATTGATCAATAAGTATTATTCTTGTATTAATATTATTCGTAAAATAGCAGATAAAGTATTTTAAAACACTTTAGTCTAGTGAATGATATTAGGGTAACGTAGGCATCGATAAGTTTGTAAACAAGATTTAACAAACATGATTACGTGGTAGAATATATAAGAGATAAAGTAACAAACATAAAACTACTTACATTTAAGATAATATCTGAGTAAGCCAGTACCAGCTAGATACTTTGATTAGGTAACATTTGTGTTAAAATTAAGCAAGTTTGGGCTCGGATCGTTGTTGACACTGGTGCATAAATGTCAATCTAACTCAGAGTAATGTTTACATTATTGAGTATATGAGAATAAGAGATAGGAGTACATAGACTACACACAAGGATATATTTGCCAAATATCGTAATAACGCAGTTTAAGTTTGACTCATGAACCAGTGCGAACTGGTTCAACATACACGTAAAGTTAGTCTTAGGCCTTGCCCGTAGCTTCTGTGGGCGATAGTCGGGCGAACTCGATATTGTTTATGTAGATAGTGTCCCACGTATTCGCTAGGGCGCGGTATAACCTAAATAAATAAGGCAGTCTAGCGTAAAAAGTAATTGATTGTATTTAAATTAGGTCACTACCGGTAACGTTAGCGTTTGTGATAGGGTAGATAGTCAGCTGTGTAATTAAAATCTGCTGTAACATAAAGCGTGCTGTAGTAGACAGGAAACAGTCTTTCTAAAGACTATTTTTTTTTTAATATCTTAATGTCTATCTTGAATAAACTGTAAAACTACACAAAACCATGGCGCCGTGCAAACGGCAAATAAAGGCTAGTCGACACTTGACAAATGCAAAATGTTCAAAATGCAATCATTGGGTAGATTTTGCAAAGTCGGGGTGTGAGAATTCATGGATGTAAGGGTTTTCACTTTGAGTGTCGGGGTTGTAAGAGGTTTACCGGCGGAAGTAGATGAGCTGAAAAAGTTGACTGTGATAATGACAGGAAAGGGTGACTTGGACAAGGTCCACCCAGATGGTGAGACTAGATAAACCAGTGAGAACAGAGACAATGAGGCTGGTGGTAAGGAGAGAAAGGGTGACTTGGACAAGGTCCACCCAGATGGTGAAACTAGAGAGACCAGTGAGAACAGAGACAATGAGGCTGGTGGTAAGGAGAGAAAGGGTGACTTGGACAAGGTCCACTCAGATGGTGAGACTAGAGAGACCAGTGAGAACAGAGACAATGAGGCTGGTGGTAAGGAGGGAAAGGGTGACTTGGACAAGGTCCACCCAGATGGTGAGACTAGAGAGACCAGTGAGAACAGAGGCAATGAGGCTGGAGGTAAGGAGAGAAAGGGTGACTTCGACAAGGTCCACCCAGATGGTGAGACTAGAGAGACCAGTGAGAACAGAGACAATGAGGCTGGTGATAAGGAGAGAGATGCCAAGCAGACTGTTTAAAGGGGAAGACAGCACTGACAGGACGGAAGGAGACAGAGGGAAAAGGGACAAAGAAGAAGGTACCAGGAGGGAAAGTGACAACAGGGGGAAAGAAGACAGGAGTTAAGGTGGGAGTGAAGGTGACGGGGGAGATGACAGCAACAAGACGGACGGAAACCAACGAAGGAGCTACTCCGAGGCAGTGAAAGAAGGGGTGAGGAAAAAAGCGAGAATATTCATGGGTTACTCTTTAAAGAGAAAGACAGACAAGACGCTTAGTGAAGGAGTAGACATAGTAGTTTGCTTACCAGTGGCCAAGATAGAGCATATAACAGAAAGAGTAGAGAAAGTGGTCGGTCCTGGGAAGGGAGGGACTAATCTAGTACATGTAGGGACACACAATGCAGAGAGGGAGAGGACAACCGGAATTGTCCAGAAATACAGACAGTTAGTAAGGAAGTTAAAGTAGATAAGGGTAGAACAGATGGTTATACCAGGACGTTTCCCAGTAATGGGAGGAAGGGGAACACATAGAGAAATTGCAAGAGGATGGCAATCGATGCACTAGTTGAGCTGATGTGTGAAGAAGAAGTGGTGGGATTCATATATTTTTGAGGACACTTTGTTGGGAGGGAATATATGTACATAAGAGATGGCCTCCATCTGTGCGGAAAAGGGGCAGCAGTTTTTTTCAGAGAACCTCCTGCAATCTGTTGATAGTAGGACAGGTTGCATTTATTTAAACTAGATGCGCAGGAAAGGCAACAAGGAAACTGACCGGCAAATACGGCAAGCCAGAACGTCCAGTCAAGGATAAGGATGGAAAAACCATCACAAGCGCAGACGGGCAACTAAACCGATGGGCAGAGCATTTGGAAGAACTATTGAACCGACCAGCACCTGCAAACTCACCTGATGTCCCCCCCTGCGGAAACCAACCTCCCCATAGACACCAGCAAACATACCAGAGAAGAGATCAAGAGGGCAGTCCAGGAGCAGAAAAACGGAAAAGCAGCAGGCACAGACAACATTCCAACAGAAGCCTTGAAATAAGATACAAACAGAACAGTGGAGATGCTCTACCTACTCTTCCAGAAGATCTGGGAGGATGAGCAGGTGCCAGCAGAATGGAAGGAGGGCTACATCATCAAACTTCCCAAGAAGGGAAACCTCAGCAACTGTGTCAGCTACATAGGCAGCACACTCTTCTCGGTAACTGGCAAAGTCTTCAACAGGATCACCCTCAACAGAATAAAAGACGTCATGGACCCTTACCTACGTGAGGAGCAAGCCGGCTTCAGGAAGAACAGATCCTGCGTAGACCAGGTTGCAGCACTGCGAATCATCGTGGAGCAGTCAATAGAGTGGAACTCCCCGTTCTACATCAACTTTGTGGACTACAAAAAGGCCTTCGACAGTGTACCCTCTGGAAACTCCTCAGACACTATGGCGTGCCTACCTAGCTCGTGAACCTCATCAGAAACTCCTACGAAGGAATGACCAGCAGGGTTCTCCATGGAGGACAGCTCGCCAGGACCTTCCAGGTAAAGACCGGCGTGCGGCAAGGATGACTGTTGTCACCGTTCCTCTTCCTCCTGGCCATTGACTGGGTTATGAAGACTTCCACGGAACAGAGAAGAAATGACATTCAGTGGACGCTGTGGAAGAAACTGGACGACCTGGACTTCGCAGATGACATAGCCCTACTCTCTCACAATTACCAACAGATACAAGACAAAACAAATGAGCTGGCAAGCACATCTTCGCAGATAGGCCTCAACATCCATACTGAGAAAACGAAAACCCTCCGCATCAACGACACTAACAGAGAAGTAATCACACCATAAGGAAGTGCCCTGGAAGAATTGGAAGCATTTGTCTACATCGGAAGCATCATCGACAAACAGGGAGGAACAGATGCCGACGTCAGAGCAAGAAGTGGCAAAGCCAGTACAGCCTTCCTGCAACTAACGAACATCTGGAATACCAAATCCATTGCACCCCACACTAAGGTCAGGGTCTTCAACTCCAATGTCAAATCTGTCCTACTTTATGACTTGATGACAACAAAGGCAACCACTACCAACAACTGCCCGAGAAGAATACTTCGGATGCATTGGCCAGATAAAATCCGAAATGTGTATCTGTGGCAGAGGACCAGTCAACTTCCTGTGGAAGAGGAAATCATGAAACCAATATGGAGATGGATCGGGCACACACTCCAGAAACCAGACATAAATCTCACCAAACAAGCTCTGTCCTGGAACCCGCAGGGAAAGAGGAAAAGAGGTCGACCACGAAACACCTGGCGCCGAGAACTTGAAGCAGACACCGGCAGGATGGGCTACCTTTGGAACCAACAGGAGAAAAGGGCCCAGGACAGGGGATGCTGGAAAGCAGTTGTTGGCGGCCTATGCCCCAGTGTGGATGACAGGCATAAAACGAAGAAGATGCGCAGGGGATTCACAAAGAAGCCTGAAATTGGAGGCATAGATAAAGATAGCACAAATAAATCAGCAAAGAACAGCCTGGAAAACTGTTCTGAATCTGGATATATATTCGTTTGTTTAAATGCAAGTAGCATAGAAAACAAAATAAATGAACTTTTTTGAAGACATTACTAAGTGGGTAGACGAGGGATCACCAGTAGATATTATCTACTTAGATTTTCAGAAAGCTTTCGACACAGTGTCAAATCTAAGATTACTGCTTAAACGAAAGGCTCATGGCATAGGGGATGGTATAAATAATTAACTGAATAGAAAAATGGCTGATTGACAGAAGACAACGGGTAGTAATTGATGAGGAGGCTTCAAATTGGAAATCGGTTTTGAGTGGGGTTCCACTGGGATCAGTACTGGGACCTATATTATTCTTAATATATATATCAAAAATTTGGACGATGATATAACAAATAAGGTGTTAAAATTTGCGGATGATACAAAAGTGCTTAGACGGATTAAACGTGGTGGAGATAGACAGCATTTACAATATGATCTTGACAGGTTGATCAAATGGTCTGAAAATTGGCAGGCGTTGCTAATTTTTGGGAAATGTAAATGCCTCCAAACCGGACATGGGAACGAAGATGTACAATATACAATGGGGGTACTGTACTAGAAGAAACGGAAAGGACTTAGGGTTAACAATTAGTGCTGATGTGAAGGTTTCAGAGCAGTGCGGAATTGCAGCTTCAAAGGAACATCAAATCCTTCGATTAATTAGGCGAAATATAACATAAAATATTACGTGGAAAAAGAACTAATACTACCGCTGTACAAAACACTAGTTAGGCCACATTTAGAATATAGTACACAAGAGTACAGGCCATATAGCAAGAAAGAAAGACATAGATATGAAAGAAAGAGTACAGAGGAGAGCGACTCAAATGATACCAAAACTGAGATTTCTCATTTTCACAAAGAACTGTAATTGATCGGAACAGATTATCTGCTGATGGTGTGGGTTCTAGTAGCGTGAATATGTTTAAAAAATGACACGTATCTCAGAAGGGCGGAATACAAGTAAATAAAAAGGGCTGGACTCTCGATAAGCCAAAAGGCTTCCTTGTTCACCTGCCATGTAGAGTTAATTCTCTGGGTCGCAATCTTTGTTAAATCTACATGTAGAGTTAATTCTCAGGGTCGCAATCTTGTTAAATCTTGTTAAATCTAAATGATAAAGTGGAAAGGTATTGTTATTTTGTCAGACGAAATAGCTCTACTTTTATGAGATGTAGGAGGCTTAAGAACATTACAGTTAAAGTGTCTTTCTGAGTTAATCTACCATTGTTATTTGTTTTTAAAGACAGTGCATGTACAACGCAAACATTATTTACTTATTTTATCATACTTGCGACCGTATAATAATTGTTATTACGTCACTTTGGCATTTGATATGTTATTCAATAAATTACGCTTTTTTTAAATTACCGGTTGAAAACTCCGGCCACAGGAATAATAAACGCATTATATGCGGACATATTTTTCTTTTGCGCCGTGTTATCTTACAATTGCATATTATGTGAATAACGTGTGTATGGAGTTAAAGAAAGTGACATAGTCTATGGGGCCGGAAATTTGTATCTAAAAGATGGACGATCTCGGAATGTAACTTTAAAAGAAACAAATTATATTGTTTTGTGTCTATACACCTTATAGTTAAAAAGAAACTAAGCATTTGGATCTACAATAAAAAATATGTCATGGTTTCTATGAATTTGTTCTAAAAGTTGAATATTCTGAAGAAGAAAAAAATTCCTGGTGACTTACATATGTAGTTCGGGGCGCCTATGATTGGCCAATAAGCGACCAGCAATTATTTTACTTCAGTGCTGTTATTTGCTTTTTTGTTTGAAGTCCGAAGAGGGTGTGTGTGTGTGTTTGTGTGTGTGTGTGTTTGCGTGCGTGCGTGCTGCGTGTGAGTGTGCATGCAGGAAACGTTTACAATTTCGCAGCATACAGGTGTAATAATTATCTGTGACAAAGCAATAGCGATGGTTTACGTCGACCTATACATACAATCGCGTCTACGTTGGCCCATCGATCACAAAATAAATAAAAAGCAACTTAAATAATTGAAAATGGCATGCACTACGCGGTTATCGTAATGCATGTTGACAAACGGTATACAACATGTGTGTGTACCGCAACAACACAAAGTCGATGAAGAGAGAGGCGAAGTCAGAATGACAGACTGTAGACCTGAACAAATGTCTACTCAGCCGAAGTCACACTCCTTTGAAGCAGCGGAAATTAATGCTAAATCAGGTTACCTACTCTACCATAAGGGCGCGGCCCATGATATGCCAATGAAATGTTGAGTGTACAACAAGGTTTTCTTTTCTTTTCAACTTGGTTATTCTAGTAAACTACCGGCATTATATTGTTAATTGTGGCTGCAATGGTTATAGTTCGTATTAAAATTTGCAGACGCAAAGACCCAAACAATTACCAACTAAGACCCTTGCCACAGAACATCTACCTTCTACGGCTATGTGGAAGCTAAGACTTTCGGTGTGTCTGGGATAAAGAAACTGATATATTTTATTTCCAGATGTCGTCCCGCTGCAGAGAGACCGAACGCACGGTGAACGTGTAAACCAGACTGGATACGCTGGATACGATGGACGATTTCGGCTACGTCCTCGTTATTCTTGTGTTTGTGCTCGCTGGACTGACGGCGATTTTCGGCTTGGTCTACGCGTGGATCTACTTTACCAAGATTCGTCCGCGACCGAAAGCCCCCCCTGAGGATCAACGCATCAGTTACTTCCAACGGAAGCCTGGCGGATCGTTTAAGAACCAGGATAAGAAGTCAAAGACGGCGACACATCCTTTCTTTATAATGTCTGCTGTCAACAAAATGAAGACATCTGGCAACCAAAACACTTCATCGTCAATAATGTCCTAGTATTGTATATGTATGTATGGTGTTATTCAACATATGACGTCATATATACATACCTCACACCAAGAGGATGTTGTAGTGCTCGTTATTTTCGGTTCTTCGCCCAAGTTATGAATTTTGATTTGGCTACAGTCTGTCGCCAATTTCGGTGAAAAATCCTGAATATGACCACTTAAAACTTCGGAGATTAATTGGAAAGCAGTGTGACGCTATTGTTCGGATGTAGTACGTATGCAATTTTGCTGGCGATGAACAATCTCCCGGAAATGACGATTGCGTCAGCAGCGCCGCCTATTGGCAAACGAGCGTCACTGGTAGACGCTGGCACTGTAAAGCATTAATAATGCTCCTCGGTGTCACCAATTAATTTATCATTCTGGAAGACGAAACAGTTCACTGCACGCAATGTTTAATTATAAAGCTGCGGTAACTGCCTTTTAGAATGAGCCTAAAGCGTTTTAGTATGATTATGGGATATTTTATTTATAAAGCACGGAACAGCTAAGCATGTAGCAAATGCAAGACTGGGCCAGTGTGCCAATTTTACAAATAACCACTGGATTTGTTGTACCGTTCAATTGTTCCCTGTACGATTGTGCCGGTGTAGTAAGATCAAAACATTCTCTCTCGAAAACACTAGTTTCGTGTCTTAAACCAAAGTTCAAAACACTACAGTGTTTTAAATTTAAAATCAACACGCAATGCCAAAGTTCAAAATTGATGGTTGTTGATATAACATTTTTTATCATACATACATGGTATGAAATTTCACCTATCTATCTATGCCTAACATTCGTTTTTAGCATACAAACATGTTATGAAATTTCACCTATATATCTATTATAACATGTTAATCGTCCAAATGTGATTTGATCAGCGTAGGGTTCAAACAAGAGGTTCAAATGCGATAATATTGACACATTTTCAATATGAGAAGAGTGGTTTGAAGTTTAGTTTAAAATAAGGTAAGTTTTGACTGTCTTACACCGGCAGTTCGAAATTTTTTTACTATTGGCGCAGCTGTCTGGAGAATAGAGGTCTGCTAAATTTACGCATGGCGCCTCTATTGATTACTGAAACAATCATTTCTCCACCAAATGCGTGCAGACTAGTCGCGTAGCCAAGACAACATGTTCCGGACGTCAATGTTTGGTGCGAAGGGCAACACAGTCGCAGCTGTTATGTCCCTGTCTTGTTATACATGTTGTTCCAATCACACTAGCCACCATATTACCTAGATATATGTTAATGCCTTGTGTTAACCGATCAACTGAACAGTGCACAGCGTCATATTAGAAATCTGAAATAAGAATGTAAAATCCGGTTGATTAAAGGGTTTCCGTATTAACAACGACGATTCACTGCTACTAACATATGTCATAGAGTAGCTTATGTTGCTAAGCTACCATTGACCCTCACATAATAGGTATAACCGAATCATGGGCAACCACCGATATATCAGATGCCGAATTGGGACTGACAGGATATGTAATGTTTAGGAAAGATAGAACAGGAAGAAGGGGAGGTGGAGTTATTTTATATATTAAAGAATCTATCCAGGCTTATGAAATAAAATTAGACAGAGAAGCAGATTGCGAAGAAGCTGTTTGGTGTAACATAGTTACAGGAAACTCAACGTTAACGGTTGGATTAGTTTATCGAAGTCCAAACATAAGCATAGAAGAGAATGAAAAAATACAAAACGCTATAAGGGAAGTGAGCAAACGGGACTGTGTTATTATGGGGGATTTTAACCATGGGCATATAAAATGGAAATCTCTACAGAGTATGGGTAGTGAGGACCACAAGTTTTTAGTTTTAGTACAAGATAGTTTCCTTTCTCAACATGTGCTAGAACCAACCAGGGGAGAGAATGTGTTAGACTTAGTTTTGTCCTCACAGAATGAATTAGTTGACAATGTTAAATTATGTGAGCCTCTGGGAAGTAGTGATCACAACCAGATACATTTTACCATCAAAGTAAAATCAGAAAGAAATAATAAAAAGCAGTTGAGGAGAAATTTCCACAAAGGAAGATATAAGGAAATGAGGAAATATTTAGCAAAGATAGACTGGAATAATACACTGAAGAATAAGACAGCAACAGAATGCTGGAATATCTTAAAGAATGAAATAGAGTGCATCGTAGATAAATTTGTTCCCTTCAAAAAACAAGGGAAACGGACCAGAAAGAAATACTTATCGAAAGAAGCCATTAGACAAATTAAGTATAAACAAATTATGTGGAAGTCATATAGACGTACTGGCAATGACGAAGACTACAACATTTATAAAGAAGCACTAAACCAAGCTACAGCTGAAATTAGAAATTCAAAGAGAAGCTATGAACATAAATTAGCTTGTAATATAAAACATGACAGCAAGAGTTTTTATGCGTATGTTCGAAGCAAACAGAAAGTTCAGGATAAGGTCGGTCCTCTAGAAGATAGTGCTGGAAATATAATATCAGAAGGATTCTTAATGGCTGAAGACCTAAATGAGTATTTTAGTTCAGTGTTTACCAGAGAAGACACTAGTTCACTGCCAGTACCAGAGGCTAAGTTCAAGGGGGCAGAATCAGACTATTTAAGACAGTTAATTGTAACCCCAGAAATGGTAGCTAAGAAAATTAGGGCTATGAAGGAAAATAAATCACCTGGAGTGGATGGTATTCCACCCAAACTACTAGTGGAAATTGTAGAACAAATTAGCATACCGCTTGCAACAGTTTTCAACTTGTCATTAGAAGAGGGAGTGGTTCCTTTAGAATGGAAAGAAGCAAACATTATACCGTTATTTAAAAAAGGTTCGAGAAACAAGTCAGAGAACTATAGACCAGTGAGTTTAACATCAGTGATTTGTAAATTATTAGAAAGACTAATTAAAGATCACATGGTGGATTTTCTTGTTAAACATAACTTGATAAACCCATCTCAACATGGGTTTCTAAAAGCGAGGTCATGCTTAACAAATATGTTATGTTTTTTGGAAGATATCACTAAGTGGGTAGATGATGGATCACCAGTAGATATCATCTACTTAGATTTTGAAAAAGCTTTCGACAAAGTGCCACATCAGAGATTACTGCTTAAACTTGGCATAGGAAATGGTATAATTAACTGGATAGAAAAATGGCTGATTGACAGAAGACAACGGGTAGTTGTTGATGGGGAGGCTTCAAACTGGAAATCAGTTTTGAGTGGGGTTCCACAGCGATCAGTACTGGGACCTATATTATTCTTAATATATATAAACGATTTGGACGATGATATAGCTAGCAAGGTGTTGAAATTTGCAGATGATACAAAAGTGTTTAGAAGGATTGAAAGTGATGGTGATAGACAGCATTTACAAGATGATCTTGACAGGTTGATCAAATGGTCTGAAAAGTGGCAAATGTTGTTCAATTTTGGGAAATGTAAATGCCTCCACACAGGATATGGGAACGAATATGTAGAATATACAATGGGGGGAACTGTACTAAGTACTACTGTAAAAGAAAAAGACTTAGGGCTGACAATTAGTGCTGACATGAAGGTTTCAGAGCAGTGTGGAATTGCAGCTTCAAAGGGAAATCAAATCCTTGGATTGATTAGGCAAAATATAGCATATAAAGAACTAATAATACCACTGTACAAAACAATAGTTAGGCCTAATTTAGAATATTGTATACAAGCGTGGAGGCCATACCGCAAGAAGGACATAGATATGCTAGAAAGAGTACAGAGGAGAGCGACTAAAATGATACCAAAACTGAGGGATCTTAGTTATGAAAAACGCCTAAAAGAATGTGGTTTAACAACACTAGAGACCAGGAGATTGAGAGGAGATCAGATAGAAGTGTTTAAAATATTGAATGGTTATGAAAATATTGATAGAAATATGTTTTTTTCAGTTAAGAAAGATAGAAAGACTAGAGGACATGAAGTTACATTAGTAAAGGAGCAGTGTAGATTAGACGTGAGAAAGTTCTCATTTTCACAAAGGACTGTGAATGAATGGAACAGATTATCTGATGATTGTGTGGGTGCTAGTAGTGTGAATATGTTTAAAAATAAAATCGACACATACCTCAGAAGGGCTGGATATATGTAGATAAAAGGGTTGGACTCTAGATAAGCCAAAGGGCTTCCTTGTCCACCTGCCATCTAGGGTTAATTCTCTGGATGGCAATCTTGTTAAATCTACCATGCAGGAGTGGTGTCTGTGCACTCTGACGTGGTAGGTAGGCACTTTGACTCTAGACGTCTCGTAAGACATTCTCGTCTAGGAAAAGTTGCAGTTGTTTTGAGACGAAGCGCTACGTTCTCTTACACACACATGCACACATACACACACACCGATGTTAGAAATAATACTAAATACACTATTTTAAAGGAAACTATACATGTTCTATTAATCTTTATTTAACATTTTAATGTTTTGAAATATCAACTAGCCAATCGCATTTATGACGTAGTGACACCTACAGACCACCCCATAGCCTGCTAGCTTCCGCTCGCTGCCTACCGTAACTGTCGAGAACTTCTAACATCAACGGATGCCCCCGAGCATCCAAAGCACTCTGTTGCAGTGCATTCGTCAGATCCACATTTAGAGCACGCCTCGGGTGTATCTACTGACAGGAACATAAAAGCATGGAGAATATCCAGCGACAGATAATTTGCAATACAAAGGCAACTGTAGGCGTGTCAGGAGTGTGACTGCATCGTCAACAACCTTCTGTAATGATGATAATAATAATAAGGGAACTTCTATTGTGCCTAAATCTCACGCTAACAATTCGCGATGGCTTTTCATTTTGGTGTAAAAAAAATTCGTATCCATATATATATACACTGTATATACACACGCATACACACACACACACACACACACACACACACACACACACACACACACACACACACACACACACACACACACACACACACACACACACACACACACACACACACACACACACACACACACATATTTATATAAGGCAGAGAGTTACGAAATATGTACAATTAACTACACGTAGGATATGTTAAGTGTTTGTCAAATTACACAACATTTTGACCACGAATATACACCAATAATTCAAACTAAACAATTTGTGTGTGTGTTCTTTGTGATCAACATTTTGAGATAATTTGGGCATCGTAATTCTTCTAAAATCCACTTCGTTGTTCCACGTCAGCTGACCAATGAAAACTGTTAATTTCAGTCATTACGGTTGACAGTATCGGTGTTGGTAGGTTTGTCCAATTCCTGTAATGTTATTGTCACAGTCCGTGACAATTTGTCAATAAAGCATTACATATTTTTCCGGCCAATCTCTACGGGTGGAATATTAATGTAGTGTTTTCATCCCATAATGATCACTAGTAGCCAACCACGGCCATTTACATACGTATAAGCAAAAATAGATAAGCGAGCGAAAAATGAACAACTCAGAACACGTCAAAAACATGAAATTCTACGGTCGCTAGCACCCTCACGGCTCGTCCTGTCCCGACGATCTTAGTATCATTTGAAAGGATGCACTTTTGTTATTCTAGCGTCATCTAGATTTCCAGGTAACCGTTTAAAGAACACCGATAAACGGACCTACAATCACGCCGTTTTCGGTGTTCTGTACGCTTCCGAACGATGTTGGCGGCGGGTACTAAGTACACTAATCTTCCGATTGCGGCGCTGTTTTCCTCATTTGCATAGGTTAAGACATGCGCACTTCACCATTTCTTGATTTCATGCTATAAGCTCCACCCACTTTTAAACCGCGGCGAAATTTATGTGCTTTGATCGCAGCGAAACCGATATATCTCTACGTCGGCGTGACGTCACAATAACGTACGCCACCCAACGGGTCTAAATTCGTTGCGTTGGTTGGTTGATATACATGATTGTGACGTCACGCCTACTTCGCGTATGTCATTTTAGCAGCCGTTTGAAAGTGGGTGGAGCTGATACCATGAAATCAGACAGTGGTGCCTCAATCGGTATATTGGTGAACTGTGTCGACGAAACAACATCGTTCGCTGTGTCTAAGACACCGGAACGGGCCCGGTTGTGGGTCCGTTTTTAGTTAATTTTAGGAACGATTATCAGGAAACCATTTATATGTTTGATTAGCAGAAAGCTTAAACTTTTAAACGACATCAATATTGTTGGGATCCGACGAACCGTAATGGTATTAGCAGTTGTTAAAAAGGCGTTTTTGGAACGTGTTTGACAGTTGTTCATTTTTCGCTCGCTTATCTATTTTTGGTATAAGGAATATCTTTCATACCTACAATGTCGATAGGGTGTATACAGGTATTATAATAAACATTGTTGGGTCTTGACAGTTTCACATTGTTTCCTTCGATGATAATATTGAAATTACGTTCGAAATAATTGCGCCAAACATATCATCAGACTATTATTCTTCCTTGTTTTCGTCATCTGCGTGTTGTCGTCTCCTTCCAAATAGGAATCCCGATTGGTCGGATTTTGCAGCCGCAGTGGCGGTCAAATTTGTCGCCATGTTGCCAGCGTGTGCCACGCTTCAAGACAAGTGCGATTGTTAACTCAACGTACAATTTATTAAATCAATGACGCGGGCATAGGGGCACTAAGTACAGACTGTACATTTGTTTTTGACTTATCAACTATAGTCCAACAGACCGATATTTCGGCTGAACTATGATTTTGTGATCAATGTACAGGCAATGTACCTACATTAAGTGGAGTACTCAAGTGTCCCCTGAAATGTAACTACCTTTATGTTTATTTCAAGAGTATGTGTGCTTCGACCGATATTGAATTTCCATTAAATAAAAAACCACAAACAAATGTGTACTTCATTACATTCCCTGAGAATGTATAATGTTTACGCGGCCGTCCCTTCTGTAGTTTCGGCTGTTCTGCCGGAAGATCCAGCGGTGCGGATAGCAAAGACGGCGACAAGGCAACTCACGACTAATCCGATGGCAGCCACCGCAGTACTTATCGTCAATGTTGTACTCTTTCCGCCGTGTTCTGTCGTCGTGTTTTGCGTGGTATGTTCGGTGGTGACGTTAGCTGTGGCGGCAGATGTAGTGATGTTGGTGGACAACAGCAATTCGCAGTGAGTTCCCGTGTGTAACGCTGCGCACGTGCAGTAGAATCCCCCAGTGGTATTGTGACATACGGCGCCGTTTCTGCACAGCTGGTCTTGGCAAGAAACGACACGTCTTGCTTCGCAGAACCAGCCCTTCCAGCCCATATCACATATGCACTGAATTCCACGTGTAAGCGATCGACAAGTCGCTCCATTCAAGCATACTCCGTCGGTACATCGGTGAAACAGTGGACACCGAATAGCCACCCTGTAATATGTTACCCTCGACAACGTATAGTTCAAGAGTGCTTCAGAATGGCTTGTGCTGTAGTGGCATATACGGTTATCCCAATCTACGTTAAAACTCCTACAAGACACATTTCTCATACACCATCCCCTGCAGTCGGTATAGTCTGCCGGTACGGTCTGATTTGCAAATGCATTGATTATGCCGTTAAAAAAGTCATACTTAGGAATACAACGTTTGGCTAGTTCTATGTGGGGCGCGCAGCAAAGCAACACCAAGACGAAGTCGATTATGCAACGCCGATCCATCACATTTTTCAAGCGTCAACCATAGTGGCGTTGCGTAGATGACGTCATACTGTTGGCGTCATTTTGTGTTTGTTATCAGATGGCGCGCAATCTCCAAGCAGTGGCTGTCTTCCGATCACGAGCTCCAAAAGAAGTTGGAAGGAGCTCGCGGCCGGAAACGAGTCGCTGTTCGGAGGGTGCAGTTGGCGAGCACAGTTTGTAAACGAAAAGAACTATAAGGAGATTAAATTCGCAAAGTCATACAATGCATGGCATTAGTTATGGGTGTGAGGTGCTTTGGTCGTCACTATGTATCGCGGGGGAAATTAATCGATACAGTGGCACCCCCTACCGAGTGAAACATACATAATGACCGTGTGTGCGCGTGTGCGTGAGTATCAGTGTGTCGAGGGAGAGGGAGATGGAGAGGGAGAGGGGGAGTTTTTTCTGTGCTAATTTCCATTCCATATCTGGATGATGTTTCGTCCAGTCGGTTCACAAGGTTAGCAAGTTCCTCTTCACTTCCAGGGCATCTGTCATTATTCGTTCCAGGAAAATGTTGAATAATGTAGGTGACAAGAGGCATTATGACGGACTCCGACTGATGTGTGGAACCATTCACCTACAGCGCCTTGCACCAGTACTGCGCTGCTAGCTTTAGCGTATAGCTGTTCGATGGTGTGTACTAGTTTTCGTCCAATATTGTAGTTATTTATTGTTGCCCATAGTGCGGCATGCCACACCCTATCAACTGCCTTCTTGAAATCAAAGAAGACATGGAATAGTTCTTGTTGATGTTGCATGTATTTCTCACCCAGAACACGAAGATTGAATATTTGTTCCGTGGTGCTTCTTCCACTGCGAAAGCCCACCTGTTCTTCGCCGATGATCTCTTCTACTTGTGGTTTCAATTTGTTCAATATGACTCTCAGCATCACTCTGCTCGCACGGCTAATGAGGCTGATGGTGCGGTAGTGTTGACATTGTTGTAGGTTGCCTTTCTTGGGGAGAGTAATTATCAGTGATTGAGTCCATGTTGTTGGCCACTCTCCAGTCTGCCAGATTTTTTTGCAGATGTTCGTGAGGATGTCTATCACCGTTTCTCCTCCGTTCATCATCAGTTCTGCTGGGATGTTGTCAAATCCAGCAGCTTTTCCCTTCTTCAGTGATCTTACAGCTATATCCACTTCTTCACATAAAATTGGAAAGTCGTCCTCATTTGATGATTCTTGACTGGCTAGAACACTTGTATCTCCGTTGGTCTGGAAGTTGTATAACTCCGAACAGTATTCTGTCCATCTGTTGATAATGTTTTTTTCTTCGGTGAGGCATTTCCCTTCTTTGTCTTGAATTGTGTTGACTTTCTCCTGCCTTTGCTTTGTCAGTTCTCTCACGACTTGGTATGCTCTTTTGCTGTTGTTGTTGTTGAGGCAGTCTTCAATGCCCATGCACTGTTCTTCAATCCATTTTCCTTTGGCTTTTTTTGAATTCAACACTGAGGGCTAATTATGTGGGCGTCGGAGACGAGAGGTCTACTAAAACACAGAGCTAATTGTTCGGTACATTTCTGAGGAAGGTAGGATGTACTCAGTCACTTAATAAGAATTTGGTGGGTCCGCAAAAAAAGTGTCAAACCTATCAACTAACCCTGCTGGTAGTAACAGTTGATACACCCTATAGGGTTAGTTGATCCACTTGTAAGACTAGTTGATACCCCTACAAATGTCCATGTCCAGAACAACTTTTCAACAGAAATCTACGTCCGAGATATTTTCATTTAAAAGCAAGAGTTAATTACACGACTTGATAGCTACTGTGGTGTAGTTTATGTCACGTTGTAGCCGCAATTTACCAACTGATCCTTTCAAGATATGATCATGTCCAACAAAATATCACCGAATCCCATTGAAGTTCCAGTTTTACAAAATGTCAGCTGATCCACTGAATACATGTAGCCTATATGATTATAAGCTTTGGCCAACAAAATGTCAACTGATCCACTTGATCCTATAGAATCCGTAAATTAATCCATATAATTGCAGATTCCACTTGATCAGGTTGCAGTTGAACGCGAATTGAGCTGAACGGCGTGTACAGAACCCCCGAGTGTCTTTGGCTGGGGGAGTTTTTGTCACAATGTCCGATTTTGGGAATGACGCATTTTCTTCGGGACGGGATTAGGGATGAATATCATACCATCTGACATTACCTTCCTGGTCATCCGCTGGAGGAATATTCCCTTGTATTCGTTATCATCCACCATAACTACACGTGCAATATGGTACAGGACTCTATAGACTTTCCAGCTATCTAGACCACGAAATCCCCGTCGATTATTTCTTTAGTATGTAAAATGTCGATATCATCTGAAGTATCATCACAGGGGACATCAGAATCCTCATTAAAGGAACTGCTGAAATCGCTAGTCTCGGTCTTCTTCACTTTTGGTGCAATAGGTTTCTTCTTCTTTATAAGGCAATTTCATCGCGGATAGGGGTGTTGGTAAGGATCGTGGGTTTTCTCTTCCTCTGTGTGCGTGTCTTCTTTCTGTCACCTGTTTTTAGAGGGGCGTGAATGTCCGGTGGTGATATATACCTGTGCATGTCTTATGACACAATGGAACTTGGCGGAGAAGTCGATGGACCAGGGACTGGCTGATGTGTGAAATCATCTTGTGGCATAAGCCTGTCTGTGGCATAGGCCTGTCTTCAACTTCAGCAGCTCCTGGTGGCGCACGGTCTGTGACGGCTGCAGGGGCGAAGTCTACATCCGTGAATAGGTCGCAATTGTAAGGGTAAATCCCGGTGTTTTCAAACCCAGAAACAATATTTCTGGGTGCCATTGCCGAATAATGTGCTTGTTTTATTAGTTCCGGAATATCATATATATTGTGATGGTTTTCCCCGAGTTGCTTCTCAGCCATGCGTCCATGGCCATGTTGTACGCCATTTTGAATGAACCGTATACATATCTATCGAACGGCTGCAAACGATGTGATGTGATGTGTGCGGTGGGATGGTTAGCATAACTACACCAATTGCTCTGGCCATTTCAATGGCCTGCAAATATATATGCGACTCATGATTGTCCAGAATCAGCAATATCCATCGTTCGACCGTGCACCTCGTATGGCGAATGACGTGATATAAATATTGAACGAACAATTCCTCGTTAATCCACCCAGACTGGTATGAACATCCTATGAATCCCATCGGCCCTCCTCTTATAAAGTGGTCCCGATAGTTCTTCCTTGGAAAAATTAACATTGGGAAAGCACATTTCCAGCAGCACTTATTGTGAATAGGATAGTCACTACTCTCCTCTCTCTGCATATGTAATATACCCTACTTGCTTTCTTCCTCTCTCAGTCACAACATCCTTTGGCTTTTGTACAGTGGTACAGCCACTCTCATCAGTATTGTGAATGTCTTCCGGTTTGAACCGGTATTTGTCCATTACTTCACCATGATTATTATAAAACCACCCACAGTGTGACGGTTGAAGGCGGTGGCACGCCCGGACGAAGTAGCCTCAGGAGATCTGACTGCAAGATTATGACGTGCCTTGAGCCCTTGCCACCAATCCTTGCCACCAATCCTTGCCACCAATCCTTGCCAGCTCTTTGACTCAATTCCCAGTTCTTTGTATTGTCAGGTTATTCTCAGCAGCAAAGCTGTAGGCTAACTGACAGCATTTTTGGATGGACAGGCCATGAAACATGTCAGCCACCGGTTTCACGTGATCAGCGAGGTCTTTCTCCATTTTCGGAGTAAACACTGCATGTGCACTTTTAATGGCCGCATATCCCGTAACAGAACCCGGATCTTTCTTCTGTTCGATGATGAAAAGTCTTAGAGTCATTTTATCAATGTCAAAGTCCTTCGCTGCACTCCGCACGCTCTGTCCCCCTGACACTGCTTAGGCTGCTCTCTTCATCACATCAAGTGACGTCCTGGTGGCTGGGTTGGTTTTATGCTTGTTCGGCATTTTCCCTAAAAAGAGATAAAGGAGGGAAATAAGTGGCTTTCGTATTTAAATCAGCTGTTTTTCATCAAAATAACTAAGCTAGCGGCATAGGGCTAGAGATCATTCCAAACCACTCGAGGCTAGAATCATAACATCAAGCCAGATTTACTAGCTATAGGCCTTTTATTTGTGGGAAATTAGTGAAGTAATTTAGCTTACTATCAGGCCTATAAACTCGATATTGAGGGCATATAGGCTATAAGAAAGACCATTCAGCATGGAATGACTGAAACGGGATAATTGATACACTGTACCAACTGACCCTACCCGCACAATATCAACTAACCCTCCAAGGGATTCTAATGCAAACGTGCATGCACTTACCAAAATGGTGGGTTCAAGGCCCTACAAATATCAAAGGGCAACAATACACCCTATAATTGACCACTATTGGTTTGTTTGAAATCTATATAGTGTTGTCACAGTAAATGCACATACCTCTTGTTCACTTTTGTACTTCAGGAGACAAAAACGGCACTTTTATAGATACCACGTGCTTCCTTTGCTCCCAACTTCTTGAACTTTCCACAGGAAGTGCATAATAGACTGTTTCAACAACACATGACAGCAGCGGGGGTGTATCAACTAACCCTGCGTATCAACTAACCCTCGTTTCCTCTACAGGAAACAAGGAAGAACACGAACACACACTATACCATGCTGTTAGTGTCGAAGCCGGTTAATTGTTGCATCGCCGTTTTGTCTGTCAATTCAGCTCAGTCACTAAGAAATTGACTTGCCTGAGTGGGCGCCCATCAAGTGCCGCCTGATGGGTAAACCACCTAATTATATGACTCCCTGCCTACAAGCTTGCTAATGTATCCGACAGAGGGCGGTACTAACAGTAGTGATCAATCATTCATTTGTGTCTACGCCAGGGCTATGTTTAGAGGCCTAACCAACACACTCTCGCGTCACGCTGCGTATTCCCAAATCGCATCTGTCTACATCGTGCAACACTGCGGGGGAACGTGTCTGTTATTTATGGAAAGCATCCCTGTTTGAAGTCTTTTAAAATGTGATTATGGTCAATATCGCATGTCATCGGCTTGGTAGATCTCCTTTGCTGCCCTTATCTCCGACAACGCCGTCGGCGGTTATTAGAGATTATATTTTAATAGTATGACGTGTGATCGTTGTTATCGTAAACCATGTCGTGTTGTATAACTGTAATTTGTTCTGACGCCTAGATGCCCAGATGTGACGCAATGAACCACAAATCATTCACACTTGTAGAACCACCACTATCTCTGTAATTTTCACATCTATGAGGTTGCAGTTTTGTTGGCGTGCTAGCGGATCCACTAAGGTGTTTCGTAGAACTACCTTTATTGGGGACACAAAATTAATATAATAATATATCATGCATTCGTCACTGGGCGGCCACACCATGCCTCACCGCACAGTCGGAGTCTGCCATTCAAATATCGTATGGGTGGGTAACACCAAAAAGAACACAGTCAGTCCTACACTAGCTATACAATAATTCAAATATATCCAAGTATCTGCTAGTTGCTGTCACAAAAAGAGCTGTCTCACCTGAATTCACGTTCGGAAATAAAAACGTGTATTTCCCCATATTTGTGCACCTGTTCGTTCCGTAGATAACCAATGTCAATAAGTCTTGTTTTTTATTGATGCATCTAAGGCTTTTGACCGTGTAAACCATAGTGTACTTTTTAAAAAGCTAATAGACAGAGATGTTCCTGGTTACATTGTTAGAATTCTAGTGTTTTGGTATGCGAACCAACAGATGTGTGTAAGATGGGGTAGTCATGTGTCTGACAGTATTTATGTAAGTAATGGAGTTAGACAAGGAGATATTTTATCCCCCTATTTGTTCAGTGTGTACGTGGATGGTTTATCCACTGTACTTAATAGTTGCAATACAGGATGTTATGTAGGATATAATTGTGTAAATAATATTATGTATGCTGATGATCTTGTAGTATTTTGTCCGTCCAGCAGGGGATTACAGACCCTTCTCACCGCCTGTGATCAATATGGAGTATCTCGTGACATAAGGTACAATGACAAAAAGAGTATGGTCATGATAATTAGAAACAAGAGTTGTAAGAATGTTAAATTTCCAAGTTTTATGCTTGGTAACGACAAACTATGTGAGGTAGAATCTGTAAAATATTTGGGTCATATAATGTCAAATAGTATGCTAGATGACAATGATATATCTAGACAATGTCGCCAGTTGTATGCACAAGGCAACATGATCATAAGAAAATTTCATATGTGTTCAAATGATGTAAAGAAGACATTGTTTACTACTTTTTGTTCACCTATGTATACTGCCCATCTATGGTGGAATTTTCATAACTATGCAATCAGGAAATTGTATGTCTCTTACAACAATATATTTCGAATGGTGTTAGGTTATGACAGATACTGTAGTGCTAGTGAAATGTTTGTTAACAATAATTTACCTAACTGTGCTGCTGTTATTAGAAATTTGACATATAGGTTTATATGCCGACTGCAGTTCTCAAAAAACATATTGATTTGTAACATTATTAATAGTGACGTGAAATACATGTCAAGAATATGGAAATACTGGTTCAATTCCCTGTATATACATTTTGTTGACGGGTGATTTTTCATTCTGTACATTGTAACTATTGTTTATAACACAACTATAGAACCATGATAATGTACTTGTATGTTGCATGGAGTCTGTGAATAAAGCAATTATTATTATATTATTATTACAGATGCATTTAAAAAACAGCTAAAAGTAGCAAGTACATTTAGGGTGTTTACTACCTGTCCACATGCTATTACAGACATAATTGATATCATTTACATGACAAAAATGCTTAGCACTTTTGCGGATATTTTCAACTTTTATTTACTTACTTACTTACTGCTCCCGTAACCCGCCTGGGTCATAAGGGCGCTGCATTGCTGAATGTTTCACTAGTCGACGCCACTCTTCGCGGTTGTGTGCTAATGTCTGAGTTTTTGCAAAGGCCTTCCCAGTCCATTCTGCAATACTGTCTGAACTCAGACACAAATTAAACAAATGCTAACAAAATAATGACAATGACATGAAGTCAAAATTCAGATAATTTTTTTAAAATGTGTTGTAGTTTTAGTTTTGTTTATTAATTGTAAACTTCTTAGCTAAATGTGTTACTTTCTTTCCTGTTACTTCTTTCTTGTCAGAAACTGTTACTTTTTATCCGTTACTTTTTTTATTATTTTCTTACGGTTACCGTATTTTAAGTACCTCTCTCCCAGTGTCTTCCCAACAGGACAGCGTTCATTTATAAAAGAGATTACCGTGGGATTAACACTGTGGGAATTGGTAAACTGTAATAGTCTGTGCTCTGACTAGTGAATCAGGTTACCATTGTAGCAATGTGCTATTTTAGCTAATTATTAGTCTCACTTAACCGACTCTCACCCGGCTGCGCGACGTCTGGTTTCAAAGACATATTTTGACTGCTCACTGCCAACAAATGGCATCACTAATACACAGGTCTTCGCTTACAGTAAGTATTAGTGTTTATATCTTATCTATGTTTTCAATAATGAAAGTAAGTTACAAAATAGCTATATACAAAATAAAAAGTAGAACATGACTAAATTGTCATTGTGCGAGGCGCCACCTAGTGACTAAGCGGGTGATATGGTAGACAAACTAACAATGACAACTTTTCATTTTGGTTTATTTTATTGTGTCACTTGTTTCGATATAAGTTAAATGTTGGATACTATCGAAAGCATAGTATTACCTGATAAGAGTTTATTCGCATGTAATTTTTTGTTTTATATTTGGCCTCCGAGCCAACCTTGAGCTCTACCCAAATTTGGGGTAAAGTCGCCTAGCGCTTTAACAATACAACACCATTAATTTTATAGGCTGTGGGGGGGGGGCGATTGCTGTGCTGCCACCTCATGGCCCATGCATAATCGCAGCTAGTTAGCCATGTGTTTTGCAGTATTTAAATATATTTATGAAACCTGATGAAACGTATACTTAGAAAATAATGGTACTTGCCTGATGTTGAAGTTCAGTCAATATATATTAAAATGTGTTTCTCTATTTCTGTTACTTTCTTTCCTGTTACGTTTTTCCTAGCAAACTGTTACTTTTTCTCCGTTCACTATTTCCTGTTACTCTATGTTCGATTACCGCATATTACACTGCAATTGTAACAAACTGCTGTCACTCCTGCTTGCGTGATTTTACCTTTCAATGACACACATATTTGTGCGACCTTACCAATTGTAACAAACTGCTGTCACTCCTGTTTGCGTGATCTTACCTTTCAATGACACTCAAACTTGTGCGACCTTACCAATTGTAACAAACTGCTGTCATTCCTGCTTGCGTGATCTTACCTTTCAATGACACACATATTTGTGCGACCTTACCAATTGTAACAAACTGCTGTCACTCTTGTTTGCGTGATCTTACCTTTCAATGACACTCAAACTTGTGCGACCTTACCAATTGTAACAAACTGCTGTCACTCCTGTTTGCGTTATCTTACCTTTCAATGACTCTCAAACTTGTGCGAACTTACCAATTGTAACAAACTGCTGTCACTCCTGTTTGCGTGATCTTACTTTTTAATGACACACCAATTTGGGCGACCTTACCAATTGTAACAAACTGCTGTCACTCCTGTTTGCGTTATCTTACCTTTCAATGACTCTCAAACTTGTGCGACCTTACCAATTGTAACAAACTGCTGTCACTCCTGTTTGCGTGATCTTACTTTTTAATGACACACCAATTTGGGCGACCTTACCAATTGTAACAAACTGCTGTCACTACTGTTTGCGTGATCTTACATTTCAATGACACTCAAACTTGTGCCACCTTACCAATTGTAACAAACTGTTGTCACTCCTGTTTGCATGATCTTACCTTTCAATGTCACACCAATTTGGGCGACCTTACCAATTGTAACAAACTGCTGTCACTCCTGTTTGCGTGATCTTACCTTTCAATGACACACCAATTTGGGCGACCTTACCAATTGTAACAAACTGCTGTCATTCCTGCTTGCGTGATCTTACCTTTCAATGACACTCAAATTTGTGCGACCTTACCAATTGTAAAAAAAACTGCTGTCACTACTGCTTGCGTGATCTTACCTTTCAATGACACTCAAACTTGTGCGACCTTACCAATTGTAACAAACTGCTGTCACTCTAGTCTCGCTTAACCGACTCTCGTCCGGCTGCGTGACTTCGCCGGGGAGATAATCTGGCTCAGAATCGCGTTTTGACTGCTTGATGCCAGTTAGCACGTCTATCCCCCAGATTGTTTATATATTATGTATGTTTTCGATAATGAAATGAACTCACGAAAAAGTGCCCAAAATAGTATTATACAAAATAAAATTAATCTTAAACTAAATGAACACAAACAAAAGTTTCGAGTACTCAATGAGATTCGAACCGAGAACCCTAAAATTAGTTGTTCGACACACAAACGACTTACCTACCAAGACCAAGTTGTTATTTGACGACTACATATTAGTTAGCAGTCCGACCGTTGCGCGCGACATCGATTGCACTTCGTCTAGATAAATTTGCCTTTGTTTAGTGTTTATATCATGCATATTCACACTTAGATTTTTTTTTCTGCTGGACCATAAGCAAGACAACGTCAATACGAAATTGTTGACAGCCATGAGAGCTGCCACCTAGTGAATATGCATGTGATTAAAAGGCTTTAAACTACGAAAAAAGTTTAATGTTCCAATATAAGTTTAATGTTGAATAGTTGTTATAGTATAGTATTATCTGATAAAAGTGTATCCTTATTGTAATGTATGTGGCAGACACTTGTGCAAATACTATACACAGCTTATACACAACGCATTTGTGTGACATGGACTATCGCTGTCTGTCTGTCTGTGTGTCGCGCTGATACGAAATAAACATGTGCACCACTGTCACTTGATAATTACATCTATAGTTATACTAGAACATAACAATTGGCGACGATGATGGCAAACATTGGTCAAATAGAGCCATACGACGGCAGTAGTGACTTGGAAGCGTATTTGGAGCGGCTAGAACTGTACTTCGTTGCAAACAATGTTGGTGCAGTGGGCAGCGGCGTGGACGAATCTGTGAGAGAGGCCGCCGACAGGAAGAAAGTGGCTACACTACTCACACTGGTAGGCCCGGAAACGTATCTTCTTCTTAAAAGTCTCGTCAGTCCTCAAAGACCGGCAGAGTTGTCGTTTGAGCAAATAACTGAGAAACTAAAAAGCCATCTGAAGCCACGTCGGCTTACAGTGGCGGAAAGATTCAAATTCCACCAACGCAACCAGAAAGAGGGCGAGGGGGTCGCCACATTTGCGGCAGAACTCCGGAGGCTCGCATCCACTTGCAACTTCGGGGAATTTCTGGCCGATGCATTGCGAGACCATCTCGTGTGCGGCATCAAAAGCGGCAGCACTCAGCGCAAACTACTCAGCGAAGATAGATCGTTCGAGCAGGCAATGCAGATGGCGCTGGCGGACGAAGTGGCGGAGACCGAGGCTAAACAGATAGCCCCCCGACACAGCTTCGACTGCACTAAAAGTACAGTGACTGTAGTGTCAAACCGGAAAAACAGAGAGAAAAGGCCAGTTCCGACCACCGCTAGGTCTACGACACACACGCGTGGCTACGACAAGACAACTCAGAAATTGTGCTACCGTTGCAACGGCAACCACACGCATCAAGAGTGCTAGTTTAAAGATGCAACTTGTCATTTCTGTCAAAAGAGAGGTCACGTCATGGAGGCATGTCGCAAGAAACGCGGCGAAACTCATCTCGTGAACACCACTCAGGACAGAGCTGAGTACTGTCTGTACAACGTCAAGGGGGATCACACGTCACAGCAGCCTATTGAGATAGGAGTGCACATGGACGGTAAAGCAGTGAGAATGTTGGTTGACACGGGGGCAGGAGTCTCCATAATCAATGAGGCGACATATCACGGGTTGCGGTCGCCACCCCCAAAGCTACAAACAGTGGACATCAACTTGACCACTTATACGGGTCAGTCTATTCCGGTGCTGAGACAAATAGAGGTCGTCACCGAATACAAACAGCAGTCGGCACATGTGCCAATTGTGGTGGTGTCTGGCGCTTGGCAGAATCTCTTGGGCAGAAATCTACTGTCGCAGTTGAAACTGGACTGGGGCGAGATCATGCTCGTTCGCGACCTTGACCAGGTGCATGCCGGACTGATGGCGGAAGTGCCAGACGTGTTCGCTGAGGGGCTGGGCAAGTTGAAAGAAATGCAGGTGAAGATCAACGTGAAAAGCGATGCGATTCCACGTTTCTTCTAGGCCAGACCCATTCCTTATGCCCTGAAGGAGAGAGTCGAACATGAAATAGACCGACTGCAACAGGAGGGCATCATCGAGCCAGTCCAGTTCTTAGAATGGGCGGCACTGATCGTTCCGGTACCAAGTCCAACGGGCAGATAAGGATATGTGGTGATTACAAGGTCACGATCAACAAAAGTGTGGTAGAAGACAAATATCCGCTACCACGGGTTAACGATCTCTACGCCAGTCTGGCAGGAGGAGAGACGTTCACAAAGTTGGACTTGAGCCATGCGTATCTTCAACTTCAGCTCGACGAAGGGTCACGTGACTACGTTACGATCAACACGCACAAGGGACTCTTTAGATACACTCGCTTACCGTACGGCATATCGGTGGCGCCATCGATATTCCAGAGAGCTCTCGAGTGTGTGCTTGCTGGCATACCACGGGTAGGCATCTTCCTGGACGACATCCTCGTCACAGGGAAAACTCGAGATGAACACGTGGCGAATCTCCGGCTGGTCTTGAACCGGCTGGACCAAGCAGGGTTGAAGCTAAACAATAAAAAGTGCGAGTTCTTCAACGAGGCAGTCGTATACCTGGGCCACAAGATCGATCGAAATGGCCTGCATCCCACAGACGAAAAGGTCACGGCGATTCAAGATGCGCCTAGCCCAACGAACGTGAAAGAACTACGTTTGTGGCTTGGCCTGCTCAACTACTATGGACGATTCCTGCGCAACTTGTCGACAACGCTAGCACCTCTGCACATTCTACTCAGAAAAGAGACGAAATGGCGATGGGAGAAGGAGCAAGTCAGAGCGTTTCAAGCGGCGAAGGACCTGCTGCAGTCGGAGTCCCTACTGGTGCACTTCGACCCCGACAAACCTCTTCTGCTCGCATGTGATGCGTCGCTGTACGGGGTGGGCGCAGTCCTGTCGCATCAGATGACGGACGGTTCGGAGCGACCGATCGAGTTCGCATCTAGGAGCTTGTCGCCTGCGGAAACCAACTACTCGCAACTCGACAAGGAAGGTCTCAGTTTGGTGTTCGGGGTGACGAAGTTCCACCAATACCTATACGGTATGACCTTCGTTCTCATCACCGATCACCGACCTCTGGTGGGGCTGTTCAACGAGCAACGACCGATACCTCCGCAAGCGTCGGGTCGACTTCAGCGTTGGGCCCTGACATTGGCAGGTTACGACTACGTCATTCGTCATCGGAGTGGCGATGCGCACGAGAATTGCGATGCTCTATCGCGACTATCTCTACCTACGCAGAACGCTGAGACGCCTGCTCCTGCGGAGTACATACAGCTCATAGAGCAGCTGGACGACTCGCCGGTGATGTCAACGCACATTCGAAACTGGACACGACGTGACCCAGTATTGTCGCGAGTTCAACGCTACGTGTTAACAGGCTGGCCTGAGGGCGACCTAACAACACAGCAATACCACAGAGTGCGCGATGAGCTGAGCACGCACGATGGATGCGTGATGCGGGGCATCCGAATAATTGTGCCAGAGCCTGGGCAAGCCACGATGCTCCAACTCTTGCACAGCAGCCACAGCGGCGTGGTGAAGATGAAGGCGTTAGCGCGGTCATACATCTGGTGGCCAGGCATCGATCTTCAGATTGAACGTATCGCGCAGCACTGTGGTCAGTGCGAGGAAAACATGCGTCAACCGACCAGAGCGCCACTTCGACCATGGTTGTTCCCACAGGAACCGTGGTCACGTGTGCATCTAGACTACGCTGGCTCCATCGAGAACAGGATGATCCTCGTGGCAGTAGACGCCTACTCGAAATGGATCTCCGCGATGGTCGTACGCTCATCGACATCGGAAGTGACAATCGAACAATTGCGGATGTTATTCGCAGAACATAGACTGCCAGAAACTATCGTTACTGACAATGGCACGTGCTTCACTAATGCTGAGTTCAGGCAGTTTATGAAAAAGAACTGCATTCAGCACATCACCTCCCCAGCCTATTACCCATCCTCGAACGGGCTCGCTGAACGGGCAGTACAGCTCGTGAAACGAGGATTGGTGAAAATGAAGGACGGTTCGATGAAGACAAGGTTGGCTCGTTACTTGCTGACCTACCGAGTGACCCCTCACAACACTACCGGAAGCTCCCCGAGTAAACTGCTGAAGGGGCGGCAGCTGCGAACGCTTCTAGACGCGGTGCAACCGAGCGTCGGCAGAAAAGTGCACCAATCGCAGGAGAAGATGACTGATTATTACAACCAGAAATCGAACGAGCGATGCTTCAGTCCAGGCGATACGTAAAGAACCACGCTCATCATTCGCCCAAGTGGATTCCTGCAGTTCTGAAAGAGCTACACAACGACGTGCTGATATCGGAGGCACCCGACGGTCGCCACTTGAGGCGTCATCGTAATCACGTGCGTCTGCGACATGCGGACGCGGCGGACGATACGGTACCCGCAGACATCGCTGCTCCGGCCGCGATCCAACAATCAACCGAACGGGACATTGAGCGTGTAGACGAAACGGCGGAAGCCGTAGCTCCTGTACCTGATGGCAGCGGCGTCCACTCGCCAGTAACGCAATCGGCTGTTCGCAGATCGGAGAGAATCCGGAAAGCTCCAGACCGATTATCTCTCTAGAACTGTCTTGTAGCCCTGGGCATAATAATCTCTGGTACGACAGCGTATCCTTTGTCTGTTTAACAGTTCTTGTTGTAACCTTGGACGTTAGCAAAATAACTGGTGCGGAGGACTGTAATGTATGTGGCAGACACTTGTGCAAATACTATACACAGCTTATACACAACGCATTTGTGTGACATGGACTATCGCTGTCTGTCTGTCTGTCTGTGTGTCGCGCTGATACGAAATAAACATGTGCACCACTGTCACTTGATAATTACATATATAGTTATACTAGAACATAACACTTATTTAACTTATTATTTAATAGAGCCAATCATCGGCTCTACCCGAATCTGGGGTAAAGCCCCCTACCGGTAACATTGGCAGGGCCTTAATATTCCCTAATGCTGCCACCTTACGGCGCCTGGGTAATCGCGGCTACTGCCACTCCAGCTTGCGTGATCACACCTTTCAATGACAATCAAACATGTGCGACCTGGTCACCTTGCCAATTGTCGGCACCCCGAGTGAAACATTAAAATATGACCGGCCGTGTTGTTATAGTACGTCCGACTGCACTTGACAGGATGTTCTTGCGAAGACAACTGGGAAACTACGAGTCGAGTTTTATTCAATGACTTACAAATTCATTTATACCCGCCTCGGTATACAACAGTGTAAAATTCGTGCACAGACTCTGTCGCCGACAGAAAACTGTCGTGCTACAATAACTACGCTTTTGTTGAAGCTCGGACGTGCAATAATGTTAGTGATTCTTGTCGCGTGTGACACGATGCCACCAGCCTAGAGCCCACTTTCGTCTAATTGGCGCGATGCGTTGACTTGCATGGGAAGTTAAAGTGGCCAGCTTGCTCACATCGTTGCACGCTATGCGTACATTCGAGACAGTTTCCTTATACACAGTTCACTTAATCCTCTTCGCTCTGATTAGAGCCCAGGGCCGAAACGAAGGTTCTCAATTGTACTATGTTGTTAGCCGTCTTCTTTATGTAATTCCAGGTGGTACCAAGCTTCTTTAATTCCTCTGTTGTGGATGTCCTCCAGCTATTATTTTTTGGGCGGCCTGTTTTTCTTTTTTCCTTTCCTTTCCATTCTAGGGCTTGTCCTTAAGCACAACTATGGAGAAATCAACCGTGGTTTCGTACAAATGGTGTGTGTGTGTGTGTGCGTTCGTGCGTGCGTGCTTGCGCGTGCGTTAACGTTTTCCTCCTAGGCGACTTGAACCTCGGGCAAATAACTTTTACATATCAACGCCGTTATTGTTTCCAAGTGTCCCGTCGGTGAAGGTTTTTTAATGGTTTTAGGATTCGCACGGGATGTTAAACGGACGCAAACCGATGGTTCGCAACGTTACGCGTGGTTCGTACGATTGTTTGAGCGACTCAATCAGTACGCCAGTCAACTGGGAACGTCCACTGCTCACGTCATAACACACGTGATATACGAATACATCGGGAAACCGTAATATGCGTCAGTGTGTATATTGTGCCAGTAGGATGTGTATTATTCCTAGTAATTAATAATGATATCTAGCGCCGTTTGTTTGAAAGCTCAATGCTTTACCTAAAGTGAATTAAATAGACTGTATAAATTACTGTATAAATTATGCACACTCTGTTATGCAACGTAGTTATGATTTATAATATTACTCACACTATGGGAAACTACTACGAGATGCGAGACAATAGGGGGGGGGGTAATGTCGGGTGTTGTACTTTCTAATCCGAACATTTCGGAAGATATGGGGGCCTATTTTTTAACACAGTTACGTTCTTCTTTACTACACCATGGCGAAAGTCTACTACAAATCGATAGGCGACTCACGTCAGAAATCTACTTACGCATTTCGTACCTAATTTTCTTGGAATGCGTGGAATGCGTTGATTGTTTGATTGATTGATTAATTGATTCATTCATTCATTCATTCATTCATTCATTCATTAATTCTAAATTTGTTATTCGCGCACGAAGATTTCGGAAATTCAACAATCAACACATTCCTCATCTCTGATCACCCATAGCTGGCATAATTATACTCAAATTCGCTTTGCATGCGCTGGTCATCTAGCATTGATCCGACTAAAATGTTGACCACATGTGACGCTTTTACTGGCGCCGTACCGTGCAAATAGTTCTTCTGAAAAAATGGACCGTCAGAATACATGACAGTTAATCGGTACATCATAAGTGAGTGTCCAACCTCAGGCCTGCACAGTTATGCATCCATCAACATTCGTCGGTTTCAACCAGGGTTCCTGTACACTTGTCACGACCATGCATTATTAATTGGATTAAGTTGCTAGATGGCGCGCACGAAAATCCCATTACAGGGCCCGGTAGTCGTCGACGATGACAGAAGTTAAAAATGCCCGTCATTGCAACGATAGCCGCCCAGTTAGCACCGCCGTCTGTAGCCGCAGCACCATTAGCCGTGCACGTGGGATTCGACGCCGCGTATTGATTCAAAATTAATGCATAAATGCCCGCGAATCGATCGGAAAGTTATACGCAAATGAACGGGGAGCGGACGTCTTAAGTTGGCGGGCGTGTAAACCACCGCTTGCCAACGAGCTCGCCAGTCGCGTCTTCAGCGGCGACGGAGACGCTACTGGTCCTAATTAGGCGTCGGTTCTGTCGTAGAGGCGTTACATGCCGGATGTGTCTACCGCTGGCGGAGCAGACAGCGGAGACGTTGGTGATTAAACTACTCCAGCTGGTTCCCGCCCTTTCGTTGTTCGGCGTTCGTCTCATCGTCCTGTTCAGTTAGTCGTTACACACAACCGGAGAGCACCGCACCCGGATTTTCCGCCATTGTGCTCGGCGCAGAAGATACCTGGTCACTCTCTCGCCGCCGGAGGCCGAATTGTCGTTTCCGGCGGTCGCGCGCGCTCTGGTGAAACCGACATGAAGGGACGATGGCGTCTACGCACCGAGTTGGCGTATCGGCTCTGCTGTTGTTGCTGCTGTCTTCTCGTTTTGTTGATCACAAAAGTCGGTGAGTGATCGTCTTCTATTCATTGTATAAGTCATAAATGTCGCTGCACCTTCGGTCTGAGAAAGTCCCGGTGGGTGCCTGGCAATTTATTTCTACATCGGCCTGGCTTACCTCGAGATTTCTTCTGACGCGGAATGTTGTCTGCAAGCTTATGCTCCGAAATCGCTTTCGATGTCTTTGCATCTGCGATGCCTCTAGTCTTTCGCGTATACGATGATTGATTACAGGAAGGAATATCCGGCTCATTGCATCGCCGTGGAATAAAAACGCAGATGTGGAAATGTGAAATTCGTTTACAGTTCGCATCAATGAGCCATCGATCAGGTTGTACTTTTACCGCCTTGATGTTTAAATAGAAAAACGCTGTATTTTGTGTCGTAAGTATTACCAATCGCCTGATTGGATTTATCTGTCGGTCGGATAACATTTTCACCTGGCAATTTTTGGATACCCCGTGATTCGTGATTCGCAAGCAAACACCATTCGTTCAGTGTATTTGTTTGTCAGTTCAAACGACGTCAATGATGTCGATGTTCTTGCTTTCTGTTTTATATATACATTGGGAAATCATATGTTTTGATTTAAAAAATAAATTCATTAATTGGTATTGAGTTATAAACATCACCATATGATGAAACGTTTAAAAAAATACTATATATAATTTGATCACCAAACACAACTTGAGACACCATTTCGTCCAGTTACTTTTTAATTTACTTTCGTTTCTATGGCGTTTACATTAAAAACAACATATATTATTTTAAATACTTGCATAAATGTTTCCTTCATTGCACACAATAAAACAAACATTCCGCCTGCTGCTGCATCATATAAACGATGAACGACCGATGTAACAGTGTCGGTACATTATAAGACGCCATATAAATTCATGTAAATCATAAACTCTGATGGAATATTAGTTCTTCATTTTACTTCTCCCAAAGAGCACTCAAGAGAAAAGAAACATTGACATAACAAGATACCACAGCGGCATGCAACTCAATTAGAGCGTACTGTGATTTAGAAATGGCTAATTCATCAAATATGCTGCCACGGTGGTGACTTTTAAAACTAGACTGGGTAGACACCCTAAAGTTCCTGCAGTGCCATTGCGCACACCCCCTCCCATATTCGGGTAATGATCTTGGGTTTTTTGCCAATTAATATATAGACATAGATGTTTGGAGGGTGATTGCCCCAGGCGGAACGTATCCACATCTGACTTTCCGGATTGCAACATGCATCTAAATCTTCTCACCCGTTGTTTCGATGTAAGTTTTTGGAAAATCAGGAGGAACAGTCAGCATGTTTGACATTCGGCAGGAAAATGATTCTCACCACGTTTCTCACGAAAGAGAATGTTATACGATGTTCTACCTATTACGACACCGCGCCCTACAAGTGTGCGTGACAATGTAGATGCACAATGATAATAAACAATAATGCGTACATCTGGAAAATTGTCTCCCCTAAAGTATGCGCAACACTAGCATCACGGCATTAGGCTGGTCATACTAGCAATTATAACACATAACATGATATAGCAGAACAGGAGTGTCCGCTGTGCAAGCCCAACACGCATACTCTGTATATGCGTGTTTACTGCATTAAGAGCACAGTGTAACTCTTTTATGTAAGAACGTTTCCTTTCTTTACGTTGTTATTCCTCTACCCGAATAACGCTCGATCCCATATTTTGCGTGGATATATGACATTATCATGACCCCAATATGCTCGCAGAAAATAACTTCGCCCTCTCACATTATTCTCAACTTCGGACACTTATGGATGCATAATTATGTTGCTGAGATTCACAATTGCCACTGGTGATTAAAACTGGAGCAACACGAATGACACAACACAACTTATTAAAGGTGACCAAATGAGAACAACCCTACACATGTTGCCCCCAAAGTGCTGGTTTACAGTATAGTCATGTTGGGGTGTGAAGACGATCTACATATATATAGGGTCAATTAATATATTTGATTACATGCGCCCAGCGAGATAACAAATAAACACCTATACGGCTGTTCAATTACACGTTCCTAAACGCCTGCACGAAGACACGTTCAATCAACCTGAAATACAAATTGTGTTAATAATTAAACAGCCCGTCATTTGTATTTATGTGAGCAGCGTTTATCATTAGACGTCTTAAACACGCGTGCATTTCCAGTGAAGAAACCTTTTATAACCTTAGCGAGAATGCAATCCTACCGCAACACGTTGTTTGCCGTTTCAAGCTCGGAGCACCTTGCTCAATTCTGAGACGACCCATAATTCGTATCCCATCTGTACTACACGAGATAATCTCGAATTGCCACGTTATTGAAATATTACTCCGACCAGCATCGTGACATCAATTTGTTAGCTGTCTCTTACAGTGACCTATTTTATTTCTCAAACGTCGGCAAGGGTCTTTCGTCATTTTAGATTTGCCTTGTTTCTGTCACAAAACCTCTTATTATTCCGGTTATAGTTGTCAGAGAGCGGCATTATCCTACTGATTTGGTTATCACTGCAGTGGTTGATATGATCAATCTTGCGGTCGTGTCTAAGCGTGAAAACAGTCCAAGTTAGTCATAGTATATCAGTGAGCGAAATTGCGAGACAACTCGCACCGCAGCATATGGTTGATTTGTTTCTGATTTTGACAGTTTGACTGACAACGAAAGGGAGGATTACGGAACATTTTCTACCCAACTGCTTGCTATTTCGTAGTGGAAATGGGAGCGTGGCCAACTACAGTGGATACGTTTTGGGCGTATACATATATGTAGGGTATGGTACGACAAAGAGTCACCTCAGGATAAAACAAAATCGTATTGAAATGACAAGCTTGATACAGCTGAAGTACAATAATCCTGTTATGTTAACCAATGATATATTGCGCATCAAAAAATTCGCCCTACAAACTGAAGATTAGCTGGTCTAACCAGTAATACCAAGATTACCTTGCACTGCATGTTGTTTTTGTAATTACACGTTGTCACACAACGTGACGTTAGCTATGTCACATCACCAGATTAACCGATTCCAGGAATCAGTCTCAATTTCATTTAAGGAAACGCTTGGCGGTACTTGGCAGGTCAATTACAGCCAACAATTAAACTGCCCGTGCTTAGGCCGGCCAAACACGAAACAGCAACTAGCTAAAACAGCAAGTGAATGATTTGTTTATTAACACGTTTGCAACAGTGATTCCACCAGTGGTAGATTTTGTAATCAGCACTAAACGGCGTACGGGAATGCTTACTTCGTTCAGCATTGTCGTCATGTAATATTTAAGTAACCTCGGAATTATAGACATTAAGTATGTTAGGAATGCATTGTTTATACTGTATGTATATATATATATATATATATATATATATATATATACATATATATATATATATATATATATACACCCTCCGTTTGACAGCTTGGTCATGGTGTTCGTGTCGGAAGTCACACTGCGGCTGATTAGCTTCTTTACGAAGCGGCTGCAGTGCCTTCAAGCGACGTATCGAGCGCTGACCGACCGCGGGCTGCGGCGACTGGTGTTAGAGTTGACAGTCGTGTGGAAAACGTGTATGGAAAGCGTAATGGCGCTTCAGGGCAATACCGATTGTTGGATGTACACGTACAATATGCCAATTTATCACTGTGTTTAAGTTATTAAATTGCTAGCTAGCTCGCAACATACGCGATCAATAGGCGATCTGGTCTCAATATATAAGATAGTGTAAACCAATATGCCAATTTATCACTTTATTCAGTAATTCATGATAATGGTTGAACCGGTCAGGTGTGCCGAAGCACCAGCACACCTGACCGGTTCAACCATTAACATGCACTCGTTCCGCCCCTGAGGATAACTGTGTACATCCGATAATCGGTATTGCCCTGGAGCGCCATTACGCTTTCCATACAGGTTCCCGGCTCTCCGAAATTCGAATTGACGCGTCCGGTGATCAGCTGCAGCGTCACTCTAACATCAGTCGCCGCAGCCCGCGGTCGGTCAGCGCTCGACACGTCGCTTGAAGGCACTGCAGCCGCTCCGTAAGGAAGCTAATCAGCCGCAGTGTGACTTTCGACACGAACTCCATGACCAAGCTGTCTAACGGAGTGACAGCTCGAAATAAGCACCAAACGAAGACTCGACTGTTCTGTTTACAAGACAGTATATGTATGTACGCGTCTTGGAAATGTTTGATATTTATAATTGCCGCCCTCAGGTTAATGAAAAGATGGGGAATGGTTGTCATGTTTACATGTTCGACAGTCCTCTTTACAAGACAGTCTCTGTATGTATGCGTCTTGGAAATGTTTGAATTTGCCCTCAGTCGAATGAAAATGACGGCTTCAATATATTATAGGATAAAATTAAGACGGCTGTTAAATAACACAAACATGGAAATCGGCTGGCATTGATAACATTCTAGCAGAACTGATAAAAAGGAGGCGGATACTGGATTAGATGTGCTTTAGTTATAATCTGCAACTAGCAGACAGGAGAGTGGTCTATCCCATGGACATAATCTACTTTAGTACTAGTGTACTAGCGTATCATCAGTGGTGATAGTGCTTCTAAACAGACACGAGGATCAAACTGATAGCATAATTTCAGAAAAACAAGAGATATTTTGTGTAGGAAGGATCACAATGTTTCATCCTGTGTGTTCTCTTTGAAACAGGCCAACAACAGCAATGTTTTAATAACTTCAAAAACGAATTTAACAGAGAATTTCACGCTACTTCGTGAGAAAATACAAATTTGGCCGCAAATTATTCACACCATCGAACAATAATCGAACAACAAAGCCAGCAGTGCAGCTCTGATTAAGTAATGAAACGGTAATTGTTTCTCTCATCAAAAGGAGTAATCCCTTGCATTTTCAAAAAATCTTTCTTAACCGAATCATTAGAAGCCCTTGCAAACCACACAGGCAAGAATGTACTATTTACAGATGACATTGACGGATTAGCAGGTCAAGAAGAAGACCTTATTGAACTCGTCCAGACATAGCCTCAGCGACATTCTGGTTAGAAATCAGTACAGAAACATGTGACATACCATACTGGTGTGACAAAAAACATCACAGTCAGCGACGAAGGATGTGCGGCTGATAACTGCTTCAAATACATAGTAACGATCACACTCTATAAGAAAGATAATTCATGAAATAATTTCGCCGTTGGCACAAACCACAGCAACGTCAGCTAGTTTGGCAAACTAACAAAATCGCACTAACATCAACAGTGCCGTTCATGAGCGCTATGGTAAAATCAGTATTTCTGCAAATGGTTTCTGACAGCTGAATAACAGTCCAGACATTGGAAATACACAGACAGATGTCCCGACTGTTACCTCATTCAAATACATAGTAGTGATCACACCCTAAGACGGATCAAGACGTGAAACATGTTTGCGATTGGCACAAACCATCGTAACATTTGCTAGTTTGGCAAACCAAGGGACCTTACATTAACAGAACTGTTCGTGAGCGATATAGTAACATCAGTATTCCTGCAAATATGGATTCTCACAGTTGAATAACACTCCAGGCATTCTAAACACACAGACGGATGTTCCTAGATCCAGCGCATTCCGTTTACAGAACATTTCGCCAACTATGAAATCCGTAGCATGATCAAACAATTCAACCAATACAGTGCCCGGCATGAAGAATGTATACATATGGTAAGAAGATGCAAAGAACAACGGTTTGGTCATCTAAGAGATCGGCAGGCTTCTTCAAAATAATTCTGCAAGGCACGATGAGTGGAGGACGCAGAAGAGGCATACAAAAGATGAGATGGGTGCTTATTGCCATGGAATAGAGAGGGTAAACTTTGAACAGAGCATGGAGACAACGAGCGGCAAGTGAGATATAGTGTGGTCAAAATATGAAGAGGACACGACCCATCAAGAACCCATTCGAAGGATACGTGAAGGCGAAAACGACCAACATCGCAGTCATGTCCACGCTCATGTTGAACTGTCTACGTGGCAAGACAATATCGAAAGAAAGAAACCTGCCTATTTTTTGGTTTACATATTTTCGCCAAATCCCCATAACCTTTTTGCTTTGTTAAACAAGTATGTATACGATCGAAATACATGGTTGATTTGGCTTCTGACAGTATAAAATGTTTAAATTATTAAATTGCTAGCTAGTTCGCATCACACAAGATCAATAGGCGATCTGGTCTCACTATATAAGAACGTGTAAACCAATATGCCAATTGATCACTTTATTCAGTAATTAATTCAAATTGTTGCTAAACATGCCTAAATGCTACAAAAACATCGTATCTTGGCGCTGGATGTTGGCAGTGTGGGAATACTCACATGGATCATGCTCTGTTTGTTGGTGTTCAGGTTCTATATACAGATACACGCGCACGCACGCACACAAACACACAATCATATACACAAACGTACAGTGAACACACACACACACACACACACACACACACACACACACACACACACACACACACACACACACACACACACACACACACACACACACACACACACACACATAGCTAGAAAGATAGATATTTCAGAGAATGTGTGTATGAATCCTTTGAAGAATGTAATGAATGTATTAAAAAGTAAATTTGAAGAAATCTTTTAGACATATACTTAAGTAGATCAGTAGTAAACGGACGGGCAGACAGACACACAACTTTACAGACAGACAGGCACTCACATATATGCAGACAGGCAAACAAATACATACAGGCAGGTGGCAGACAACCATGCAGATTGACAGGCAGGCAGTCAGGCAGATGGAAATATACACCCAACAGACTAACAGCAAGCTAGACACGAACGCCCACACTCCCCAACGCAGACTGAACACCTGGACAGGAGACAGGACAAGCCACGCAAACAAGACCAACTGTCTGCTGTTTTTGTTGCCATCTCTTCGGGCTTATCGCTGAACTTTATTAAGCTGCTTCAAGTCGACAAAAAGACAAATGATGTCATATTCAGTCGACGACTATGGATAACTGTGCTACTAGACGGACAGGCAGATCGCCGTACTAATCCAGCAAGCTCAAGTGGTTTGTACGATCCGTCGCTGTGCTGACGTAATTATATTGTTCGTCAAGTGGGTCTAGCAGTCGCGGCAAAGATGTCGGCTGCGCACAAAATTTCCAATAATTTCACACAAAGACGGCGACAGAAGTGGGCGTAATGACATTCAGAACCGGCATTCATCTTGAAACGGCGCTCATCAGACGACGCTTTCCTGGAGCACGCGAACTTAACCTCTCACTTGCGGTAAACACACGGTTGTCGTCTGCGCGTGCTACAATTACAGACTTGGTAATCACAACGCTCTTGATTGGTTGATTTTAGTTTTTAACTGTTTACGATGTTGTAGATACCTTTCAGACTTCGCACTTGCTGCGCATGTGCGTTTTAAAAAAAGGACTTTTAAACAGTACTGTCTTGACCTGTGTTTTTAAAACCAACGTATTTGTCTTCATATCGAGGCGTTTGTTTTCGTTATTTCCTCCACAACAGCACATTCATTACATGTTATCCGTGACAGGACATTTATAATGTGGCATGTATATGCATGTTTAAAATGAATTTTTGTATGTATATGTATGTATGTATGTAAGTATGTATGTATGTATGTATGTATGTATGTATGAATGTATGTATGTATGTATGTATATATGAATATGCATGTGTGTGTGTGTGCGAGCGCGCGCGCGCGTGTGTATGTGTGTGTGTGTGTGTGTGTGTGTGTGTGTGTCTGGGTCTGCAAAGTATTGATTCCTAGGTCAGACTGGCAGATGGGAGATTACAATTATCCATGAGATTCTGGAGAGATGATTAAGAGAAACATAGAAGTTTGCATCTACATTTGATGTAATAAGGCTTATAGTTGGGCTGTATTCAGAGCTGGTCTGCGCTCTGGAGATATTGTAAATGTTTCTTCATATCTGAAAACTGACACAGATCATTCTTCATAGTCATCGTTCCCGAATGCACATTTTGTCTGCGTGACAGAACGCTGGAGAAGATGGCCCGCTTCCCATAATTCTTGGCTGTATCTCTGCGGTCAGATCAGCATTCGTATCGGCAATAATCTAATCGAATGCCTACCCTGGAGCTAAATAGGTTTGTCAAAAGGTCATGTAGATAATACATGTTGTTTGTCGTCTGGCTTGCTTGTCTTAAGCCTCTACACTTTGTTTATAGGCTCCTTTTCTGACATATCGAGCGTTTGTCTTGTAATGAGTTGCATTGGCTTCCTGGGTGAAATGTCTATCCTCCTCTACTATCGCTTTAAATATATTTCTTACCACGGCCTTTATGTTTCATAATTTTGCGTTCATTTATGGAATTGATAGAAAACTGGATTACACCGACCCGTCGAATAGCAAACAAAGGGCAGCAATGATCACGAATACAATATGTTGAACATAAACTCGTGACCAGTGACTGTTCTCGCCAATAAAGACACTGCATTTAGTAATTTAAAATATGTTTAACATAACTCCCACGGTGCGCCACTAGGGCAATGACTGACAACTCACTGAAAAACAATAACTATCTTTGCACATCGTCAGTTGATAGATCAGAGGTTATATATATATATACATATATATATATACATATATATATATATATATGTATATATATATTTAAAGAGGCGAGTGGACCTCTGCGCCCAGTAGGAGATAGACTTATAATACGCCACAGTTGGCGTATTAAATACATAGATGTTAGTAGAACGCACGAAAGAATAATGTCCAGAGACCTTCAAGGGTTGATATGAAGTCGGAAATTTAAAACCTGATGCGGATGAAAGACCACGGATGAATAACAAATTTCGAAATGGACGCGAACAGTTCATGCCAAGCTTTCATCTGACAGATTCAAAGTTAGGTACTCAGAAACATCTGACAGACAAGAATTGCGAAATATCACAGCTGAAGCGTCCCTTATATCCCCCCGGCGACGAAGTCGGTTAAGGAACTGAGTAAGCAAAGTAAGTACACAGCACATTTGTCCGACGCATTTGACACACAATGTACGAAGAGTACCATCCAAAGTATAAAGAAGCAATGACAAATAGACAAGGAAGCCGTTGGCTTATCGAGAGTCAAAATAATTTGATTTAAACCTCTTGGATAATCCGTACCATAAATCCATACAATATAAAGTTTGAACCTGCCTATCTTCGATAATCCATACAACGTAATGCCTATCGACTAGAGCAGCCGCAACAGCAAACATTGCGGCAAAGTATGCAACACATCAACACAAGACTATTATATTGCCAGTTCACCGCAGATCGTAACCAAGCACATAACTCGTAGCCTGGAAGAAGAATGCGGGATTACATGGGTATGCTTACAAGGGATACGGTCACAGCATCATGCTGCTTTAGTAATGGTGACGATAAATCGCTGTCGTCTCTTAACGCAAACAACCTCTTGCCGACAAATCAATAATATTTTACGACAGAGAGAATCCGTTGTTGACAAGACATTACCGTCGCTATGTTTTATGGGACAGACGCGAAGTAAGCGTCGTTACAACGGAGCGACTTGGCCGTAAGATGCACGCGTTGCATAATGCATAATGTCGCTTAATCTACGCCGACCGGCTGGATGTGAAGCCACCGGATTTGTTGACTCAAGCGCGAAGCTCAACTGCCGATTAATTAGCCGAGTGCGGCGGTTTTATGAGTGCTGATCATCGTCAACGACAAAATGGCGTCGACGTTGATAGGAAAAAGAAAGCCGGTTATATCGTCCGGTCATTTCGGTAGCGTATGAATCGTTAGCGGGCTTCGATTCCCCGGCCGAAGGATGATCGAGTTAGGTACGTCGAGGCGATAGAATTTCAGCGAGAAGGCGGACGGCGTGTGGTGTAAATTCGTCGGGAATCTTCGGAGCTAACGAATCGTTCACTAATGCAGCGATGGACTAGACCCGGTTATGCCATTTGAACGAAACGGTCACAGGGCAGACCGACGTATTTTGGACCGTCGTGTTATTGTCACCATACGTAGGTTCATCAGTTTGGTTTATTCTATCCATTTCGGCGGTACTGTTGAGCCAAGGGCGTTAGACCACAGCCACCGTTTGGTAACATGTTCTTAGATAAATCCTAAAGCCCGTTGCGCCGCTACATTTATGAATAAGATTAATGTTGACCTTCCAGACCTCTTTCTGATATCCTAGTTATGCCACTGCTAAAGTAGGCAGTTTTAAATGTCAATTTCCCCAGGCATATATATATATATATATAAAAACCTTTCTCCAACCATTCTGCATTTGATCGTGTTTGTTAAATTCCGAACGCAGACATATCGCACAATCTCTATAAATGGTTTTATCATTCGTATTAAGTTGTTCGTAACATTCGAATTAAATATTAATTAATTCACTCATACACGCACGCACACACGGGTGGTGTTGTTGGCACTGTTCTGATGTGATTTAAATTACTAGCCGTTCCGCTACGTTGATTAATTAAGTAAGAAATGTGGACATATTGGTGCACAACTTGCCTGGTGACTGCGTGTGTGAACATGTAGGGACGATAAGCCTCGTAGGCAGTGAAAACAGGGTCACCCGTCTTCTAGTGTGACCTTGCTCCAGCCTTCTGCATACCAATCCCTTCACATTAAACACATTGTACCTTATATCCTGTCTGAAGCCACGGTCGATGTCATGGCGTCTTAGTACTCCTTTGAGACGTTCAATGTTTCTGACGTACAAAAATGTCACGTGATAATTTTAAATAGCGGTTATTAAAGGAAATAAAAACAAGGCATTAGCTAAAATCCGTTTTCCATGTGTACAGAAAGTTTAATATTGCATGTAACATTCGAGAACATTTAAAAAATACATTTGTAGCATAAATTCGATTTTAAACCCGTCTCTGTAGCGATTCCCGCGGAAAATAAAAATTTAATGAGCTAGGCGATCACCTGGTATCTTAACGTCACACGACTCACACTCGCAGCAGGCCGACACTTTCTATGCATTCAGAGCATGTTTACATGGATAATGTTGGGGTCGAAACGAGCGTCAGAATGAGTTGTTATGCAATAATCCGATATAATACAAACACTAGTCATCATAGAGGAACAAGCAGTTATCTTACGGTTCCACATGAATTCAATTTTATTCAAAACAATGAATGCGAATGAGCCTACAAGTCGACTAGGTTTCGTCGAGCTTGGCCCTGGGGTCGTTTTCAGAATAATTATATCAAATGCAACCAACGGGAGATGATGTACACCAATATACATACATAGCAAACATATATCCATTACATTATATTTGAATAAATAAAATTTAGAAACATCGTTATATAATGACCATATTTTAATTTTTGTGGCGAATAAATAATGACTACAAAATAAAAAATATTTACAAACAGTGCATCATAGTATATTAAATGATTTTTTTTATGTTACTTCGTGAAAACATCAACAACAAAAAGTGTAAAGAAAATCAACAGTTTGCATACTGTCAGAATTGAACCGGCGTCGCCCGATTGTAAAACGAATGACAAGTATCCAACGCGCCTACCCACTGAGCTAGAGGGACCAGCGGAAACTCTCTAACTGATTTAAGTTGTTATGGTAAATTGTACAACTCCTTCATATATCGATATTCTAGTGATATTATGAGATTATACACGTTACTTTATGTAGCTGGATACCATATATGTTTGCTATGTATGTTTATTGGTGTAGATTATCTCCCGTTGGTTGCATTCGATATAATTATTCTGAAAACGAGCCCAAGCTCGGCGAAATGTAGTCGACATTCGCATACATTGTTTTGAATAAAATTGGATTCATGTGGAACCGTAAGATAATTGCTTGTTCCTCTATGATGACTAGTGTTTGTATTACGTCGGAAAATTGCACAATAACTCATTCTGACGCTCGTTTCGACCCAAAAGATGTACTTGTAAACATGCTCTGAATGCATGGAAAGGGTCGGCCTGATGCGAGGTTGAGTCATAAGTGACGTCACATCTCGGCATCCCGAAAAGCGCGCCAAAAATATGCATATTCGAAAATGTCCGGATGTACAGCATAAAACGTGGAATTTCTCATTCATTGAATTTTTTGATTTTTTTGCTTGGTGGACGTGGAAATAGATAGCAGGATGTAATATAGCATAAATTCAAGCAATATATGTTTTTATTCCCTTTAATCCGAAGAACATAACTAAAATATAGGCCTGCTATACGTTCTTTGACCAATATGTGGACCTTTCTGACATTTAGCAAGCCCAAACATGACACCACATACACAATGACAAGCAAAGATGGAGAAGTATCAGAAATCGACAGGACGTCTGAAACAGAAAAAGATCTTGGAGTAACAATTGACAGATCTATAAATTCCAGCATATGGGCACCATTGTGAAGTAGGCGAACCAGATGACAGGCCTCATCAAGCACACATTCAACATTAAGAGAGAGACATTAAGCTAATTATTTCAGAAATAAGGAACTTAAACTATACAGACAGGCTGAAACGTCTAAATTCCCAAGTATGGCTTACCAAAGAGAAGAGGAGATTTAATATAAGAATACAGAATCGTCAACGGCTTTGACGATATTAACAAAGAGGACTTCTTCGTGATCGTCACAAACTGTACACGAAGCCACAATAAAAAATTATACAAGACACCAAGCAGACTTGACATAAGAAAACAGTTCTTCTCTTAATGCATCTTCCAAGACTGGAACAACCTCTCTCAACAAACCGTAAACACTAAAACATCCTTGCCTTCAAGAAAAACCCTGACAACGATTTGAAGATGGACAGATTTACTTATAAAAATGTTCAAAATCACGATAAACCACGTTCTCAAAAACAAACAATTATGCATAAAGGCGAGTGTGTACAAGGCTATAAGCGAAGATCGAGGCAAATTATCGAGAAAAATAGCAGGCAAAACGTTTTTCACACGTCACGAACTGTGCAGGGTGTTGGATTATGGGGTCCAAAGCAACAAGTCGTAACTGTGATTTATAAAGCATACCTAACGTTAATAGGAGTAGGGTTAAGTAGTTAATAGCATCCTATTAACTATGGCGTATGTCAAAGAGGCTAGTAGGCTATCTTTTAGCTATATTTGACATCAAAATCAGGAGAGCCCGCGTCGTTGCGAGGAACTACATCAGTTAAATTTATAGAAGTAATATCGGCTTGTCTTTTTAATGCTGCGTAATTTACCTGTCCGTTCAATCGTTTCCCCAAGCGAGGTAGTTGACACAATTGACCGATTCTGGGAATGGACGTGATTCGTGTGGTTGGCAGATAGAGTCCATTATCTTACTCCTTATAATATTGTTAACTTTGGTATATTTGTGCGTGTGTGTGTGTGCGTGCGTGCGTGTGTGTGTGTGTGTGTGTGTGTGTGTGTGTTTGTGTGTGTTATTTTATTTTATCCTGAAGGTAAAAGGGACACTCATCTTTTAGCACATTTTCCGATAAAAACATGTAACCGAAGTTGCCTCTGCTTCGAAGCAGCAGCATGGTATATTGCAAGATGCTTCGAGTCACTACTTTTTCCTACCAATTAAGTCACCTACTAATTGACATGAGTCGTCACTCGTATACAGGTAGGCTTACCTCGGCGTTGCGCGTATTAGTTGTCCGTGTGAACCAACAGATCCTCAATTGTCGTATTCAGACTATTAATTAAAGCTATTCCATCATCTAACAGTAGCAGTAATGTGGTACTATCTTCACACACACACGTACGCACGCACGCACGCACGCACGCACGCAAGCACACACACTATTATTATTTAATCACTAAAATATACGTTGTTGACTTCTTACAACAAAGAATCAGCCTGACATACAACAGAAATGCCAAACAATACTGACCAGGTGTTGCCCTTTACATATCCGTCACTTAACAATGGCAACCCTTCCCCTTTATATTGATGTGACGCACGAATACACATATGAAAAAGAGACGATTTCTGCAATCGTTCACTGATAATGGGGTGTGAAACAGCTGGACTTGACGAGAGATAGTTCTGGCACGCCTGTATCCACGACATTGTTCGGTTCTTGCTAGTAATAATATAGTGTTCCTATAACCATTTTAAATATGCAGCTAAAACCGACATTGTCTTCTCATCATGTATTAATACAATGTTGTTCATACTACAGTAGATATGTTGAAGGTCTATTGCCCGCCAAATTACATTTGAAAAGCCTGAAGCATTGTTCGCAATTTGAATGTGTTGCCGACGAAACGTTCAAGTTGTATGTATAAAAGAAACACTCATATTATGCTAAACACCCGTTAATGCAGCGGCAGGCGGGGCTAACGGCAAGTGCGTGGAATTGCTTTTTGTGTGATGTACGTGTCTTAGGAGAATTCTGGGATATGTTGGCCAGAAAGAATTAGTAGCGAAGCATTGTGGGAAAGATCCAACCAAGAACCTATCGAAGTCCAAATTAGAAGGAGATGGAATTGGATAGGTCACACTCTCGGGAAACCGACATATCACTTCTCAAGACAAGCAGTCACACGGAACTCGCACGGCAGACGGAAAGGGGGAAGGCAGAGTAACACATGGCATATGCAGGGAAATTGAAAGAACAAGAAATGAAAGTCTAAAACCGTGTTCGGTGAAAAGAGTCGTTGATGGTCTCAGTCAGGGAAAAAAAGATTAAGTCAAGTCAAGTTACGTAATCCCGCATACTTCTTCCAGGCTACGAGTTATGTGTCTGGTTACGACCTGTTGTGAAGTGGCAATATAATAATCTTGTGTTGGTGTGTTATATACAAGTTACGTATGGGCATGATTTTGGGCGTGCGCATGATATATATATATATAAATATATATATATATGTATACATATATATATATATATATATATATGTGGTGAAGTGGCACCATGTGACTGCTTGTACAGAGCATCGATCCGCTATACGGGAATTAGCGCTAAAACAATATCGTATTATTATTATTATATATATAAAATTATATATATATATATATATATATAGCGGATCGATGCGTTGTACAAACAAGCAGTCACATGGTGCCACTTCACCATATATATATATATATATATATATATATATCATGCGCACGCCCAAAATCATGCCCACACGTAACTTGTATGCAACACACCATATATATGTATATATATATGTGTGTGTGTGTGTGTGTGTGTGTGTGTGTGTGTGTGTGTGTGTGTGTGTGTGTGTGTGTGTGTGTGTGTGTTTATAGTCAGTACTTCCAGGTCATTTGTTTGCTGCTGTCAGTATCGATTAGGTGTTTTTCAGTTTTGTTCTTCATCCCTGAAATGGGCAAAAAATCGTCTTTGACAGAGGATCTAAGGGCACAAATAGTGACTCTACATGGAGAAGGATATACGGAAAGAGAACTTAGTGCTAAATTATGTTATTCCAAGACAGCCGTGCACAACGCCATCGTCAAATTCAATACTGATGGCACATTTCGTGACAGTAAAAGGAGTGGTCGTCCACGGAAAACTACGCTCAGGGATGACCACGCAATGAGACGCATCGTGGTGTGCTCGCCAATAAGCTCATGCAAGAAAATTCGGGCTGCTTTACGCTTAAAAGGTACGGAAATATGTCTCAGTACTGTTTCGAGACGTCTCAGCAAGGAATTTGGGCTCAAGTCCCGCAAGCCGGCACGGAAGCCACGCCTGACACCTGTGATGAAAAAAGAGACTGGACTTTGCCAGACGACATCGCCACTGGACTCTCGCGCAGTGGAAGAAAGTATTGTTCTCAGATGAATCGACCATGCAACAGTTTATACATCACAAGAGGCACGTTAGGCGGCCAGTAGATAAGCGATTTGATGAGAAATATACAGCAGCCACAATGAAACACCCGCCAAGTCAGATGATTTGGGGTGCCATGTCATGTTTTGGCCCTTCTGGTCTGTATTTTATTCCACCTAACACCACTATGAATGGACCTAGGTACGTGGAGTTGCTGAAGGAGAAGCTGAAACTGCATATGGACATCCACAAATGTACGATTTCCATGCAAGATGGCGCTCCTTGTCACCGATCCAAGGTAGCCACTGATTTCCTCAAGAAGAACAAAATCTCCGTGCTGGAATGGCCTGGGAACAGCCCAGATCTAAATCCCATTGAGAACCCGTGGACTACAATGAAGGATAAGGTGGCAGACAAACAACCATCAAGCGCTCAAAACTTGAAACAAGCTATCAAGGACGTTTGGGTCACCGAAATCACCCAGGAGTACTGCGAATATCTGGTTTCTAGCATGCCACGTCGCATCCAGGCGGTCATTGACAACAAAGGAGGCCACACTAAATATAATATATATATGTAATATATATATATATATATATGTGTATATATATATATATAAACAAATATATTATTTTACATAATAGTAAGGTTAGAACGAGTTGTACTCGGGTGATATCGTGAATAGGGCCTGTAAGTCTCCGCCTCGTTTTCACTTTGGAGTCAGCTGGCGACATCCGTTGCGCTGTAGAATAGAATATATATATTTCCATTTGTGGTATAATCACAGGAATGACACAGAAGACTGATGAATGTTCTTGTTTCCGACTGATGGAAAGAAATCAAACAGGTGGGAGAAGTTTTGTACGTAATAATGTTAGAGTATTCGTGTTTAGCGTAGGTTATAACTGGATACCTGTAATATCTATATATACAACCGATTTCGTTAACACTGTTCTGTTTTCTTAGAAAGTTGATGCGGTGGAGAAACTGTTCTAGGCAATTATGTTCACGGTAAACGTGCATTCTATCTGCATTACGTAAAGTCGTCGCCGTCATGGCTGTATTATAGGTATCCAGCTGTAACCACCGCTAAAACGATAATAATTTTTTACTAACACAATTTCCTCCATTGGCTTAGTTTAATTTTATCAGTCAGAAACCAGAACTATTATCAGTCTTTATATGTCATTCACGTGATTACACCCCAAAACAAAAACATCCTATTCCCTAAGCAGGCGCTGAGTTACTTCCTGTCGCCATTCGGCTCCACTCACGCGAAATCTCGCCATGTATCATGACACACGTACAGGCCCTATTACGGACGTTGTTGGCTTGTTGTTTTCAGGCAGCGACTGGTGCGACCTAGAGACAGGCTACACGACGATCACAGACGCGGACGGCCGACCTCGCAGCGTCTACATCAGCGTCACCAGGGACGGCTCCGTGTGGCTGCGGGCAGGTGTCGAGAACAAGGCGTCCGACTGGATATACAGGTTCGTCCATCACTACACTGTAATAGCCTTCATATTACGTGTCATTCATCACAATGACATCCCCACTAACGCCGCTGTTACGTACTCGGTTCTAATGGTGTCCTTCGGGAGCCTGCGCGCAGTAGTCGCCTCGGGTGTGGACGCCATCGCATTCCCGAAAGGCCTGAATAACTCAACTTCCGGTTGTGTGCTTCTTGTGCCGTTACTCCTGCTCTGGTGCGGTCCAACTGCGGGGCGATCCAGACCAACAGAAAGGGAGACTGTCGCAGCGTTGGCAACCACATAACTGCCCACGCTGACAACGCTCAGACCGCACTTGGAGTCGTCTGGCCGTCGGAGATGTGTCAGATGATTCTCCCGGTCTCACGTGATTCCCGTGGGACACAACGCAGCTGCCAGCTGCGACGTTTGTCTTCGTTCGCGTTTTTGTAGTTCTTTCCATTCCGCCCGTGGATTCTCTCCCGGTGTCTCGCAGAATACTCTTGGTGGATGGTGGGGTAATCTCAGTGAAGACACTCTTCACAGTCGTTGCTTTAAAGCGAGACAGTCTGTTTCTAGTTTTTCATTTATTAATTAATATAATGTTCTTAACACTGTAATAACTATGTTGAAGGTATGATGCCCGCCAAATAATCAGATAATAAGTTATCCCAGATCCAACGATATTTCAATATAACATACATAATTGTATGGACCCGTTTGCAATCACCATAAGTACGTTAATATATTTAAATAACTACCATCGTCTGTTACATCGCCAATAGTAGGTCAGAGGCTAGAGGACCAAGGAAGCGAACGAACATAGAACGGGGCGAGTTATCCTCGGCACTTGGGAGGAGATACAATTATGCTGCCCCAAAATTAACGTATTGGCATATACATATTATTATTATTAAATTAATACGTCCATTATTCCCGCAGCCGTGAGACGTCACACTACTTGCGCACGACGATCCTCACGACGGAAATGGTGCAGGTGCTGACCTCTATCAACTACACGGACTACTGTGTACTCACCGACTTGCAGATGGTCGTGCAGATGAAATCAGGGTGGCACCCGTCATACCTGGTCACCTACAACGCCGCTGCCAAGAAGACGCGCACGCTCGTATTCAAGAAGAACAACAGGGACTGTCACGTGGCCACCAATCTGACGCTGACGTCGAGCAAACAGGGACTATTTTGCAACGGCGGAAGGCGACACTCGTGCGGAATGAGACACCTGCCGCGAATCAGCGAGGCGACGCCGACGATGTTTTTGAAGTACGTGAACCTTGATCCCCGCGGACTGGACCATTGGGCGTGCGAGACGGCGGACAACTCGTATACATTCCACGGATCCTACTATCACGTCTACGTCAAGCTAAAGATGTGTCCGGCGCCTACAGGTCAGTTGTTCTCATGCAGCCGTGTCCAACATCCGGGCGGGCGGGCGAGCGGGCGGGCGGGCGGGCGGGCGGGCGGGCGGGCAGACAGCCGGGCCAGGCAGGCAGGTAGGCAAGCAGATAGACCGACACACAGATAGACACAGATAGATAAACGAAAGAGCGCCGGTTAAACGAGAACAGCATCAAACATAGATTTCAGACATTCGCATTCTAAATTATTAACGATGTGTTTTGTAACACATCGTTTGTAATGTGTAAGTAAGTTTTGGCGCTCAAGAAAATCTTGACCTGACTCGTTTCCTTTCAGTAAGGTCGTTCTGCGATTATCGGTTTCCAAGCCCGACCTACTAGTTTACAGATACCAAAGTTTAACGAAGTCGGCTTATAGTAGTGTCCCCTGCGACCCGAAATGATGCCTAATTACTTCCCCAGACATGATTGATAATGCCATTCGTCGACTGTTTTCAAGAATCTTTAATTACGCCACTTAGAGTGATCGCTTTGTACGAACCGTAACGCCGGCATCAATCATAAACGAGCGTATTCAGCAGGTGTCTGGAAGTGGCAAGTAACAGGGTGTGCATTTGGTTAGCGTCTCGGTATTAGCTACACTGTACTGAATTATTGAACTGACGATAATGTTTTCACTATACGACCTATCCAGACTCTGATTATATGTGTGTGTGCGTGCGTGCGTGCGTGCGTGTGCGAGTGTGTGTGCTTGTTGTCTGTGTGTATGTGCGTGAGAGCGAGTGTGTGCGTATGTGCGTGCGTTCTTCACAATTTGTCGCTTCGTCTCTGTGTGCATCCTGTGTTTCAACCACACAAATCCGTCCCCTATTACCTCCATCACTTTATGTCCTTTCTTTATTGACTAGACGAACATGCAAACCAACGGATGACCACCACTTGACATTTTCAAACAGTACGCCACGCTCGGATTTATTTACACACCGCCAAGATACATAATTCCTTATTCATCATATCTTTTAGTATTAGACTACACATATCTCCCTTGTTGTCAACGCTGGCTAATCACATTAATCATTCACCAGTCAATTAATTCCCGACCGAATATCTCCTTCGACTAGCAGCGACACTTGAAACATAAAACACACGCGCTAATATACGAGTAGCCTTTCCTCTTCTTTCCTCTCCATAAGTGGTCCAGATTACAATGCTGGAGCCGGGGTGAGACCACATGAGATTTAAACTTTAAACTTCCTCACCACATGACACATTAATTAACTGACCTTGTTTTTAAGAAAATCCTAATACCCCTCAATTTCGCCCCAATCTGGTGACGGATTTAGAAATATTGGTTCGTTCTGCAAAATACCACTGTGCGAACACGCGAGCAACTAGCGTATATTTATTGCAACCGCGTGAAAGATATAATGCAGTGGTACGTCAACATTCACTGGCCCAACGTGTCCCATGTAAAAGTGCTCGAAACTAGTTCACACACCACCCCAAAACGCTATTTTCAAGGGGACTCTTTAAGTAATGGCAAGGATAATGGCTGGCGGACACTAACTGTAGTCTTACCACGATCGGATCCGTCTTGTTGCGTCGTTTTTACATAATTTCACGTCATTTTTATGTCGCGCGCAGAGCATTGATCGCGTTTGCGTACCCATCCATCTCACGTGTCACAATGGCTACACCGCCGAAGCCGACGCAGCGGTTACATCGTGGCCACAGTGTAGTATCCTTCACCTCTGATAGTAGACGTAAATGTGTTGGCGAGAGGGCATATGCACACTTTATTATTAACACTTCTGGTGACGTTTTTCAATTTCCATTTGTGTCAAGGCACGCTGCAGCGTAAAAATAAGTCGCTTTCTTTCTGGAATGATGGCTGGTTGAAATTTACAGTCACAGTATATGTTGTAGTAAACGGAATACATTAGTGAGCTTATGTATGTAAATTATCTGATTAATACATTAATACATTATGAAAAATTTATATTCATAAAGTTAATTAGTACTATATAAACACTACAAATTTATTTAACTTTGTTACATGCATTAAGGTTTCATATTCTTAAATAAATAAAACATATTTTAATTAAATACAACCTATGGTTAAAGCTTTGTTTTCTTGGAAACCCAGAAAATGCAAGTAGGTATCTCCATATGCATTAATCTACCTATATCAATCTACGATCAGTTTAATCAACCAATCAATCAATCAATTAATCAATCAGTAACGTATTTCCAACAACCGAACGGCACAAATTAAAACATTACAACATCCTTTCCAACATGTAAAAAGTAAACAATACAGAGTTATTGGAAAGGGGTTAAACATAAGTGTTCTATTCATCAATGGTTCACCCCCAAACAGTATAATTATGTGATATAAATAGTTTGGTTTAGTTCGAAATAAAAATAGAGAAAGAGTTAATATATAAATTAAGAAGTATGGAAATGGTACAATGGTGACATTAAGTGTGTACGTTAAGTAAGTAGGGGTCTAATGCAACTGTGATACTGATTCATTCCTCTCTAATATAATAACAACAATAATAATACCAACTTACAAACAGTTATAACAATACACTGTAATAACACAAATGACACTAATGACATCTGCTGATGCTGCTGCTGTTGTTGTTGCTGCTGCTGCTGTTGTTGCTGCTGCTGCAGTCGCTGCTGCTGCTCCTTTTAGTAATACTTTATATGCGTTGGTAGTCAAAAGATTGGATAGAAGTGCATTGCGTACAGGAAGCACCCATTGCGTGAGGGCAATAACGAGCTGTTTCTACGTCAGTCAACCTGGCAGACGACGGTCTTCTGGCAGATAACGCGAAAACGGAAATAGTTTATTGTTGTATGAACCCGGTCTGCCTAGTTTCTCACCAAACCAACGTGCTATAAGTCAGCGACGCGCCAGCAACTACACTCTCGCAGTCGCGCACGGTACACAATCGATTGTTCCCCTGGTAGCTTTAAATATAGATATATTGCTCGTTGCTGAAAAAAAGAAGCTACTTTTTTAAACTACGGGAATAATGTCCTGTTTTTGTATCCGGAGCGTCTTGTTCGCGTGGTAAATAAAAATTTGGTCGTGCAGTTTTACGATTTACTTTACTTTGCACGAAAGCCGAATATTCTGTAGGCGTCGTGAGAAGAGACTCGGGAGAGATGTGATTCGTCAGTTATTGTAGCACGTCTATTCCTTTGAAGTATCCATGTAAGCTTAAATGAAGGAACACACGCACAGGCATGTACGGGTGCGTTCTGTCTCACACATGCATGCATCCATCCACCCACACACCCACAAGCACACACACGCTCACACACACATACACACCCTCGCTCGCCCGAAGACCCACGCACGCACGAACCCATCCATCCACCAACATGCACGCGCGCGCTCTATCACACTCCCATCCGCCCACATACACACAAGCATCCACACAGACACACGCACGTACGCACGCACGCACACAGACATACATGCTCTTACCCATGCCCGCTTACAACTACATAATTATTATTCGAGTTATTTCTCACAGACAATAAATCACATCATCCTTCACAAGATGCTTGTCGTTCTGACAGACTCGCGGATGTTCGGCCACGAGTCTAAGATGAGACCGAACCAAGAGACGCTGTACAACGCCATCGTGCTGCCGGACCCGCTGCAGACTGCTCTAAGACGGTCCACTGTTACCGGCTGGCAGAGTTTCGCCAAGATCATCTCACTACGTCACGAAGTCTTCCTGCAGGTCCTTACTTAATACCCTACTGACCTTTTTCACTAACGTATGTTGACTTGCGGTGTGGTAATAACACAGGTCTGTGTGATGTGTCTAGTGTCGTAGTGTAGTGGGTAGTTTGTAGTGCATGCGCTTCACACTCTCGCTATCAGCTGCGACCGCCGAAGAGAACAAAGTTGTGGTTGGATGTGGTTGTCTGAAGGGCTTCCTGTTAAAAATCGGTTTGAATCATTGACGTGCCCTTAGCCCTATATTGTTTATTGTGGTGATGAAACTAACCAACAGGAAGATCAGTATGAAGGATGTTCTCAAGACGATGATGTATGCAGAAGATCTGGTCACAATAGCAGAGAGCAAAAAAGAACTACAAACCGTGTTGGAGTAATGGAAGGAGATGAAGAAACATGGGCTTAGATTGAGCCTGGAGAAGACAGAAGTGATGTGGGCTGGACACCAGAGAGAGCAGTTGAAAATCAGGTTGGATGGGAAGGAGCTCAAGCGTGTGGATGGCTTTGAGTACCTTGGAGGAATTATTATGGGAAATGGGCACACATAGGTAGAGGGGCGACGTCGGATACCAGCGGGAGCTAATGCGTCGAGAAAGGTAAAAGAGTTATTATCAACATAACATTTTCGAAAAAGCTGAAAGGGAAATTCAATGCATGTGTTACACCGGTGTGCTTGCGTGATCTGGAGGCAGTGGCGTTGACAGATCAACAGCATTAGAAGCTACAAGTTTGTGACAATAACTGGGTTATGGCTCAGCGGTTAGGGCGTCGAACTGTTAATCGAGAGGACTGGGGTTCGAAGTAACCTGCTTCCGTATATAACCGTTGACAATTCGGTTCCCCGTGCATGGCCTGTGTCTTTCAGTGAATTGACAATAATAGAAGTCGTTGAACCCTTCTACGTTGTGTATATGCCAGGGAAAGTAAAACATTTCACATAGTGGGTAAATATATAACATGGCGTGGACATATAAACTCAAACACAATGCGGTAACGCCAGAGGGTGCAATGTACACTGTACATAGAGAAAGAAGGGTCCAACGACTCATATTGTCTCTTCAGAAAGAAACAGGCGGGGAACAACATTGTCCAAGTTCTGAAACGCCAGCAGGTAGATTCGAACCGCAGTCCGTCCGACTGATATGATACGGTAATTTTCACTCAAGAAACTTTGGTATTCTTTTGGAAAGTGTACGCACACGAACATGCTAACCTTGTCCATAAGATAACCGCAACCCTAACGCAAAGTAACTTTTGGACTTGTTGAGCGATTTATAAAATAACTTTTTAAGGATGGTAACTTTGCACAGCTTAATTCTGAGGAAGTCAATGGGTTCATTGGCTATACTGAAATATGGATAACAATTTGAAGAAATGAAGAGAAAATGGAATACAACGTTCATAAGACTAGAATCAATACAGTGAAAGTATACTGCCAAATATTGTATGTTTTAAATAAGCCGAAAACACTGTTTGCAATTCGAATGTTTCTTCCGATGTTCATATTAGAAACAACTATACTGGGAATGTAACGGATGCCGCACATCAAGACAAGTCATTAAGCAACCTGACTGTTAATAATTTCCTCCGTCGCTAACAGAACACTAAGCAACTTTTATTAGATGTAATGGCCTATTACGCCACACAAAACGCATATTACCCATTCTTAAGTTATATATATAATCAACGTGGGCGAAAATGTGCAGGATTGCAACGCCTGCTTTGATTTGCAGATTCAGTCGCGCGGTTTTTACATTAAACGGATTTTGATTGGCTGCGGCTGAGATAAATTAAATTATCACGTGCTTCGAATACTGTCTCGTTTTTTTGTATCGACTTACTTAGTTTGCGTAGTTGGTCATCGAACTTCGATCGTCGCCGCGACAAACAGTTTATAAAACTGATTTGCGCAAGCCCAGGACGACAGAGAATAATTGGATGAATAATTTAAATCAGCAGTGGTAACAGCGTTTGATTTACTACAGGAATTGACAAGTGAGCGACTTTCAAAGACCACAATGTTGTTTCAGCATCTCAGGGAATATCTAAATGGTGCTTAATCTTATTAAACCGTCAAAGGTACTTGAAAAGGGCGTATCCTGTGATAATTGGAAAACCCTTAGATTGTTGTGTATAGTTTAATAACGTTTACTAAAATAAGATAACCCAACATTCGTTACCGCAATAAGTCCTGCTGTTTAAAAAAGAGGAAGACCAGCGAGACGGCGGAGAGACGAACTAGACGAGTACTGGAAGGGCACCATCTGGCAGAGGATAGCGCAAGACAGGCAGATTTGGAAACGACATGCTGAGGCCTTCGCCCAACCACGAGACATTACGGCTGCGCAATGGTGAATATGATGTTTAAAAAACGGATCTAAGCATATTATGAACAACCCGGACATAACTGGATAGGCCCTACTTAACAATCTCTGGGCCGCCGTGCTCCCAGTTAACATACCGGCACAATTTGGTCATAATGTGTCCAAAAAGAATAGACGGAAAGAGGCACCACTCACGCTAAATATCGGTCGAAAAGTGAAGCCAGGGCAATTAGTGGCGCCACCCGGCGGCTATCAAGGAGAACTACTCAGCGGAGCTATCTTTTCAATGCTATAGCATAACCGACTTCACTAAGACAGCGCACAAATCATTATACCTGTGCGTTCGTATGTACACAAATATATGTTATTTTGAAGGCAATTATTTATTCTTCAAATTGGAACTCGTATTTATCATTTTAACAGTTCGAGGCTATATTTGGCGGAGATAGTTCGTAGAAATTGGTGGTGCAGAAAAGTTGATAAACAAGTGGAATTACTGATTGATAAGTATTATTCTTGCCTTAATATCATTCATAAAGTTGCAATAAACATATATTGAGTATCAGTTGTGCTTAAAGTTAGTTAGTTAAAGTATTTTAGAACACCTTAGTATAGTGAGTGATAATAGGGTAACTCATTTAGCCTTTAGCCTTCGATAAGTTGTAAACAAGATTTAACAAACCTGATTATGTGGTAGAACATATAGGAGATAAAGTAACAACCATCAAACTACTTACATAAGATAATATCTGTGTAAGCCAGTACTTGCTAGATATTTTGATTAGGTAGCATTGTTGTTAAAACTAAGCAAGGGCGATAGTCGGGCGGCGTAACGTAAATAAATAAAGCAGCCTAACGTAACGTAATTGATTGTATTTAAATTAGGTCACTACCGGTAATGTTAGCGTTCGTGACAGGATAAATAGTCGGCTGTGTAATTGAAATTTATAACCTAAAGTGTGCTATAGTACACAGGAAACAGTCTTTATAAAGACTAAGTTAGTTAAGTTATTGGATAAATTCTAATCAGGATATGGCGCCTTGCAAGCGGCAATTCAAAGCAAAGCGACACTTGGTGTGCGATCACTGCCACAGCTGGGTAGATTTTGCATTGTCCGGCTGTGGGAAGTCATGGGCAGAAACCATGGAGGAAGGATTCACCTTTCAGTGCATTGGGTGTTGGAAGGTGGAGTGTCTGCAGAAGGAGATAGTTAGGTTGACAGTTATTGTGAAGGGAATGGAGATTGGATTTAGCAAGGAGGCAGGTCGAATGGAGAGAGACGACAGGGAGAGAGGTGAGAATACTGCAAGACTGAAGGAGAATAGCAGTGGCAAGAAAACTGAGGAAAGGAGATTGAGAGGAGGGAAGGTGATTGGAGGGGAAGACATTGGAAAATCGACAACAGAAAACGTGACAAGTATGAAGGTGACAGGGAAGAAAGTGACCGTAGAGAAGGAGGGAGGGAAGATGGGACGGGAGAGGAGAGAAGAAAATGAGATGGGACGAAAGATGAAGGGACGAAAGGAAGTGAGAGCAAATGTAATAGAAGAGAACTCGTTAAAAGGGACGCTGACAGGAGGAAAGGTGACAAGAGAAAAAGCGACAGGAAAGAATGGACCGGAAGAGAATGTGACAGGAGACAAGACGACAGGGGGAAAGACAACAACCAGGCATATGCAAACGGGAGGAGCTACTCCGAGGCAGTGATTGAGGGGGCAAGGAGAAAAGAGAGAGTGTTTATGGGCGATTCAATTCGGAGAAAAACAGACAAGACCATATGCGAGGGGAAGGACGTTGTTGTATGTCTACCGGGGGCTAGGATAGAGCATGTGACCGAAAGGGTAGAGAAGGTATTGGGGCATGGCAAGGGAGGGTCTATACTAGTACACGTAGGGACAAACAATGCAGACAAGGAGGGAACAACTGGGGTAGTACAGACATCTAGTAAGGAAGCTAAAGAAGACAAGAGTGGAACAGGTTGTTCTCTCAGGAATTTTGCCAGTAATGGGAGGAAGGGGGGCAACATACAGAAACTGTAAGAGGATGGCGATCAATGCACTAGTTGAGCAGATGTGTGAAGAAGAGGGCGTGGGATTCACAGATTTATGGGGATACTTTGTTGGGAGGGAAGATATGTACGTGAGAGATTGCCTCCATCTTAGTGGAAAGGGGGCAGCAGTTTTCTCAGAGAACCTGCTGCGATCTGTTGACAGTGGGACAGGTTGCATCTATTTAAACTAGATTCGCAGGGGGGACTCGCAGAAAAGCCTGAAAATGGAGGCGTAGATAAAGACAGCACAAATAAATCAGCAAATAACAGTCTGGAAAACTCTTCTGAAGCTGGATATAAATGTGTTTGTTTAAATGCAAGGAGTATAGTAAACAAAAGAAATGAACTAAACATTATGGTAGAAGATATTGACCCTCATATAATAGGTATAACCGAATCCTGGACCACCACCGATATATCAGATGCTGAATTGGGACTGACAGGATATGTAATGTTTAGAAAAGATAGAATAGGAAGAAAGGGAGGTGGAGTTATTTTATATATTAAAGAATCTATCCAGGCTTATGAAATAAAATTAGAAAGAGAAGCAGATTGCGAAGAAGCTGTTTGGTGTAACATAGTTACAGGAAACTCAACGTTAACAGTTGGGTTAGTTTATCGAAGTCCAAACATAAGCATAGAAGAGAATGAAAAAATACAAAACGCTATAAGGGAAGTAAGCAAACGGGACTGTATTATTATGGGGGATTTTAACCACGGACATATACAATGGAAGTCTCTTCAGAGTATGGGGAGTGAGGACCACAAGTTTTTAGTTTTAGTTCAAGATACTTTCCTTTCTCAACATGTGCTAGAACTAACCAGGGGTGAGAATATGTTAGACATAGTTTTGTCCTCACAGAATGAATTTGTTGACAATGTCAAGATATGTGAGCCACTGGGGAGTAGCGATCACAACCAGATACATTTTACCATCAAAGTAAAATCAGAAAGGAATAGTAAAAAGCAGTATAGGAGAAATTTCCACAAAGGAAGGTATAAGGACATGAGGAAATATTTAGCAAAGATAGACTGGAATAACACACTAAAAAATAAGACAGCATCAGAATGCTGGAATATATTAAAGAGTTAAATTAAGTGCATAGTCGATAAATTTGTACCCTTCAAAAAACAAAGGAAACGGTCCAAAAAGGAACACTTATCGAAAGAAGTCATTAGAAAAATTAAGTATAAACAAATGATGTGGAAGTCATATAGATGTACTGGAAATGATGAAGACTACAACAGTTATAAAGAAGCACTTAACCAAGCTACAGCTGAAATTAGAAATTCAAAGAGAAGCTATGAACAACAATTAGCTAGTAATATAAAACATGACAGCAAGAGTTTTTATGCGTATGTTCGAAGCAAACAGAAAGTTCAAGATAAGGTCGGTCCTCTAGAAGATAGTGCTGGAAATATAATATCAGAGGGATTCTTAATGGCAGAAGACCTGAATGAGTACTTTAGTTCAGTGTTTACCAGAGAAGATATTAGTTCACTGCCAGTACCAGAGGCTAAGTTCAAGGGGGCAGATTCAGACTATTTAGGACAATTAATTGTAACCCTGGAAATGGTAGCTAAGAAAATAAGGGCTATGAAGGATAATAAATCACCTGGAGTGGATGGGATTCCGCCCAAACTACTATTGGAAATTGTAGAACAAATTAGTGTACCACTTGCAACAGTTTTCAATTTGTCATTAGAAGAGGGAGTGGTTCCTTTAGAATGGAAAGAGGCAAACATTATACCGTTATTTAAAAAAGGTTCGAGAACCAAGTCAGAGAACTATAGACCAGTGAGTTTAACATCAGTGATTAGCAAATTATTAGAAAGACTAATTAAAGATCACATGGTGGATTTTCTTGTTAAACAAAACTTGATAAACCCATCTCAACATGGTTTTTTTTAAAGCGAGGTCATGCTTAACAAATATGTTATGTTTTTTGGAAGACATCACTAAGTGGGTAGATGAGGGATCACCGGTAGATATCGTCTACTTAGATTTTCAAAAAGCTTTCGACAAAGTACCACATCAGAGATTACTGCTGAAACTAAAGGCCCATGGCATAGGAAATAGTATAATAAACTGGATAGAACAATGGCTGTTTGACAGAAGACAACGTGTAGTAGTTGATGGGGAGGCTTCAAACTGGAAATCGGTATTGAGTGGGGCACCACAGGGATCAGTATTAGGACCTATATTATTCTTAATATATATCAACGATTTGGATGATGAAATAACAAGCAAGGTGTTGAAATTTGCGGATGATACAAAAGTGTTTAGAAGGATTAAAAGTGATGGAGATAGGCAGCATTTACAAGATGATCTTGACAGGTTGATCAAATGGTCTGAAAAGTGGGAAATGCTGTTCAATTTTGGGAAATGTAAATGCCTCCACGCAGGACATGGGAACGAAGAGGTAGAATATACAATGGGGGGTACTGTACAAAGTACTACTGTAAAAGAAAAGGACTTAGGGTTAACCATTAGTGCTGATATGAAGGTTTCAGAAGTGCGGAATTGCAGCTTCAAAGGAAAAATCAAATCCTTGGATTAATTAGGCGAAACATAACGTATAAGGAAAAAGAGCTAATAATACCACTGTACACAACAATAGTTAGGCCTCATTTAGAATATTGTATTCAAGCATGGAGGCCATATCGCAGGAAGGACATAGATTTGCTAGAAAGAGTGCAGAGGAGAGCAACTAAAATGATACCAAAACTGAGGGATCTTAGTTGCGAAATACGCCTAAAAAATGCGGATTAACAACACTAGAGAGCAGGAGATTGAGAGGAGATCAGATAGAAGTGTTTAAAATATTGAATGGTTATGAAAATATTGATAGAAATATTTTTTTTCAGTTAAGAAAGATAGAAGGACTAGAGGACATGAAGTTACATTACCAAAGGAGCAGAGTAGATTAGATATAAGAAAGTTTTCATTTTCACAAAGGATTGTAAATGAATGGAACAGATTATCTGCTGATTGTGTGGGTGCTAGTAGCGTGAATATGTTTAAAAATAAAATCGTCACATACCTCAGACGGGCGGGATACACATAGATAAAATGGTCGGACTCTCGATAAGCCAAAGGGCTTCCTTGTCCACCTGCCACCTAGAGTTAATTCTCTGGGTGGCAATCTTGTTAAATCTTGTTAAAATAAAATATATTGGATGGCAGGTGCCCGCCGTATGCTGATGTCACGTCTGTAGGTGCCCGCCGTATGTTGCGCCTACTTACCTATATATGCGACTACTTTAGGACTTTCCTATTTTTCACACTTGAAGTTGTGAAGTTGTTGTTATCCATCTTCAACAAACCATCGATGGAGATGTTAACGAATAAGTTCAACACATAATTTTTTAGCGTGCACATTCCGACAGGACAGACAATTTAGTTTTCGGGTATTTCTTTGACGAGATGACAGCGCAGTCTACTTCGGACTTTATTCATATGTAGAGCGTGACTTGTTTTCTTGAAAGCAAGCTCCATGTTTTCAACTGTTGACGCTAGTTCCTGCTATAAGCAATATTGATTTAGCTGGCTATAGTTAGGAGAAACTTTGTCTGAAAATTGATGTGTAAATCGTCCCACAGCGACAGAAGACTACGAATGGTCATAAACACCCGGACATACATGGCAGTTTACGCGTGCTTCCAGACTCAAGTGACAAAAGCCACTCTATGGTAGACAGAAGAAACGCCTTGTGCCCAGATTAACTCGCAAGGCCGAAAACTGGGGCAAGTCAATGTGCTTGTATGTCAGTTTAGGAGCCATACGCACAGCATTTCTGGAATCGATCAGGAAAAACTGACGAATGTAGCTCCACTCAATGCTTTCCCCATGTATTTTGAAGCTTGTTTTCTTGAGGTTGTTCCTCATGTTTTTTTATTAGATGAGGTGGGTCGTACATGACATATATATTGTTGTTGTTGTGGAGGAAGAAAGGCTTAGCCGCACTGACTCCTAGAAGTGCCTCAAGTGTCTTTCGACTATTCGACCCTTGGTCACATATGACCACGTTGATGTCCAAACCAACGCTGGTCATTTAATTCATAGTCGTAACGGATTCTCATCCATTTCAAATAACGGCACTGTTTGTTGACATTCTCGTAACACCAGTCGAAGTACGTAATTATCTTGATTATAGTTTATCACAAACGCCCTAAATATTGTACGTAAACTACAAAATCAACTTGCTAGTCCCTCTCTTCCTCCACCAATTGTTACATACAGGTGAACATTCAATTTGCCTGTAGTCTAGTGTACCCGTAGGCTGGGCGCGTTGAGCAAGTGAATTCTTTGATTTATTTCATCAGTTGTAAAATATAAAGAATGTCAACAGTGATCTGTAACACAACCATGTTCAATTGTTTGTACCTTTCAGCATCTTCCAGAAACCGAAAAAACACTTATTGAGACATTTACTTTTAGAATTGGAACAATTCGATGGGCTGCATCAAGTGATGCTGTCGTGTCTGTGTGCCATCGTGTAGTTCTCATAGATCGCCGCCGGAGGGAGCTGTTGCGTACCGGCTTCACAAAAAACAGCTGCCTCTTTCCGTCTGTTCTTTTTGATGTGTCTATCAAGACGTGGATTTGTTTGTGGTTGGCGCAATCAACAGGAAAGTGTCTACACGCCATCTTGAGGTTGTAGCTTTAGATGGCAGTCTTGATAACTCAAGTAATCATAAATGTAAATGTAATCATTACCCAACAAAAACATCCCTGGCTTGTGTGTGGCCCCCTGTGGAATACCGTATAGTGAATTCCCGTTCTATATATTGCAGGTGTGGCGATCAAGCGGTTTGCTAGCGAATACGTACACCCTGGTGGGACAGACGTTTTATCATCCGACAGAACTGCGCTTCAACGAACAGACTTTACATCGCCGAAACCTCATTGATGTACAAAAGGGCGACATACTGGGGGTAGGGCTGACAATACAACCACAGGCTGACTAGACAGGGTAGTCCAGATGGCAGAGCCAGAAGGGCCCCAAAACCTCTAATTGCAGTTATTGCCCCTTGTAGCCCGCAAAAAACACATTCAGGCTCTCCAAAAACATACAATTACACCCCCTTGAGGCTCGCCAAAAACCCACATACATTTTTTATTGGAACTGGCATAGCGATTATTGCTATCAGCAAAAATAGATAAACGAGCGAAAAATTAACAAATCGAAATACGTCCAAAAACGCTTTTTTGAACGATTGCTACCACTACGGTTCGTCCAATCCTAACGATCTTTATATCGTTTGAAAGCTTACGCTTTCTGCTGTTCAACCATATAACTGGTTTCATGATAATCAGTCCTAAATAAAGTATAAATGGACCTAAAACCGTGCCGTTTCCGGTGTCTTAGACTGTCTACCGATTGAGGCATCACTATCTGATTTCATGCTATAAGTTCCACCCACTTTTAAACGGCGGCTAAACTGGCATATTAGAAGTAGGCATGTCGTCACAATTATGTATATATCAACCAACGCAACGAATTTTGACCTTTAGTCTAAGGAGCCTCTATTTGGATAGGAGGCGTCACTGAGCGAGAAAATGGCAGTCTACACTGAAGGTTTTTGTCCGCCATTCGGGAGGCAAGCGCATGCGCCTGCGGGACCGGCAGCGCGCGATGTTAGCGTATTTGTTTAGTCACCTCATTTCATCTGTCACCAAGCTGTGGTGCGTCATATAAAATGAAAGATAGTAAAGTAATCCTTGAAGTTGTTTACCTATCAGAATTAAAAATAATGAAATTTGCAAACAAATCACGTAGAAACGTTGCAATTATTTATTGAGCCAACTGAACTTCGTCGTGTTTCATCAGTATAATCACCAGGCTGTACCACTTCTTATATAATTAAAATATTGAGGTTATCGTTGAAAATGTTTAGAAATGATAATTAAAACAACTGCATTTTCTGCGCGCGTATGGTCTGGCAACTCCAGAATGGCGGACGAACTGCTTACGTACTTTCCTCTAACATTGTAGATAGCGCGCGCTGCACTGTCTTGTATTGATATACGGTCTTTGCTTTAGTCTTCGTTGGTTGGCGTACGTTATTGTGACATCACGCCGACGTAGAGATATATCGGTTTCACTGCCATCAAAGCACGTCATAGCCATGGGACAGACCAGCTGTCGGTACCTCCTGGGGGGGGGGGGCAAAACTTAATTGGTCACAAATTATTTGTTCCACCACTATAAGTACAACACATTTTTAACCTTTCCAAATGAGTAGCTTTCTTGGCTTGCCGGCCATCTTTAAAAATGGCCACAAAATCCAATTTCCTCATATTGTAATAACTACGCCACTTATAACCATACTTTTGGTATCAATATGTAGGTTACAGTGCAGAGGTGTCAACCCTGTGTATACGTTACTGCAGAAAATCCTTACAAATTTAGCGCAAAAACAGTACAAAACAAGTAAAGTGAGTGTGCACTACATTGGCCAATTTACTGGGTGCCTGTGGGCAGTGTGGGATGCTCCAGATTGTACTGGTGGGATGCCCACTTGGCCTCGCGCAGCATCTGTGGCCTCACGTCAAAGCAAGTACTATCACAGTTCATCTTGCATTGCATGAAAGCAGTAATCGTGTCTGCGTGCAAGCTCTTCGTGCCTCAGTGTGGATCTTGCGAACCACTGAGAACGCTCTCTCGGAGTCTGCGTTGCTGTGTGACAGACTGAGTAGGGGCTGCAACAGGCGAGCCAGGCAGGGAAAGAGCCGTTGCTGTAGAGCCGTCTTCAACGCCATCACATCAGCCCAGATGGAGTCGAGACGACGTACCTGACCACCGACCTCCGACCTCTGTGCTGAGGACGTCGACCTACATCAGCTAGAGGTCTTCGAATTCGTCTTTAAGGGTCTCTACGTCGATATGATTTTTGTCAATTTTAAAATGGTTTTTGAGCAGTCAATAAAACAGCATATATAATAAATGTAAACAGTTACCTAAAAACTCCATACAAAACACCAAAGATTTCCTCGCTTGAGCCGCCGTTGCACACTGGCATGTCCAGCAGGCGTGTGCGTGCCGCCTCGTCGCTGAAGAATTGGACCAGGACGACGAGCCGCTTCATCTCAGTTGCCAAGCATCACTTGATAACGTGCGTGGTCTTCGTCCGTTTGCTCTTAAAGAATAAAGGACTTCGCGATCGCATTGTCCGGGCAACAGTTCGGTGTAATGGTCGGCGGCGGCTGCTGGGAGGTTGTGCACCGCCACAAAATATGCGAACATCACCACAGATGTTGTGGTCGAATCAGGAGTGACCGCCCTCGCTTTGAAAAAAGAAGTAATCGGTGCGTCTTGTCGAGCTGACTTCAGTTGCCTGTCATGCAATGTTTATTTGATATACTCGCGAACATCATATACGCCAGACGCCGCGACCTTTACGTCACGCAAACACACTGCGGCGTCTGCGCACCAGGCGTGATGCTTGACAGGCTTCGCCTTCGACTTGGTTATTGTGCCGTTAAATAGCTGGACCCATTCTGGCAGGAATACAGCCGCGTAATTTTTCTACTTCTTTGCTTGTGGAGCATCCATAATTTTCTAGCGCAGTGGAATTAGTCCAGTATAAATTGACGATGACTCGGACAGTTTGGTTAAAAAGCCAATTTTTTTAAGGTGACCAGTAGGGTTTCCTGAACTTCCAAAAAAATACAACCAAAATCAATCCTGGGGAACTTAATTTTTACCCCAATTCTTGTTTTGGGGTGTTTCCGTCCTATCGCGAAGTAACACGTTTTGTTTGCGTTTGTTAATTATATTTTTAACTCTTTCTTTTATTGGTTAATACGTTTGTAATGATATGTATACTGGTATATTAAGCCCCACATTAATGATGGAGTTTAATTAATCAAGTAAGTAATTAACCAATTAATTAATTAATTAGTAATATATTTCTTATATAACACTCCGTCCCAACGTTGTTCTGGAAGTTAATTAACATCTTAACTAAGATCACATGAATGTCACTTATACCCCAAACAGTGAATGGTATAACATTCAAACTTGAATATAACTAGGAGAGATCATAAATGTTCTACCTGTAATCTTCTAATATATCATTTGTTAAACATCATCATCAGCATTGTCATCATCGTCACTGTCGGGTAGCTGTACAAGAGTTAGGCCGTTCGCGCACTGTCCTTGACATTTGCAGTGGACGCTACAGGCAAGACGCAGCTTTGAGCAGTTGCAAGACACACACAATTGATATTGGCGCTTGCAAGAGCAACGCATCTCTTGCAGAAGATGTTCGGGTGCTGGTTCTTTGTTTGTGATGACGGGCACTACTGAGTGTGCGTCACCGTGGAAGCCATATTTTTCTTTCTGTCCAATACCGTCTTCATATTAACCAAAATAGACACCTGTATGTGCACTCTGAGTGAATGGAATTAGCATGCTCGACTAGTTGGCGGAATTCTTTCAAAGGCGACATAGTTTGATGAAATTACTATATCGTAGGTCGTCGAGAGTTACATTTCAGTTGCTTTTGGTGTAAAGCGAAACCATATGCCGCTCTCCAGCTGTTGCAATGTCGGCGTTCGATGCAGTGTTACTGCCGAATATGGCAATGGATGTTCTCAGCTCTGCAGAAAATCCTACAACTTTCATGTGTTTGACTTTGCCAATACTGTAGATAGCTGATGTTGTGTCACAGCCAGACGGCGTGTGCAGATGGCAAACACTTACACATCTTCTTTCCGAGAGCATGTTGACCTGCGCTGATGCTGATTAGTCTTTGCTTGGTTTGCATGCAAATAGAGGACTTCTCAGGCGCATGGTAATGCAGTATTACAAGCAGATCTGTATCATCACAACGGACACATACGTTCTCGTAGGATTCTGCAACTTCTAGGGTACACTTCGCAATTGTGGTATCCTTCCTCTACAGCGCGACGCACCTCGATACCTTCTTTCAGCAGGTAAGTAGAGAGGAAATTAATGAGTTGCTGTTTGTTGTGCTTGTTTCAAAGTAAACTACTTTTGTCTGAAGGCACTGGAGTGTTACGTCCAACCAATACAACAGTGGAAAGGATCTTGCCCAATTTACGTCGCTTCTGTTCGGGTTTCTTGGTCGTGAGCACTTCATAGCTGTCGAACCAGGCCCTATCGTGTACTGCCAAATGTAGAACATACATCACATAAGATGAACACAGTTCATGAAAGGTACCTGCCTCTGGCCAGTGTATCTGATGCAGAACGGCACATCCATCCACAACAGTGGCTTTGTCGTCAATTCCATCATTGCAGACAACATGGGGATCGAGCTATGTACGAAACTAATTTAGAGTTCACTGGCCTTCGCATTGTGCCGTTATCGTGGAATAAAGCTGGGGCTACGGCTGCTAGCTCACGTGAGAAGACATTGAGATCTGGTGGTCCAGAAGTATATGCCCTGGCCAATAGTCTCTGGTACAGCTCCGTCGACGACATGCGCACTTCTTTTCCATCTTTCAGTTTGACAGTTTTCCTCATATCTGCGAAGCTTTTCACTCGGTCTGACTTCCTGAGAACGATGTCTCCATACTTCTGATCTGTGAACTTCTGGTGGATTTTCAATCCAATATCCACAGCCTGGTGTACATTGACTCTCTCGTGAGTTATGACGCCAATAGCAAGATTTTGCAGGTGCTCGTCATTGTCGGTGGAAAATGGGTTGTGACTTCGCAGAAAGGTCAATAATTTGGCCAGATCAATGTTGTCCTGTTTGATGCGACAGTGAGTTTGATAATTGTAACATCTGGAGGTCGTACGAGTTGGCATACATTCTGATGCAACAACCTGGTTTGTTGCCTGAGTTGATTTAGTCACACTTTTTGAGGCAGTGTAAGTCTTTCCACATATTTCATGGACATAATGATCACCTGCATTATTGAATTGTTCAGTTTACCCATCACTTCGTAGTTTTGACACCGCCACCAATGAATCTATCCTTTTCTTTCTAAGTTTAACCATTAAGCCACAACCACCTTCTTGACAAATGACACATTGCTCCATATCAGCGACCCGTTCCTGAAAAAGATGTAAGACTATTTTCTAAGCAATCTTCATAATATGACTACCAGGGGTATGTGTACTATTATTATGGGTAATATGTTCACCAACAGTTGCTAACTTTACTTTATATAATTACTCAAACGGAGATTTCGGATTTAAAATGCTATCTTACTAACTATGAATTTTTCACTAATAAATCAACCAAGATCTACTGTTACGCCTTGGCTACAAAATTATGAACAATGTCATGGTTGGCTTTTCATACCACACATTTTCAAGTCGCTCAAGCACAAACGCATAATAATCCGTAACAATCAGTACATAATACGTACTTTTCTAACAATCTGTAAGCAAGTAATTAATACAATAGATGTTATTTATTTAGAATATAGATCCACTGTGTAAAATGTCTTGAGGGGGTTTACGAAAACGGTTTCTTCTATTAAATACTACGAATTTTGGTTAAATTAATATATATGTGATATTATCGCTCGTGTTTGCATTTTAAAACATTGGCTTTCGATACACAATTGTAAGATCTAATCTTGTGGCAAACACTTGATTTTTTATATTAGCGAGTTAATGGATACATCAAATACAAATCAACACAGTATCCTAACCGTTAACTTGCTGGCCAGTGGAAGTCAGTGCGCCAAAACATATTTGCATATATGTATGGACAGCCAATAAAAACAAAATGTTACAAAAAGCGAGTGACAGGGTATGTAAATAGTTCATGAAAAAAATCGAGGTTCCCAGGGTTGATTTTGGTTGTTTTTTCTGGAAGTTCAGGAAACACTACTGGTCATCCTAAAACAAAAATTGGCTTTTTAACCAAAATGTCCGGGTTTGGTAAAAAAGATGTTGATTTCTACTGGACTAAATGTATGTGGTCAGGTTCCAAGAAATGAGCGCCTTACTGTGTTTCAAAATATGCCACCAGGGGCGCCGCCACCAAAACTAGTAATCGTCAAGCCCGCACCGTGGCGCCAAGAACGCTGCGGGGAATTACATGTGAAGTCCTACATGATGGATCACAGAGTCACAGAACGTTTATGTTTACCGGGAGATGTCAATCAACAATTCTGACAGGTGTAACCGGGGATCAAGCACGGCTATCCAGTACAAGAACACTGCAGCATGCCACAATATCTAGCAGTGGAGGAAGTTGTTGTACAGCTCTTATAACAAGTCCAGTCTGATCAAATTCATCGTCGAACAACGGAAACTGCCGACGTACAGGGAGAAACTACATGACAAGTTACTGTATGTAACCTGTGATGAGGTCTGCTACAAGATGACTAAAGATGACTGAGAGGAAGTCACAGAACTGCGGTCCACACAAGAAGAAGCAGATGCACGTGTGCTCCTACATGCACGTGACGCTGCAAAGGCCGGGTCAAAGGCAGTCATAATAACAGCCGAAGACACATATGTCATGGTACTCCGCCTTTCAAAAGAGGCACCCCCTGCTCCATCTACCAGAAGTGTGGAACAACAAACCACGCACGGTTCTTCGACATTGGGAAACTGGCACGTGGAAAGGTGTGCGCCCTGAAACTAATCGAAAAGGACAGCACATACCAGAAGACTTTCAGCCAACTTGCTCAGTCCTGGGAAGTCTCTTCACCACTGTTTGATAAAATATACCTGTTTATCTGCCAACTGTATGCGACAGCTGCGAGCACTGACGAAGCCAATCAACTGCGTTACCAATTCTTCTGTGCCAAACGAGGGGAGGTCGAATCCGGTCAGCTTCCATCATGCAAATATTGTTTCCACATGCATGTTCTTCGTACTAACTATCAAGCATCAATCTGGTATCCCCAGATGCAGTTTAGAACTGTTAGTTTATGCAAGTGACTGCGTTCCTGCAAACTGCCAAGCTGCATTTCCTTGTCAATGGACTGGCATGCACCAACATGTGCAAGCTACAGACAAGCAGCAATCAAAAGAAAGAAGAACAGTTCGCAGTTGAACTTGGCGACTCTGATGACGGAGATGGCGATGACGATGGTTAAACTGATAAACCTATCATTCTGAGCTAAAGGTAAGTTGACGTGCGCCATCTTGAAAAATTATGGATATATGAATATCGGCGAAGATAAAAAATAATACATTTAAAATCTCCATACTTAAAAAATCTATATTTTGACCTTAACTATGTTACGTCGTTCTCAAGACACGGAAATAAGTCTGTGACGGGCGCCATCTTTGAAAATGGCGAATACGTCAAATCACTGCCAACAAAGCTATATAAAAACGTACACATTACTGCTCTGTGTAGCTAAGATATGGGGACATTTGTATTGACGACCGCTGTCTTGAAAAATGGCGGACAGGAATGTCACAGAATGTCAAATGAAAAGTATTTGAAATTCTCGACCCCTACAACCTATAAATTTACACCAAAATATGATTCTAGGTGATGCAGTTATTACGATATGATGAAATTTGATTTAATGGCCGCCAAGCCAATAAGCTACGACTCAGCAATGGTTATCATATCAAAATATATTCCACAGACATGGCCTATTTCAAAAATCATAACTAGATCTTGCCCCCCCCCGATGGTACCAATAAGTGAAATTTCTGGTCTCGGCCCATGGACTAATCAGTTTCGCCACCGTTTAAAAATGGCTGGAGCTTATAAAATGGAATCAAGAAACTGTGAAGTGCGCATGTCTGAACCTATGCAAATGAGGAAAATAACGCCGTAATCGGAAGATTAGTGCACTGAGTACCCGCCGCCAACATCGTTCGGAACCGTACAAGACACCGAAACCGGCATGATTGTAGATCCGTGTATAGGAGTTCTATAAATGGATACCGGGAAAACTAGATAACGCTAGAATAAAAGAAAGTGCATCCTTTCAAACGATACCAAGATCGTCTGAATTGGATGAGCCGTGAGAGGCGCTAGCGACCGTAGAATTTAATATTTAGGACGTGTTTTAAGTTGTTAATTTTTCGCTCGCTTATCTATTTTTGCTATCAGACAACTTGGTCATACGCCCTAGCTCACACCGATGTAACGCTACATCACGCTGATTCGGAGACCGGATCGAGAGGGGCCCGTGTGATCTAGTGTGATGTGTCCCCTAGACCTTTTTAATGTGCCCCCGTTACGTAGCCCCCTAGACGTTCTGAAATTATGAACGTCGCCGCAAAAAAAATTCAAACACCACCACCCATCCCGTCTTCCGATCCGACAGTGCGACGGCGGTGTGGCGACGGCAGAGTTGTACTGAATCTCTAGCGGAAAATCTCCATCAGCAACATTCCTCCGTACCTATGTCAGGATCCGATAGTGCGACGGAGGAATGGTGCTGACGCTCCGGCGAAAATTCTTCAACAGCACCTCCTCCCCGGCTTCCGATGTCAAGTATCGACATCGGAGTCGTGCTGAAGCTCCAGCACAGCCAATCCAACATGAATTTGGTTCGGCCGCCATTGGTTTTTGCGAGCCTCAGCAGTGGTGCAATTGAAGATTCCCCCAGACTCCCTTCTCTAGACCCGCCCCTGGTGATCCCTTAAAATCGGACAGATTTCCCCATGAAAGCGGTCAAAACTGGTTAAATCCAATTTGATGGTTAAATATAATGGAATAATTCTAGATTTCATTGTTTAATGACTTGAATGACAATACAAATTTTATAAACATAATTAACTTGACTGAAACTCAATTCAGTAAAATAACGTTTACAAGTCTAATACAGTAATGTTTCATGTGTGTGTGTGCGCGCGCGCGCGCGCGTGTTGTGTGTGAATGTGTGTGCGTGCCGAACGATTTGCTGAGCTGTCGCTACGTTGTGCTTAAAACTGCCTAACCTACATCAATGTGTGTTGTAGTTATACTTCCCGGAGTACAATCCCATCGCGTGGTCGGCCGTTCCCTGTGCTCATTCGGCTCAACATTACCGCTTTTTCGCGAAGCCTCGCTCTGCCGTGTCCGTCGGCAGTACATACAAGTTTTCTGTGGCGCCGCCTAACGAACATGCGTGTAGACATTACTCATTCACGGCTGTTCTTGGTAAGTACGGATGTTGAAGTTGCACATATTTCATTCAGCATATGTTACGGTTGCCGCTTTATTTACGCAGTTAGTAAGTCAATCCCACGTGACATTATTGTTTAGCAACGGCAGAATTACGTCATCGTTGTGACGCGTCGATTTCCATGTACAAAGTATAACATTTACATTTTGCTCAAGAACGTTCTCTGCCTTTCGGGAAAGGCCTATGTTAGTCTCGCTTAGCCGACTATCGTCTGGCTGCGTGACTTCCCCAGAACGATAGTCTGGCTCTAAATGGCCCTTTTGAATGTTATGCCATGAAAGCTGCCACCTAATGAATATGCATGTGATTAAAAGGCATTAAACTACGAAACAAGTTTAATGTCGGTTTATTTTGTGTGTGACATGTTTCAATATAAGTTTAATGTTGAATAGTTGTTATAGTATAGTATTATTTGATAACAATGGTATCCTTATTTAATTTGTTATTTCATAGTTGGCCTGACAGCCAATCATCGTCTCTACCCGAATCTGGGGTAAAGCCCCCTACTGGTAACAAACGCAGGAGCTTAATATTTCAGTCCGTTGTGACGGGCCAATGCTGCCACCTCACGGCGGCTGGATAATCGAGTATAATGTTAAATGCGGACCATCAGAACAACAATTTTATTTCCTGAGAAAGTAGTGGTCTTTGTTTTCTCCTAGGTCCTGCAAGTTGTCTCTATTTAACTTTTCTTCCCCGTGCAAAGTGCTCATGATTGCATCATGTCATCGCACCATCGTCTTATTTGTCAACGTCTTTGCATCGTTGTTCTGATGGTTTACAAATTGCGCTTAAGTCCGAAACAGTTTTTGAACTTTGAAAACAGCGTCCGTTAATGTTCAAATTTTAAACATGACATTCAAAATACTAACAGCCACCATATTGCCTATAATTGGCACTTATTGCAGCGACCTACTTCACTATACTACCTTTGACATTCTTGATTGACACACACGCACACAAACCCACAAGTCAGGCGAAGTAACTTCCTGCTAATAATTACCTAACGGAACAGACAATCTGCCGTAACAAACCAGATAACAATGCATCTATTCGTGTCACAGCGAACAAGACGCATGCCAACCTGGTCGAGGACTGGATCTGTCCGACCGCGCGCGCTTCTCATAGCTTTGTCAAGTTCGCCAGCAGCGGAAGCATAGACGTCGACGGCAAGATGGCTGCCGACTCGGGCGTCATACTTCCGGAGCCCGGCGACGAGGAACAGTACGGAGGCATGCTGGTGGAGGGAAACTCGTCGCTGCGCCACGGTATCCTGCCCGTGCACCTACTCTTCATGATTCTGGGGTCGCTGTTACTGTTGCTCGTCTTCATAGGTTTTATATCGTATCGTAAGGCCATGCAAAGTTGATAGGGAATGTGATCGTTGTGTTACGACGACATGACAGTATGTCAGTTACGTCACCACAATAAGATAAGCTTCGTGTAACAATTCTATCACCACGATAGAACAGGATAATTGTGTTACCATTCTGCCACCACAAAATGAGAGGAGAGTCGTGTTACCATTCTGTCACAACGATATGACAGGAGTCGTGTAACCATTCTGTCACCATGATATGACAAGAGAGTCGTGTTACATTATGTCACCACACTATAACAGGAGAGTTGTATTACCATTGTCACCACGATATAACACGAATCGTGTTAGCATTGTCACCACGATATGACAGGCGAGTCGTGTTATCGTTCTTTCACCACAATATGACAGGAGAGTCGTGTTACCAATGTCACCACAATATTACAGAAGAGTCGTGTAACCAATCTGTTACCACAATATGACAGGAGAGTCGTGTTATCGTTCTGTCACCACAATAAGACAGGAGAGTCGTGTTACCAATGTCACCACAATATTACAGAAGAGTCGTGTAACCAATCTGTTACCACAATATGACAGGAGAGTCGTGTTATCGTTCTGTCACCACAATAAGACAGGAGAGTCGTCTTACCAATTTCACCACAATGTTACAGAAGAGTCGTGTAATCAATATGTTACCACAATATGACAGGAGAGTAGTGTTACCACTCTGTCACCACAATATGACTTGAGAGTGGTGTAACATTCTATCATCACGATATGAGAGGAGAATCTATGTACCTTTTTTCGCTCCAGCTTGTGTCACATGACAGTCTGCTTAAGAAGGCCACGAGATGCGGTCGAAATTATACAGAAAAAACAAAAAAGTTTCTTGAGAGGTAAATATACCCAACAAATCTAGTTACCATTATGTTACAATATGACAGGAGTGTCGTGCGACCATTCTGTCTCGACGATATGACAGGAAAGTCGTGTGATCATTATGTCATGACCATATGACATGAGGGTCGCGTGACGATTCTGTCACAGGACAGGTGCAGTCGTGTGACCATTCTGTCACGGTGATATGACCATGTGGTCAATATTTTAGCACAATGACAGGTAGTCCATTCTGTTGCTACGGACATTTTTATAATCATAAAATCAAGTAGTAATAGTATTATTTTAATATATTCAAACATCTAGACTCAGCTGTACTATATTAAGACATATACTGGACCACTAGTTGTTTAATTTGAACGCCTAGAATATAATGTTGGCATTGCATGGTGAAAACATGCGTTGGCACACGTGTTGGCATTACAGTCCTGTCGTTTCGGCCTAGGACAAGACAATCACGGGAATTTATTAGGTGTCTGATTGTTCATTTAATCATTAATACGGAAACAACACACGTAATAAAAACCGACAAACAGTTCGCTAACTATGGGAAACCTTCGCATGTCGTCATTTGGAAGAACATATCAACTGAAACACAGACAACGTGTATTTCACGAACATCCAGTCGCCATTCGACGTGTTCGCCATTTGGCAATGAGAAAACTATATGCAGCTTCGGCAGCGTCTGTTATCACATATCCGTGACTGCCTACTATTCTTAATGAACAGCGTATTGTGTTATTATTTGTATATGCCGTGGAAACGAAAGTCGTTATATCGTTTTAATAAATGTGTTAATGTCAACTTAACAGTTGTTAATCTATTCTATACACAGCAACTATTCCAATGTTAACATGGCGTGCATTATGCCCAGTGACGAGTCAAATATAACTATTATCCCATTAATTGATCGTTTCCGCATCAACATACAACCATACGTCCAGATCCTCATCTGGCTTCCCTTGGTTCACCGAGATTCGGGAGGCCTGCTGTGAAATTGTCAGACATTCTGTCCGTGGAATATTTCCTTAAAATGATGTGGTAAAGACAAGTGGTAAAAACTAGTGGTTGGCTGGTGTTGCCATGGTAACGTCATTGTCATTTACCTTTCAAGAAACTTGTTTTTATCTGGATATTTCAACTAAACCGCATCCGGCGGTCGTCTTGAGAGTTAACTATTTCTAATAATAAAGAAACCGTATAATTAATCCATTCCCAGAACGCCACTGTTGTCCCCATTTGAACTGAAAACGTACATAACCTCATAGTTTCGAACACAAATGGGTGTTATTTTATATTTCTAGTCAACTACCCTATACAGACCTTACAAGCAATTGAAATCGAGATATCTTAACAAAGATGTCGTGCTTACAAATTGAAATAAATGTGTGCAGATTTTTATTTCCACTTGAAAATTTGTACTAATTGTCCAGATATATCTGAATATAAACACAATAACGTCCATTATTGCTTGACATTATGTGACGTTAGACTTTACATAGGTTTTCAGTCGAATGTCTTGAACAAGGAATGCGTTGCAAAGCCTGCAAATATATTGTGCCACACCATCAGTGTTTCCACCACGGTCCATTTTAAATTCGTAATTCTCAAAGTCGGACATTCGTCGCTATTTATATATTTCGTGTTCGACAGCGACGATTACTTGAAATGACGACATCATTGTAAATTAGACCCTATACATATCCGTTGTTTTCTTGGTTTACGAGTGTGACATCGCGCCGACTTCGAGAATCGACGTACGGCAGTAACCGGTAAGCAATGGAATGTCGGAGTATGGAAGTTGTGTACATTATCATTGGTCAGTATAAACACTGTGGCGTCAATCCGCAACGGTCTGTGTGTGTGTTCTGCATTGTACAAACTTAGGTCAATCTGTGTCAAACGTTGTCGTACAAGCTCATGGAGAGCAGCATTATCTTTAGGCCGGGATACACTGGCACTTTACGCCCGACAAGACCACACCAGACTCCGTCAGTGCAGTATATCACACCGGCCTACCCCGACCGCGCTATACTGGAAGCCGTCGTGACGTCATAATCACATAAACTTGAACACTTTCCACTACGTCTTGTAGTTGGGGCAGATCGGTGTCGGTTTGACGTTCTAGTTGTTTCCAGCACTCGGCAACGTTCTATTAACTGACTAGTCTATAAATTGTGTGGTTGCAATGTTATGGTCTTACGAGGTCTCATTCAACTAGTAAGTCTTTTTCAGAACATTATCGCCAAGCCGACCTTTCTATGCTGGCACTGAGGGTGGTCACTGCCAGGGTGCTTGTCGTCCTCAGTGGTTCTGACCGACATTAACGTGATCTCCGAGTCACGAGGGATACACAGTCCCCAATGTTGAGAGCCAGGTTTTTACACCAAATATACCATACCTGCCCGGTGCGGGTATTGAACTCGGGTCGCTGGCATGTCAGGCGGATGTGCTAACCACTACACTATCGCGCGCCCACGTATTGGAAAGTTTTCAAATTTGTGATTATGACGTCACGCCGGCTTCCATTATAGTGCAGTTGGTGTAGTGAATACACTGCAGTCTGATGTGGTCTGGTATGGTCAGGCGAAAAGTACCAGTGTATCCAAGCCAAGCCTTTTCAGGTGCGCCTAATGGCAAACATTCACTCTATCCATTTCACGTATATTTATCAAATGGTGCACTTTTGTAAAAACATTTTCGCATTTCCTTAGAATTGTTTAAAACACTGATCGTTAATGTTTCCACGATATTGTCAGCGACCTTCAATGTTTCCACGAAATTGTAAAAGTCAAATTTTGTTTCCATACATCACCTTTAATTGTAACAACATGCATTACTGTAACACACATTCTTACTATATATACATCCAGGTCTACGAAATGCATACATAGGAATCTTGTATAACGTCATGTCACACACAAACAGGTGTTAGTTGTAAGAACGAATGCTATATATACACAAGCGAGGCAATTCCTGTACATGCCTCCATGAAGATCGTCGTATTGTGTGGCCCAGTCAATTAAATTCTGCGTCGTCGTTAGTTAACCTACTAACGCAGGTAAGCAACATTATTTAATCATCGCTACGGAATGTTGACAGGCATAACATAAATAACTCCTGTACTAAATCCGTGACGCAAAATGCGCATCTGTAAAATAACAATGGCTTCCTTACAAACAACACAACTAGGATATGACGAACAAAATGGCACCTATCACACACAGCCGTACACAAACAACCAAAACGATTTAAGAAAAGAACAGTTCTTCAGGGTATATTCGAAACGATCTAAATGGTCGCCCATCTTGTTATGGGTGCACTGAGGCACGCGCAGAAGTAAAACACTTTCAATATTTGACCAGGGACATTGTTTTGCACCACGTAGACGGGCGATTAACTCGGGAACTGTGCAGTGGGAATAACACTGTAAAGTACATTAAGAACTGTAAAAAGAGGCCTTAACTATCCACGTCACGACATCCCGGTGTCTTCCGCGACCTCTCCTCTACAGTTGATATAAAAAATCCTGGGTATATCAAATCCCGTCCAACGCGACACAGAGTTACATCACGGTACGAAGTACAACGCCAACAACGGCAGACGCTGTCACCGACTGTAGGTCCGGTGACGCCGCCTCCGGTGTCGTGGCGATCGCGATACGCTGCGTGACGACACAGACCACGAGTCCCACTCAGACGAATCGCTGTCGACGCTGCTCGGAGTCGGTGGGCTCGGCCGATAATAGGGGATCGGTCGCTTGCGCGCGCTGAAATGCGGACGGGTCGGAATTAGCGTCGCGTCATCCGGTTGCGTGAAGCATGCGACAAGTTATATTGACAAAAGTTGTGTTTATATATTCATAAATGTTACGCTGTGTAATATTAATAATTGTACCATAAGTTTAAATAAAGAATCAATGTTGAAAAATATTACGTTATCATATGAATTTAGATAAAATACTTTAATCGTACTAATAATAATTGAAAATGATTTCTCAGCATTAATAAAATATGTTAATGTAAACCAAAACCGTTAATAAACTGCAGTTTTTATAACCTCCTTCTTGCAACACAATACAACAGAGTACTCATGAAAAGCAATGTTTAAAAAGTGACATAATATTACAATTAAAACCGTTCAGTTTACAGTAAATTGACATGGCTAATTAATATGCAATGGCATTCAAAGAAACTCTTAGCTGAGCAGACGGCGTAACGTGTTAGTAATTAGTAACACTAAATTCACACGTCAGTCAGCAAGATCATTTGCAAATGTACAGCACAGCAGCTGCACCACCTGCTGCTGCTGAAATGAACTGAGTAACCTTATCTCCCACTGCTACCACACCAAATCATTCTCCACGTTATGCTACACAAATTTGTTCACTACACCAATTTTGTAATTGGGTATTTTGAACGTGTAACAAAGTGTGCAATTAAGATAATTCATACTAGCTTAATTGTAGAGGAGGAAATGCATCAGCAACATATATAAATGTGTACAGCTGTCTGGAAAACAGTTGCTACATTTCATTAAAAGGAAGGCACTTGAGACAAACATTCACTATGAAACACTGAATGTATGATCAAATAACTATGGGTTAGTAGGCTAATTCGTAAATAATTAATTAGTGGCACGTATAAATATGTACAGCTGTTAGGAATACAGATTACAATTGCTACAGTTCACTAAAAGGAAGGCATTTGAGACCAACGTTGGCTATGGAACAATCAATGTTTGATCTAAAATCCAGGTTAGTAGGACAATTAGTAGGTCATCTATATAAGAAATTTGAAGGCAAAACGGGCAAACTCTCGTCGACATCACATAAAACGTAATAAAGTTAGTAATTGCTGGAGTGTGACAAACCTTTGTAGTAAGGAGCACGAAACCTGTGCAGCACAAATAGTTAAGCAAGTGGTGGCAAGCAGCAACAAGCAAGCAAAATGCCAATGTTATATATCGATACCCTTATTCTGGCTCCTTATTTATGACATCCATAGATGGGCAAGTCAGTGGCGCCGCCTGTGGCTGCGATATGGCGAACGCGAGAACGATCGTGACCTCGACCGCGAGTAACTGCTATAGCGGTGCTTCGACCTTGACCTTAGGAAACAAATGAACATACACAAAAGCAAAAAATCAACAAAGGCCAAACAAATAAATGCATGCCAAGAGGCCTTGTGGCAAAAACAAGGAACAACCTTCTCTATTCAAAGTCAAACACTGGCATTATGAACACAAGTTCAGACAATAATTACTGTTAGGTTTGAGAACAGAAACACGAAATATTGAGAAAAAAAAAATTAAATATAGCTACAACAAAATGTAACTGTTAGCAGAGCAATTCATGCAGGAAAATTAGTAGTATGTTTCTAAGTAGACCAATTATAGTTACTCATGATAAAGGCGTACTATGTACACAAATCTAAAGTATTGAATGTTGTTCCTTGCTTGTATAAGTTCAGCCTCAAATTAACACAAGCAAAAGCACACAGAAAAACAATCAACATTCAGAAAGATTACACAATGCAAATGATTTGGGAAAAGAAGATATTTCAATAGGGAAAACGATGAAAGATACACGTAACAGAGTAAAATTCGATCACAGCTAAAACTTTGTCACACTGTGTTTTTAACATTTTCAGCACCTTAATCTCAACAATTACTTGCATTACTGTATACAGTAGTGTGTGCACGGGAGTCACGCATTACTGCATACAGTAGTGTGTGCACGGGAGTCACGCATTACTGTATACAGTAGTGTGTGCACGGGAGTCACGCATTACTGTATACAGTAGTGTGTGCACGGGAGTCACGCATTACTGTATACAGTAGTGTGTGCACGGGAGTCATGCATGAGATGGAGTCAGTACAAGAACACAATAGAGAGAGCGAGAGAGCAGAAGACGAGGGGTGGATGCTGCCACCAACTCAGAGCAAGACAGAGCAACCAGTGATACAAAATACACAACGTGTGCTCACTTACAGCAACTAAATACCATCGGTCAATGCCTGATGATGGTCAAAATAAAAGGTAAAAGTTAGAGGCACAGTAAATGGTCAAGGGCCAGGCTCAATCCTGTGGGAAACTAAATCAACAAATGAGGTCTGTCGAAACCCATACTCAATGTAATGCACCTTTATTAATAATACATAATACAAAACAAAGGCTAATGCAATGACTACCTAATGTTACAAAACCATCGGCTTGGGTTACAATAAGAGAGACGGATACATTTAATTTACACCTCCAATACTTAGATGTAATTCCACGTTAGCAAAATGTCTTGGAGATGGAACTTTGAAAGCATTATCTGCCAAACACTTGTGGAACATAGTTTGAATACTGATCAAAATGGGTTATAATTTCGATGGCACTACTCTTAGTGAAGCTATCACGACAGTGGGGACACAGGACATTATAAATAGGGCTTTTAAGTATCGTATGAACATGTACATTTCAGGATACAACATTACATTTAAGTGCATACGAGTGCAGCAATTCTAACTTCAAAACGACACCACAATTACTGCTACATCAGGCGTAACATTTTCACAATAATAACAGAGAACTGTGTCATGCACAATCAAATAGTCACTTGAAAAAGTAAAATACAACGATCAACTCACCAAATCATATATTCACCCAAATAAAATAATTTACAAGGTAGGAAAACATCCATGCATTTCATCGCTAGACTTAAGCAAAAGTCGGTGTGACTTGTTATTATAACCACTATGAGAGATGGTGTTAAATTCCGTAATTAACATTTGCAAATTAAAACAGCTGAATTTGAACTTGTGAATTAAAATATGGGAATAAAATTCCATGGTAAAACAGGCAGAAAGCTGGTATAAGTTTTCCAACCGAGACACAAAAATATGATTACACAACAGGAAAACAACAAACAGCAATGAAATCGTGTCACCGTGGAAATATGTGAATCGGGGTGTGGGATATTATGATTACTTTTGTGTACTTCCATGCTGCAAAGAAGTGCAAAACTACCGAGCACGGTGGCGTCTATACGAGCCCACTCGGTACATTTCTTCCATTATACCCGTAAACTATGTAACTATAAAAGCTAGGTCGCAGCACATGTCATGCAGTAGACAGAGTAGCGAAGCATAGATCTGCCGACATCACGCGGCTCCCACCGGCTGGAAACCCCACGCTCTGCAATTGTAACAACATCGAGACATCTTCCACGAAACAAATAAATCATTGTTAAAACAATAAAACCAACTGCCAAAATGTTTCACCTACTGTCCCACATGGACACTTATTAACCAGTCTTCGACCACGGGCAGTAATGGGAACAGAACGACGACAACAATCAAACGAGGAAACTGCACCAAGAGTCTCCTGTGCACGTGTGTGTCAACGACTGCCACAGTGTTTGAATGGAAACAGTCAACTACCTTGTGATTCGGCGCTTATCGAGGTGACTGGGCGAGCCCTTGCGACGGCGAATCGACGGGCTGCGATTGCGGGAGCGCGACCTTGAACTCGAGCTGGCGCTGTGTCGCCGATGGTGACGACCTCCGCTGGCTCGAGACTGGCGCCCATGTCGCGTGCAACTGTGTGACCTTCAATCACAACGACAAGTCAACGTTACAAAACTTGATTTATAAGACTACGATACCACAGACTAAGATTCCACAGACTAAGATTCCACAGACTAAGATTCCACAGACTAAGATTCCACAGGTTCTAACTTTATCCTCTCTAATTATCATTACTAGCAAAAATGCTGTCACGTGATGGGATGCCTTGGTGGACAGTCATGATAGTAATGTTTAGACCGATTGTTAGAACAAAACACAGCATCGTTACATAAACACCATAACGCGCTCGCAGATACTTGTTGTTTGATGAAGGTCGGACAGAATGTGAAGTTCATGTCCATCGATAGGCCCGGGGTTATAGTACAACTAAGATACTACAGGTCATAATTCTAGATATGGTGAGCATAACCGAAATATATACAATATAAATCTTGGTGCTTATTAAGATTTTATCAAAACATAATTCTGCAATTGCAACAAAACAGAAGACCTTAGCTCGTAATTATAACCGATCCAAATATCTGTATATATATATATATATATATAAACAGAAAAATGCCTGAGATGAAAACTACTACAATTTACTGCAATGTAGGATATACTCACCTTTTTGACCGAGACCTTGACCTTCTCCTTGGTGACCTTGATCTAGAAGATGGCGACCTTGACCTGGAGTAGCTGTGAGAGTGTGAGCGACGCCGCTTGTGGGAGGCGGGCGAGTGATCATACTTGTTACCCCGGTGTGGGGGTGTGGGGGTGGCCTTGCGTCGGGGTGAATAGCTCAGACTGCGAGATCGCCTCCCATTCGCCGGGGGTGACTTGTGTGATGTCTTCGATCTGTAAAAAATATGAGTTTCAGACATGGAACAAAGTCTTTATGCAGGTTCAAACTGTTACCAGTCCAAAAATATCCCAGTAGATGCACATGCACACATACAATCCAGCCCAAATATACATAAATACTTATATATACAATATAAGCATGTACACTAGTGTGACACACATTTTTAAAGCCTAATGGACATATATGTAACATCAAGAGTCAATAGAACATCCCGTTAGCTCAAAAATCACTCCGTCCAAAACGAATTTAGCCCGTCCAAAAGACAGGTGGATGGGTTTCTACATAAAGCTGTGCATGAGACACTGGCTATTAAAATAATTAATAACAGTTAAAAAAATAAGTTATTCAAAAGATTCGGGGCGACTCACAAGACACAGAGTGACTCACAAGACACAAGCGACTCACAAGGCAGGGTATCTCACCTGGAGGGAGACGGTGAGTCATGTCGTGCCCGTCGACTCGGTCTTGTGTCCCTAGAACAAACTCTTCCATCAACAACTGTTCAAGAAATAACTACTGCTTCATTTCTGAATGAGTGGACAACAAATCCTCCTCCATGTACACACTACACACTGTTCTGGAGCTCTTGCTAAAACTGAACCACCAAGTTTGTGTCTGGAGTACAATATTCTGGATAACAACCATCTTTTAAATGGAAAATGCAGGACATATTACATTTTTAACTTTCTAAAAAAACTTAAAAAAACATTGATTGAATGTGATCCTTAGATGGTGAAGGTGCCAATAGCATTGTCCTATACAGGTAATAGCTACAGTCACGTTGTCATTTTTCTGCCTCCAGTCACAAACAATTCAATAGTTTCTCCAATGATTCTACAAAACTACACAATGAATTTGTACAAACGAGCCACAGCATGTCATCATGAAAGACCAGACTACACTCTGTCAGTGTTTTACCTGTAGATAAACTATAATAAATACCTGACAGGTAGCTAAACTACAATGACTACCTGACAGGTAGCTAAAATACAATGATTACCTGACAGGTAGCTAAACTACAATGATTACCTGACAGGTGATGGACTGCTTGCGTCGTCCGAGTCGCTGACCCCCTTCTTGTGCAGGGTCACGGACGATTTCTTTGCATGTTTCTGACGCCTGTCCTCGCTGGGTGAGCGCTGTCTGACAGTTGCAGGGCTTGGCGTCCGACTACCCTTTCTCTGCTTCTTGTTCTTACAGTCTTTGTGTGACTTCTTCCTTCTGTCAAACACAGCAGCCAGATCACATTTCCTTGGGAAATACTCATGGAGCCTTCGCAGCTTGTTTGTTTTGTTTACAACTTAGGATGGATTAGTGATTCGCAAGTAGATGATGTATTTTTCTTGTTGTGCTCTAAGAACTTTTAGGATCAGCTACACTTGAGGCAATTTTCGAAATATATGCTGACCGGATGGGTGGCCACTGACCACCTATTTTCCCACTGGGTAAATAACTCTTTACCGGTAGTTACAATTTTTTTGGGGAACTACCACTTTTACAGCAACTGGTATACATATCAGCTGAATGTCAGTAGTGGCAGTTGTAAGATCCAATTTCTTTAGGCCCCCTACTCACATCATTGCCCTTAGACTGTTACTGTAAAATGTGGCACTCAAGAAGGGCGCACGTTGTAGTGATTTTTTATTGTTAAAAAAGCGCCCAGAATGTTGTTTTTCAAACTTTTCAACTTTGTAAAATACGGATCAGTAAATTTGCTACTGGACAAGTAACTTTAATAACAGCTACTGGTCAGGCTGACCAGGACCTTTTGTGGTTAAAAGTTAACCATTGATTTAACAGGGTCAGTTAAAGGTAAGTTATTAAAGTACTTGTTACAACAGTTACTGGTCAGGCTGACCAGGACCTTTTGTGGTTAAAGGTTGAACATTGATTTAACAGGGTCAGTTAAAGGTAAGTTATTAAAGTACTTGTTACAACAGTTACTGGTCAGGCTGACCAGGACCTTTTGTGGTTAAAGGTTGACCATTGATTTAACATGGTAAGTTAAAGGTAAGTTATTAAAGTACTTGTTACAACAGTTACTGGTGAGGCTGACCAGGACCTTTTGTGGTTAAAGGTTGAACATTGATTTAACAGGGTCAGTTAAAGGTAAGTTATTAAAGTACTTGTTACAACAGTTACTGGTCAGGCTGACCAGGACCTTTTGTGGTTAAAGGTTGACCATTGATTTAACAGGGTCAGTTAAAGGTAAGTTATTAAAGTACTTGTTACAACAGTTAATGGTCCGGCTGACCAGGACCTTTTGTGGTTAGAGGTTGAACATTGATTTAACAGAGTCAGTTAAAGGTAAGTTATTAAAGTATTTGTTACAACAGTTACTGGTCTGGCTGACCAGGACCTTTCGTGGTTAGAGGTTGAACATTGATTTAATAGGATCAGTTAAAGGTAAGTTATTAAAGTACTTGTTACAACAGTTACTGGTCAGGCTGACCAGGACCTTTTGTGGTTAAAGGTTGAACATTGATTTAATAGGATCAGTTAAAGGTAAGTTATTAAAGTACTTGTTACAACAGTTACTGGTCCGGCTGACCAGGACCTTTTGTGGTTAAAGGTTGAACACCGATTTAACAGGGTCAGTTAAAGGTAAGTTATTAAAGTACTTGTTACAACAATTACTGGTCCGGCTGACCAGGACCTTTTGTGGTTAAAGGATGAACATTGATTTAACAGGGTCAGTTAAAGGTAAGTTATTAAAGTACTTGTTACAACAGTTACTGGACCGGCTGACCAGGACCTTTTGTGGTAAAAGGATGAACATTGATTTAACAGGGTCAGTTAAAGGTAAGTTATTAAAGTATTTGTTACAACAGTTACTGGTCCGGCTGACCAGGACCTTTTGTGGTTAAAGGTTGAACACCGATTTGACAGGGTCAGTTAAAGGTAAGTTATTAAAGTATTTGTTACAACAGTTACTGGTCTGGCTGACCAGGACCTTTTGTGGTTAGAGGTTGAACATTGATTTAATAGGATCAGTTAAAGGTAAGTTATTAAAGTACTTGTTACAACAGTTACTGGTCAGGCTGACCAGGACCTTTTGTGGTTAAAGGTTGAACATTGATTTAATAGGATCAGTTAAAGGTAAGTTATTAAAGTACTTGTTACAACAGTTACTGGTCCGGCTGACCAGGACCTTTTGTGGTTAAAGGTTGACCATTGATTTAACAGGGTCAGTTAAAGGTAAGTTATTAAAGTACTTGTTACAACAGTTACTGGTCAGGCTGACCAGGACCTTTTGTGGTTAAAGGTTGACCATTGATTTAATAGGATCAGTTAAAGGTAAGTTATTAAAGTACTTGTTACAACAGTTAATGGTCCGGCTGACCAGGACCTTTTGTGGTTAGAGGTTGAACATTGATTTAACACGGTCAGTTAAAGGTAAGTTATTAAAGTACTTGTTACAACAGTTACTGGTCAGGCTGACCAGGACCTTTTGTGGTTAAAGGTTGACCATTGATTTAATAGGATCAGTTAAAGGTAAGTTATTAAAGTACTTGTTACAACAGTTACTGGTCAGGCTGACCAGGACCTTTTGTGGTTAAAGGTTGACCATTGATTTAACAGGGTCAGTTAAAGGTAAGTTATTAAAGTACTTGTTACAACAGTTACTGGTCAGGCTGACCAGGACCTTTTGTGGTTAAAGGTTGAACATTGATTTAACAGGGTCAGTTAAAGGTAAGTTATTAAAGTACTTGTTACAACAGTTACTGGTCAGGCTGACCAGGACCTTTTGTGGTTAAAGGTTGACCATTGATTTAACAGGGTCAGTTAAAGGTAAGTTATTAAAGTACTTGTTACAACAGTTACTGGTGAGGCTGACCAGGACCTTTTGTGGTTAAAGGTTGAACATTGATTTAACAGGGTCAGTTAAAGGTAAGTTATTAAAGTACTTGTTACAACAGTTACTGGTCAGGCTGACCAGGACCTTTTGTGGTTAAAGGTTGACCATTGATTTAACAGGGTCAGTTAAAGGTAAGTTATTAAAGTACTTGTTACAACAGTTAATGGTCCGGCTGACCAGGACCTTTTGTGGTTAGAGGTTGAACATTGATTTAACAGAGTCAGTTAAAGGTAAGTTATTAAAGTATTTGTTACAACAGTTACTGGTCTGGCTGACCAGGACCTTTCGTGGTTAGAGGTTGAACATTGATTTAATAGGATCAGTTAAAGGTAAGTTATTAAAGTACTTGTTACAACAGTTACTGGTCAGGCTGACCAGGACCTTTTGTGGTTAAAGGTTGAACATTGATTTAATAGGATCAGTTAAAGGTAAGTTATTAAAGTACTTGTTACAACAGTTACTGGTCCGGCTGACCAGGACCTTTTGTGGTTAAAGGTTGAACACCGATTTAACAGGGTCAGTTAAAGGTAAGTTATTAAAGTACTTGTTACAAAAGTTACTGGTCCGGCTGACCAGGACCTTTTGTGGTTAAAGGTTGAACACTGATTTAACAGGGTCAGTTAAAGGTAAGTTATTAAAGTACTTGTTACAACAGTTACTGGTCCGGCTGACCAGGACCTTTTGTGGTTAAAGGATGAACATTGATTTAACAGGGTCAGTTAAAGGTAAGTTATTAAAGTATTTGTTACAACAGTTACTGCTCCGGCTGACCAGGACCTTTTGTGGTTAAAGGTTGACCATTGATTTAACAGGGTCAGTTAAAGGTAAGTTATTAAAGTATTTGTTACAACAGTTACTGGTCCGGCTGACCAGGACCTTTTGTGGTTAAAGGTTGAACACCGATTTAACAGGGTCAGTTAAAGGTAAGTTATTAAAGTATTTGTTACAACAGTTACTGGTCTGGCTGACCAGGACCTTTTGTGGTTAGAGGTTGAACATTGATTTAATAGGATCAGTTAAAGGTAAGTTATTAAAGTACTTGTTACAACAGTTACTGGTCAGGCTGACCAGGACCTTTTGTGGTTAAAGGTTGAACATTGATTTAATAGGATCAGTTAAAGGTAAGTTATTAAAGTACTTGTTACAACAGTTACTGGTCCGGCTGACCAGGACCTTTTGTGGTTAAAGGTTGAACATTGATTTAACAGGGTCAGTTAAAGGTAAGTTATTAAAGTACTTGTTACAACAGTTACTGGTCAGGCTGACCAGGACCTTTTGTGGTTAAAGGTTGACCATTGATTTAACAGGGTCAGTTAAAGGTAAGTTATTAAAGTACTTGTTACAACAGTTACTGGTCCGGCTGACCAGGACCTTTTGTGGTTAAAGGTTGAACATTGATTTAACAGGGTCAGTTAAAGGTAAGTTATTAAAGTACTTGTTACAACAGTTACTGGTCAGGCTGACCAGGACCTTTTGTGGTTAAAGGTTGACCATTGATTTAATAGGATCAGTTAAAGGTAAGTTATTAAAGTACTTGTTACAACAGTTAATGGTCCGGCTGACCAGGACCTTTTGTGGTTAGAGGTTGAACATTGATTTAACAGGGTCAGTTAAAGGTAAGTTATTAAAGTACTTGTTACAACAGTTACTGGTCAGGCTGACCAGGACCTTTTGTGGTTAAAGGTTGACATTGATTTAACAGGGTCAGTTAAAGGTAAGTTATTAAAGTACTTGTTACAACAGTTACTGGTCCGGCTGACCAGGACCTTTTGTGGTTAGAGGTTGAACACTGATTTAACAGGGTCAGTTAAAGGTAAGTTATTAAAGTATTTGTTACAACAGTTACTGGTCTGGCTGACCAGGACCTTTTGTGGTTAAAGGTTGAACATTGATTTAATAGGATCAGTTAAAGGTAAGTTATTAAAGTACTTGTTACAACAGTTACTGGTCCGGCTGACCAGGACCTTTTGTGGTTAAAGGTTGAACACCGATTTAACAGGGTCAGTTAAAGGTAAGTTATTAAAGTACTTGTTACAACAATTACTGGTCCGGCTGACCAGGACCTTTTGTGGTTAAAGGTTGAACACTGATTTAACAGGGTCAGTTAAAGGTAAGTTATTAAAGTACTTGTTACAACAGTTACTGGTCCGGCTGACCAGGACCTTTTGTGGTTAAAGGATGAACATTGATTTAACAGGGTCAGTTAAAGGTAAGTTATTAAAGTATTTGTTACAACAGTTACTGCTCCGGCTGACCAGGACCTTTTGTGGTTAAAGGTTGACCATTGATTTAACAGGGTCAGTTAAAGGTAAGTTATTAAAGTATTTGTTACAACAGTTACTGGTCCGGCTGACCAGGACCTTTTGTGGTTAAAGGTTGAACACCGATTTAACAGGGTCAGTTAAAGGTAAGTTATTAAAGTATTTGTTACAACAGTTACTGGTCTGGCTGACCAGGACCTTTTGTGGTTAGAGGTTGAACATTGATTTAATAGGATCAGTTAAAGGTAAGTTATTAAAGTACTTGTTACAACAGTTACTGGTCAGGCTGACCAGGACCTTTTGTGGTTAAAGGTTGAACATTGATTTAATAGGATCAGTTAAAGGTAAGTTATTAAAGTACTTGTTACAACAGTTAATGGTCCGGCTGACCAGGACCTTTTGTGGTTAGAGGTTGAACATTGATTTAACAGGGTCAGTTAAAGGTAAGTTATTAAAGTACTTGTTACAACAGTTACTGGTCAGGCTGACTAGGACCTTTTGTGGTTAAAGGTTGACCATTGATTTAACAGGGTCAGTTAAAGGTAAGTTATTACAGTACTTGTTACAACAGTTACTGGTCCGGCTGACCAGGACCTTTTGTGGTTAAAGGTTGAACATTGATTTAATAGGATCAGTTAAAGGTAAGTTATTAAAGTACTTGTTACAACAGTTACTGGTCAGGCTGACCAGGACCTTTTGTGGTTAAAGGTTGAACATTGATTTAATAGGATCAGTTAAAGGTATGTTATTAAAGTACTTGTTACAACAGTTAATGGTCCGGCTGACCAGGACCTTTTGTGGTTAGAGGTTGATCATTGATTTAACAGGGTCAGTTAAAGGTAAGTTATTAAAGTACTTGTTACAACAGTTACTGGTCTGGCTGACCAGAACCTTTTGTGGTTAAAGGCAGAACACTGATTTAACAGGGTCAGATAAAGGTAAGTTATTAAAGGTAAGTTCTTAAATAGCGCAGTATCCAGTCCTCAGGACTGCTCAAAGCACTTTACACTTTACTCCCTGGCAAACCACCTGAACACCATCTCGACTTGTCTGGAAAGCATTCAGCCACACTGCAATTAATGCATGAAGTCTATTGATACACAAATATCCACCACTGCCATAACAAGGTACTCATTCATACAGCTGAGTGAACTGGAGCAACGTAGAGTGAACAAACTTTCCCAAGGTTTGACACAGCAGCACAGGATTCAAACCCGGGTTCTCTTGATTGAGATGCTCTAGCCCCTGTGCCACTGGTTGGGTAACCGTAAACACATATATCATTCCAAAAGGCTTAAGATGTGGTAATCGGTGACATACCGCTCTGCATCGGACTCGGCATCACTGCTGTCGGTGTCATTGTCTGACGCACTGTCACGTGTCTTCCTTGTCTTATCGTCGGGGCTTGATGCTCTACAAGTGAGGACAATCGTTGCATCAGCTGCCGACCGAAGATGAATATGACAGCAGAACTTTCCGTTTTCCGTCATTGTAAATGGCAAGTAAACAGAACACAAGAAACGACTGGAAATAATAACGACAAGAAGACATACTTATGACTGCTCCAGAATGAATTTAACCCATTGTGAATCGGGTTAGCTCACGTTCAAATTAATAATAAGGTAACTTCTTTTGCACCTAAGTCCTCGGAAACCAAGCTCAGAGGCGCATCAAAACAAATGGGTTAGTCAGTCTCAGAATCGATAATAGGTTGAAACTGTTGTGCAGTCGGTTTAGAAGTACAAATTCTAATCACTGTTTTTGTCCAATAACAATGATTGTACAGATTGAAGTAACTATATTGTAACTGACCAGAATGAATCCTTAGGATTAATTAACAACAGTTTTGGTTCATTAAAAGACATTTGGGTGGACAGGGTGATAGAACAGATATATAGTTTATATTACGCAACATGATTTTACAAGAATTTTTTTAAATTTTGCCCTTTAACAAGAGTAAGTAATTTTGTTAAAATTGTCAAAAAATAGAATGATTGTTAGATTAGGTAAAACGAGGTACAGAAAGTGTTGTCACCTTTTTTGAAGAATTTCAGTTTCCTAAATTTAACATGTTCTTTGGTGATTTCATCAAAACAATACCAAAAATTGCATGATTTGAGATGGCATACATATGTCATAGTTAACATGCCAGCTGGATAGCTTGATTTTGTGTGAATTGAGTCAGAAACGGGACGTGCAAAACATTACGGTATGGGGACAACCTAATCTGTTACTAGGTAACATGGAACCTTTGACAGTTCGCAGTTTTTTGACGTCAAATAAAATAAAACACACAAATGGTACACAGGTTAAGTATCACAATTATAATAATTAATATAGACTTTATACTAAGATTTGGCTAGTTTGCCTGTATAAATTAGAAATAATAGTGCAATCAGAATAAAACAGAACAGCTGAAATAATATTGATGAATAGTAGTTTTGTAACAACATACACTAACTGTATATTTACTGTTATTTCTTGATCACCAAAAAGATATTTAAATGCTACAAAAGTATAAGATCACTTCTTTAACAATGTATTTTCAAAGTTAAACACCTGAATGTTTGCACAGTGTGAACTATCGTACGGTTTAATATTTCACATTTGTCCTAAGCACACCTATCCTGATTGATAGTAATATATTCGTACCAATCTTATATGTAAACAAAACAATAATACAGTCATACACTCTGAACATGTGTAAGTGGCTTAGTTTTGCATTACAACTGTAAAATTTTACATAAACATACAAACGATACCTGGTACAGCTGTACGTAAAAAATTGTCCAATATTTTATGCATGTGTAGTGTAACACTGCCCAAATTTCCCCGAGGAATAAATGGATCCAACTTCTCTTACATAACAGCTGTTCATCTTTCTAGTGTGCACGTGTAACATTTAAAAGTGTAAAGATCTTTCGTGTAAACAAACCACCCACAACACAATGACAACATTCTGCTGTAATCTATTGTGTTTCTGCTTCAAGGAAACTGTAATTTTACTTATATGGGAATAAACCTTAACATGTACAAGATTCAGGGGAAGATGACCATTACGGCCATGACAGACTATTCAGAAAGTTATACATTAACTTTGTCACATTCTTTCTCTAGAACAGATACCGATTTAGTTATGCTTATAAGTTTTACGTGTATGTTACACACGCACGCGCACACACACCCTGAAACAACAAACCGTTCATTTTCAGCAGCGACTGACTATATCTCACTGGCATGCGAACCTACTTTACACAAATACATACACTATAAAGGACCCATACATTATAATTATCCGCAAACACGCACGCTTGCACACACGCACGCCATTTCATCTGAACCAGCCAGTAGTACCAGAAAACTGCACACGGGGCAGCAGCAACTTACTCACCTCTGAACAACCATCCAATTCATCAGATTGAGCAAATCAGAAACAAAGTTTGATCATTTTATGCCACAGTGTCGACCAACATTTCCACCACAAGGGGGGACACTTCTCAATGATGACATAACATTCCGTCCCACACAACTGAAACTAAAAACTACCAGTGCTTCTCCTACCAGCTACCCGAGGCTAAGTGCTACACTCTATTAAAACAAGGTATTCAAAACTCGGGAGTGACCCACTAGCTATAACTACGACTATTCTAGATGCATTTATCTTGTGGTGACATATTTCTGGTGGGACCTGCACTTCTACCAGCTGACTTATAGTCATCGTTACACCAAGACACCGAGGTGATGACATGTTCTCACGTATAGTTGGAGATCAAATGACAACAGCACTGGGTGTGAATGGGATAAGCAATCAGTGATGTCCTTAGCAATAACGCTCCTTTTCTTACTGCGACTGACGAATCACACAGACCCAACATAATATCCATGTTATATAACACATTGTGTACAGGTACGTAACAAACCCATACGTGCAAATAAGCTAACTTGTATAATAGTCGAGTTGCCAATTTTGGAACCTGGAAATGGTTGGTAGTGTAAGGTTTTTTTGCTGAATCATGTAGGTTATGGGACCTTCAACTCAAATCAGTGGGATGGCAACGCGCCATCCTTGGGCAACTTGTGGGAGCCAGGCAAATCCACGATGGCTGCCGTGAACGTAGGTCAAATTAGAAAATGTGTTACATCGTTGCATAGGAGCATGCTAGGAACATGATTTTGGTGTCTATACACATGTTGTGGCATATGAGGAATTCAGTGGAACCATTGCCAATGATGTCCAACTATGTTCACATTACAAAAATTAAAAATGGCCACCATTTCCCCCGAAAATAGCCAAAATCGAGCATAACTTTTGATTGGTTTATGTTAGAGACACGGATTTGGTGTCCATCCCAATGTTTTGTCATATCAGGAATTCAATGGAACCATTTCCAATGTTGCCCGACTATGAACATCTGACCAAAATTCAAAATGGTTGTCATTTTACCGAAAATAGCCAAAATCTACCATAACTTTTGATTTAATGATGATAGAAACATGATTTTTTGGTGTATAATAAGTTCTTTGGAATTTTGTCCAATGATTTTGTATTTATGTGACATGGCAATAAAGCTGTTGTTAAAATTGGGACGTTTGTAAGATAACATTTATTTACAGTTCTTCATTTGCACTGATCAGTCATCATGACTGAGTTACGAGTATGCTAATAGCTATATATACATGTACATGTATATGGCTACTTCTGACAAGAAACATACAAAAGCTTTCAAAATGGCATGCAGTAATCATGAATGAATCTGTATCATACATGTACAACATTTAAAAGTACAAAATTCAAAGTAAGAAGTACTCAATTAAAAATTTGCTGAAACACGATGAAACACAATTTGAAAGCATTTTTTGTAATGACAGGTTCCATTTGGACAGTGACAATGTGTATATCATTAATCATTTCAAAACCAACGGTTTATGAAAGGGACGCCATTCACATTACATTCTCACAGAAAAGTTTAGCCCCACCATTCTCTCTCATCCTCCTCTTCTGTTTCCTCTGTACTGTCACTTTCTTCCTCATTATCATATCTAGCGTCACTCTCATGCTCATCGTGTTTCGTGAACGGGTTGAGACACGTGGCTTCACCAACACAGAAGCAGTACGGTGTTCAGGACAATCCTGCAGAATGACAGCTACATGAATGACTGCTGCAAGCTTTCCCTACAGCTTTACACTGACAGTTGATGACGTCCATGAGGGCGGTGGCAGCTGGTCCTCTTGCGATGCATGGAGTTGGCACACATCTTGCACCAGTGACAAACTCCCATCCATAATCAGCGATATCAACCACGGGCGGAGTCTGCTGATCTGCTGCCTTCCAGAGCATGACTTGGTAGTGAGCTCACAGGATGTGGTAGGTCAGAATAGCGTCTGTCGGAGGAAGACTCTTGATACATACAGCTTTCCCTCTGGTCCTTTTGGAGTAGAGCGCATACCTGGCAAAAGCCATGCTTGTGCATTCAGCAACACCTTTGAGCGAGCAGATGAATTTCCGTCCAGTCTCCATCAACTGTTCGAGAGTAGCACCCTCTTCTCCGAAGCCAGTGTAGAGGCCAGAGTGGTCAGCAGACTTCAATACCTTTAGAGCCATCGTTTTGCCATGACCAAATGGATAGGACACAGTATTGCAGCCTGACAGTGCATGCATACCAAGCAGTTGGAGGGATTTCGGACCAAGGACGAAAGAACGTTCATTGATGTTGAGGATAGCCCCCCTCAGGTGCATGCGCCACACCCAGAAGACAAGCAGAACAAAGACGCCAGTGTCATCGCTGATCACTCGTACAGTTTTCTTACCATTCTTCACAGCCTCCAGAAGATAACTAATGATAGTAATATCTGCTTCATCATGGCTGTACACGTCCTCCTCTCTTCCAACCATCGTCACATTATTGTCAAAATTGAATGTGGAGAGAATCCTGATGAGAGCCTTCTTATTTGCCCTGCTCTCCATGATGGGATCGTGGCGTGGGAGCTTGCTGGGTATTGTCTTGTCATTTTGTACTTCTTGTACAATAACTTCCCAAATTAATTAGTGCCAATGCCAAGTCAAAGAAAACATTTTCTTTTTTTGTCCAATATTTATTTCACTTTTAATTAAGGCAGTACAAGTGTGTACCAGTACTGTGTTCTTGCCCATATGATAAAACATAGGTATATATATATATAAAAAATCATGTCTCTGGCATGTTCGGTAAAAATGGCCGTCCATTTTGAATTTTGGTCAGGTGTCCATAGTCGGGCATCATTGGAATTGGTTCCTTTGAATTGCTGTTATGGCAAAACATCGGGATGGACACCAAAATCGTGTCTCTAGCATAAACCAATCAAAAGTTATGCTCGATTTTGGCTATTTTCGGGGAAAATGGCGGCCATTGTGAATTTTTTTACGTGAATATAGTCGGACATCATTGGAAATTCCTCATATGCCACAACATGTGTATAGACACCAAAATCATGTTCCTAGCATGCTCCAGTACAAAGAAAGGAGCCAGGCAAATCCAAGATGGCTGCCTGGCTCCCACAAGTTGCCCAAGGATGGCGCGTTGCCATCCCGCTGATTTGGGTTGAGGGACCCATAACCTACATGATTCAGCAAAAAAACCTTACACTACCAATAATTTCTGGGTTCCATACAGAACATAGTGGTGCTGCAACTCGACTATAAGCCGACTACTGTGGAGTGGTAACTGAAATCATCTGTTCTCAAAACTAGGCAAAAATATGATGGGATTTAATGCTGTTCAGACGGCGGCAAAGGCAGCTATCAAATAGGATATTTCATGAATGTGTAGATATTTTGAGTAGAAAATAAAATGGTGTGTAAAGCATGGCATAGAGAGTAAGATATTGCTTAGACGATTAGTGCTACCAATGCATGAACTGAACAGGAGCCTCAGTGCTAAGACCAAGCTGATATAGTTGACACAATGTCATATGGCATGGCAGAAAGAACTCTCAGCGTGCATCACCAATGTATTGTGAACGTAGGCTAGAACTTAAGCATCCCTCCTCGCATCTACTGATATTAATGTGTTGAAAATTTAAACGAACTATGCGAATATATTTACTAAACTTGCTGCATGCAAGTTAAACATTTTCACTTAGATCTTGTAGTTTTATGGTAAATATCATGAGAATCACCGACATTTGACATTATACTGAATTTTGAGGGCACAGGTAACTGTTTTTGTACAAATAAAATAAAATCCAGTATCTGCTGGCCTCACATGAACCAACTGAGGTAAACAATTTCTGAATTTAAAATAAACTCTTTTTATGTACAACCACTATAAACAGGTGCGTGATAGCTCAGTATACGTAAATGTCTCGCAGTAACGAGCACATCGTAAACCTTCTGCCAGTGTCACATGAGACAGACATCTCAACTAAGATTTAGGGTTATGCACAAGCACAGAGGACTGTAAAGCAAGGACTGTAAAGCAACGGTGCGGAGAGGACCCAAAAAGCGCGGGAGCAAGAGGAGAGTGCGTACCGTTTCTTTCCTTTGTGCTTTCTGCTCTTTTTCCTCTTCTTCGGGCTCTCTCCCGACCTACAACACAGGCGTGCCACTCGGCAATCAAGGGATGCCATCTCAACATAGAAACCAACATACAGTCTACTTAGACACACATGCAAAACACTTAGTCTAAAATTAAAGCAACCTTGTCTCTTTCATTGCCTGGAAGTATCCTCTCAATCCGTGAGTGTTAATTATTAGCAGGAAGTTCAGTGAATCAGTTGTACTTAGTCCTTAAACCAGGACAGTTGTGTTCAGATTTAGAGTAATTTCGGGAACTTGCAGTTAGTTGCACCTGCCTTCACAACAGCTGTGTTAACTATTTAAATGTTTTGTATACAGTTTGATATGTTTTGTTGGCCCAACTTTAAAATTGCGAACAATGTTTTGGGCTTATAAAAGGCAATTTAGTGAACATTACACACTCGGCACATTAATTCTAGTATTAAGTACATTATAATGAGGAAAAAGACAAAGTCACTTTAATAGCACCGGAAAAAAACTATTTGACAACATATAAAAGTCCTCCTGGTGCTAAAGAAATTACTTCCCAAAAATGATCCAGAGACGACTAACTTTATTCTGTTCGAATAACAGGCTGTATAAAGTGAATGCTGCTATACTACACACCATTAACATTTCCTCACACATACAATCTGCAGTTGAAATACAGATCATCTTGGAACTGAATACTGTACATGAACAACCACATGCATACGTTGCGATATCCCGCTTGCAAGCAATGGCGTACCTGAATCATCTAGAGGGAACAGAGAAAGTACAGTAGACATTCACTGCTACATTAACTGTTGCTCAGATGTAATTATTCTTTGTCCACCAAGTTATTAAGACTGGTTTATATGAGCATTCCCCCCTAATTTATCGATGACCGACACGACGTCACATGATACTGTACTGGGAGAATTGGTCATGTAAACACCTGTGCAATACCAATTAGCTGGAGCAATTTATAGACTATCATGTATGACCAACTGGGACTGCATTTGGTGTAAATACTAACAAAATCAGTTGGTCACAATTCTGATGCAGTAGCCAATCAGCGACTTATATTTTAAAAGTATCAATACCTGGTGCACCTGTTAGTTGACAAATGCTAAAGATCACTGGTCAAGTTGCTTGTGAGTTATATGTTGTGAATTATACGTTGTTCAGTAAACAGTTGGATACAGAGACAACATAATTGAGACAATCCACACAGCAAAGACAATGTAAATCAGTCCACTCAGACAACAATGGCAACATAAGTCAGATGACTTGGAAAACAGTGACTCATGGTTGTGAGAACACCGACAGTGTGGGTAGAACACCTCTAGGTACACGGTGATGACACAAGACAGGTTATAAAACACCTGTAAGATGATACTTAACAATATGTCACACATGCACACAATGTATCTAGCACTCAACTCTACAGGGAGTAACAGAAACAAGAGTTAGTTTTGTTATTATTATAATTATGATAACACTTGATGACGTCTCCTTATACACCAAAACATCACACTGGTGAATAACAGTGCAATCTTCAAAAATTACATTCATCAACAGTTTACTTCTTACCAAGAGCTGCGAATGGTCCTAATTTTTGAATAAAATTACCATATCATAATTCAGTCTGACAGCATACAACACAATGGTGTCAACCACAGCATGTTCAATCCTGTGGCCAACTAACATTATATCCACTAGATGAGTAAACTTCACATAGCAATTTTAAGCAGTAGGTAAGTTAGTAGAATGACAGTGCTGTCTATGGCTGGCCAATGTGCTGTTGGCCTCTTACCTGATTTTATGTAGATTTGCAAATTGAAAGCATAAGAAAACAGTTAAATTTCATTTAATGTGTGGCCTTATACATACTTGGAATGTTGACTTTACAGCTCTGTAGAGAACTACAGACTATCAACAACTGACTAACAATGGCCTATGTTCCATTAAGATTTACATGAGCCTGTAAACCCAACTGCGCTCTTTAAAACCAATTTTGCCCCTTAACAATGATTAAAACAAAAACTGCATAATGAGGCCTATAACACAGCTATAAGATATATATAACACAGCTATAAGATATATATAACACAGCTATAAGATATATACAACACAGCTATAAGATATATATAACACAGCTGTAACATATATATAACACAGCTATAAGATATATATAACACAGCTATAAGATATATACAACACAGCTATAAGATATATATAACACAGCTATAAGATATATATAACACAGCTATAAGATATATACAACACAGCTATAAGATATATATAACACAGCTGTAACATATATATAACACAGCTATAACATATATATAACACAGCTATAACATATATATAACACAGCTATAACATATATATAACACAGCTATAACATATATAACACAGCTATAACATATATATAACACAGCTATAACATATATATAACACAGCTATAACATATATATAACACAGCTATAACATATATATATATAACAGCTATAACATATATATAACACAGCTATAAGATATATATAACACAGCTATAACATATATATATAACACAGCTGTAACATATATATAACACAGCTGTAACATATATATAACACAGCTGTAACATATATATAACACAGCTATAACATATATATAACACAGCTATAACATATATATAACACAGCTATAACATATATATAACACAGCTATAACATATATATAACACAGCTATAACATATATATATAACACAGCTATAACATATATATAACACAGCTATAACATATATATGGCTGCAAATAAACTAGAATGATGGTTAAACTAAAATACTACAAAAAGACACGAATAGCAGGAAGTTAAAAATGGAGTCTCAGCAAACGTTCTTTGACAAGTTCTTGTATGCACTGACTCACTCCTGACTAACATTGTAATAGGTCTCATGAGCATGCAGGAATATGACATTGCCATTACATGAGACTCTATAACATTGCGTCAAGTTAGTGCCCCGTATTGGCTACCTTGACAATGTGGTCCTACAATGTGGAAGCACCAACAAGGAAGATACAACTCAATGATATGACTGATGCACAAACACCTATCTAATATATCATACTAGCTGGTCCACCCAGTGATGTCAGGGTGTATTAGTGCAATGCATTGGTGGTAAACATATATTTCCACTGCCTTTGATTGCTGATTGACACATTATGAATGAAACGGGGAATGAATGTAATAAATAAATGTGGATGATCTTAGAAAGGTATACGCTGAAAGAATGGTAAAGTGCCAAAGATGCTTTGTTCAACCATAGTGTTTAGCTGATGACTCTGTGTTCTACACAACAGCTAATCTAACATAATACTATATCTATTACAGTATTATATATGCTATAATACTGGCTCACCGTAACACATTTGTTGGTTTAACCATTTGACAAAGTAATTGCTTTTTTAGCCAACTTATTTTATTACCCAAAAGAAATATTTGTTTTACTGGTGGTTAAATGGCTAATGATAGCATGAGCCTAGAAACCTATTATACACACAGACACAATGACACTGTGATACAGTGTTGACACGAGTGACACTGTCACAAGGTGATACTCACTCGCTGTGCTTGTGTTTCTTCTTTCTCTTGCTACTCTTAGGCTCTGGTGATCCACTCTCGGACCTGTCAAGTTGAAGCACATTCTCAGTAAAGAAAGATAAAAAGACTAGACACCATAAAGCAACATCAGTGAAAGAACAGTGCTGATTAGATAGCAGAATGTATCCATTCTCAGAGGACTCTAAATGAGTGGAACAGACTATCTGCTGATTGCGTGAGTGCTAGCACTGTGAATATATTTTAAAACAAAGTAGACATATACCTCAGAAGGGCAGGATACACATAGATAAAAAGTTTGGACTCCCGATAAGCCAAAGGCTTCCTTAACCACTTGCCATCTAGAATTAATTTTCTGGATGGCAATCTTGTTAAATCTTGCCTTGTTAAATGACAGTCGGTGTGCTTTTTACTGAATGTCCATATCCCCTTAGACCTCAAATCAGCCAAACCCGTCCACAAACTGACACTTCCAAGTCAGCCAAACCCGTCCACAAACTGACACTTCCAAGTCAGCCAAACCCGTCCACAAAATGACACTTCCAAGTCAGCCAAACCCGTCCACAAACTGACACTTCCAAGTCGGCCAAACTCGTCCACAAACTGACACTTCCAAGTCAGCCAAACCCGTCCACAAACTGACATTTCCAAGTCAGCCAAACCCGTCCACAAACTGACACTTCCAAGTCGGCCAAACCCACCCAAAAATAACCACATAATGGAGTGCCATCTTGCAGATGGTTTTGAAAACATATCAGAAACGATGTTTGAATGTACTGACCTCAAATTTTCATACTTCTTAGCAACCAGGTGGTGGGAAAGGGACTTAAAAAACAAAGTCTAAAGGGACATTCAGTGATGAAAGTAGACTATAAGGTATGCATTTCTTCCCAAATCACAAAATTGACGGGATATGACCTAGTCAACTATTTTTGGCTCATGTGCAGAGTAGGCCTGTGCAACTTGTTTGTAGTGCTGGATCAGACGCACAGTCTGACAACTTACCGGCTCCTTGATTTCTTCTTCTTGTGTTTCTTTTCGGGTGTGGGACACTCTGAGGAACTCGAGTCCTGCACGAGGCTGCAGATAGACAGAATGAGTCAATAACTGGAGGAGAAGTAAGTCTGATTGAGGCAGAATCACATTTTAGTGGCGATAGATGTTTTTCTCACTACTCAGACAACATTTCCAAACTAAAGCAGACTGCACATAGTAACGACATACTATGGTTGACCAAAATATGCATATATATTTTAAACTTGGAGCACCACACTTTCTCAGTTAATTTCATTATATTGTGTGAAAAGCTTGCCGAAAGATGAGAAACAAAACAAACAGTATACAGTTGACGGAGCAAGAATGTATAATAGGTCTCCATAGTTACCATTTGTATGCGTTCTGTACACTTAATAAATCAAACACGGTACATTACATAATATATGATGCAGCAATGTACATTGGCTGCATATTTTGTTGCCTTCTCCAGTGAGAAAAACCAATTCTTGTAACACTAACAAACACTTTATTGATCACATGAAAACTTGGCATTGGGTTACTCTATCTTCGCCATGTCTAGCGAAACCAAGATGCACGGCTCAATATAAAAACTACCCTTGACTGCAATAATTGATTAGGCATGACTGCAAATTGCCTTGATTGTGAAATTGAGTGATTGCCAGTTTCTAACATGAAAGCGCCAGTGGAGGCCGCTGTTTCAACCTGACTGCACACGGCCAGCACGAAAGTGCATGCATGCATGTCTGTGGCAGAACCACAGTAATGTTATCACAGCGACGAATATTAAATGGTACATAAGAAGGCTGAAGGACCGGTTCAACTGGACGCAAATCTCATTGATTTTGCTTGTTGCTTGCATTGAACTGGGAGAGAATAATGGCAACGAATTCGAAACTGGATAGGAATTGTCAGGGGGTACACTTCTACCATTACAACAAGGGGGTGGGTGTGTGGGGCAAGGTCCCACAAACTTTAATGTTGCTTGGACTTTTCCAGTAATTCTACCTTTGCATCACATGTGTCATTTTTATATTGCAAAGCACATTACTAATATATGTATCGAGTCTTAACAAAGTGTCAAAAAATAAACAAATTGAGTTACCCATACCGTTGGAAAAAAGACATGTTAAGCATAAAACATGGACCTAGCTCACTCATAGCCAGTTATGCCACAGTGAACATGACTGGGGTAGAAATGTTAAAACTGAGAAAAATGGCAGCAGAAGTTCATGAACATGTTTACATATGTTTTCTTCAAGTTACCTTAGTTACACATACTAGATTTCTCTGAAATTGTGCACAGTGTTGGCTAATGGCATTTTCCGTACATTGTGTAATTATTAATACGTGACCTATTAATAACAGTATGACCAAAAACACTGTATATAACCATAGTACCATAAGTTTATAACATTACATAATCACTGCATGCACAAACGCTGTATAATAACCCAGTAACCATGTAACGGGACCAAATCGGCACCATTAGCTGTTTTTTTGTGACTTATTAAGTTTTTGGAGTCTGCACACTGATGTGCAATGAAGCCCCAGTGAAAATTCACTGAAGCAAATGAGAATATGCAGCCACGGCACCATGCTGCATATGTAATTTTATGCTGGGAACAACACAGGATGAGTGATGATTGGCCTAATGTCTGATGCTAATTATTATGCTAATTACCCTTTGTCTTTGGCGCTCTTTTGGCACAAGCAACCAATCACTGCGCCGTAGTGGCACGTGATGGCAGATTTCAATGAGCTCTTAGTCACTTCGTTTTGTGAAAGAGTGGTCACATCCAAAATTTTGGCCCTCCCATCCCTCCCAATTTTTGATAGCATTAGGGACACAGCATGTACATCGTTGGTGGAAGAGGGGTTGATAGCAGATCTCAACGCTTTCCCCATTTTCTTAGTGCAGGTGGACAATGTGTTCACAGGGTTTTGATGCCGAGACAGCTCGCTTCTCTTCCACCAGTGATTTTAGTAAGTTAGGCATAATGGCCCCACTTCTAAGGGGTGGCGTAATGGCCCCACTTATAGGTTTAGGCTAAATAAGGTCTACTGTGATTTACAGTAGTAATGCTATTGTTTTATATATCTATAACAATACTGCTAATGTTGTATATGCCGAAATGTGGGCTCTGTCATCCAGAGGTACAGGAGACTTGTATGGACTCAGTCACAGACCTGGCCTTGGGATGTAGAGCCCACATTTCTCTCTCTTTAACTTAATCTCTTTAATAAACGTAATTCATTTGGCCCTTTTTCATCACTATTCATGACTTGTGTTGGTGCTTGCATAAACAATATTTAGCCTTTTAATTTGTTTTATTAATCATTTACACTTACAGGTGAATGGGTTAGTTTAGGCCATTGGCCTTTGTTGGCTCCCATATCCCAGGCTGTCCCAGTATAAGCCAGGAAGTCCATCATAAAATGCCTGCTTTGTTTTCAGAAGAGACAGTGCTAAGCAGTACTGCAATCTGAGTGTTATGAAGCCTGGGTTATGTTGCCTCACGTCAGACAACCTGCACCAGTATCTAGTATAGTATTGAAAGTAGGGAATAAAGTCACAGAAACTAGTAATAGGAAAAAAGTCACAGGGAGGAAAAAAGACACCACTAAATATGAACCAACATATCATTAATATGCTTCAATGGTTTTCAGTATACAAAGCATGCAACTTGCAAACGCAAGTTGTGATGGAAATGTGTGAAGAGATCAGGTAATGGCTGTCCTGGCAGCATGACAACCAATCTGCAGAGAGGTAATCCAGAGACAGCACAGCCCCACAATCATACTCCAGATCCAACCCAAATCTTGCAAAAATACACAGCTCCATGAAACATCAAGCTGCCATATAATGTATTTATTATATATATATATGTATATATATGTTATTGATCATTTCTACACACATATCTACAATTATATCTAACAAATATGCAGAAGTAACAATTCTCAAGATTATTGCCATTTTAAAATCATCTCTATCTCCAAATAAGTTATTATATTAGATATTTGTTTCGTAAATTGTATCATCTCCACAACAAATAAGCCTGAACAAAGAATGCATCATTACGATTATTGAAAGCTATAAATATTTATGCTCGGCAGGTAATGTACCTGATTAATCAAGGATGCAATGGATATCTATTAAAAGATACCTGTACCAATAACCCAAGTTGCAATACTAATGCAGGTCTGTACAATCAGGTACTGTGTACGATGGTAATAAAGCTACATATTTCGAGGAAATCCATCCACTTCATTATGGGCATTAGTTTGTAATCAACGAATGAGGGAACTCTGCTGGCACTAACGGTGAATAACTACCAGTTGCCAACGCAAATCCTGTTTTCACCAATTTAGTGTTGTACGTGATTGCATGAGGTTTTCAGTCTGACTCCCCCATCTTTGGAACGCTAGCAATATTATTTGTTAAGGATTTTGTCTGCATTAAATTAACTTTTTTCTTGTATGACATAAACATGTCCATTTCTCTTGTGTACATTCTGGAAAAAGAACTCTTTCCATAAAAAACATGTTCTTGAAATTTATATCACTAAAATGTTAATGAGTTGTTCATGTATAAAATGTCTTTGTGTTACTCAAAAACTATGAGTTCAGTAGGCTTCCAAAACAACCCATGAATCTTTGGTCAACTAGCCGTGACAACATACTGCCTGTGCCTATCCATCTCGCATCTTTTATACATGCTTTATATATTAGTGTTCTTGGACGTGTGTAATATTACGAGATTCCAGCCATTAATTAAAAGTTGGATTAGATCAAAACGGGCATTTTTATAATAAAATCCATGCCCGCCCCTATACAGTGGAACCTCACTATTAAGGCCATCCTCACGACGGACAAAAGTGACCTGAATAGTAAGGTGACCTTATTAGCAGGACTAATTTCCTATACTTTACTATTGAGGAGTTATTTTTGGATTGTCCTATGGTGACCCTAATTGCGAGGTGGCTGTATTATCAAGGTGACCGTAAAGCAAGGTTTGACTGTACTAACCTCTTTATAATAAATCTGTGTACAACCCTATACTGACCTGTAGTTTTTCGTGGCCATAGCGAGGGTTCTGGCGGCCTCTTCCTTAGCCTTGCGGTTCGGGTCGAGTGAGGACCCGTCGACGTAGAAGTCACTGATGCCGAAGGCCGCCCTCAACTGGGCATTCTTTGCCTCGTTTGCCTCTGCCAACTGATGCGTCTCCTTCGCTCTGAAACAGCCAACCATGGATTGGAATGGTATTCTGGTTCGCGAGTCAGTCCCTAAAGACGCCCTGCAAACCTATGCACAGGGTGGTGCTACATGGACGATTAGGCACCCTTCAGAATCGGGAAGTGTACAGGAATGGTTATTTGGAAGGACTCGTTAAAAGAAATACCAAACGAACTGATTCGGTAATAAACTACCAAGTTAAAGGCATTCAGTTACACTTTACTCCCTGGTAGACCTATTCAATCGAATACCATCTCGATTTCTCTGGGATTCAGCCACGCTGCAATTAATGTTCGAAGACTATCCGTACACAGCTGAATGAACTTGTTCAAGGTTTGACACGGCAACAAAGTATTTGAACCCGGGTTCTCTCGATTGAGAGTCCAATACTCAATCGAAAGAACTGCACCACTGTGTTTCACTTTAATACTAGAACAGCAACACAACAAAACAACCACCAGTAATGTCTTTCCAACACCTCTTGTCAAAAATTCACACACTTGTCTGGGCCACAGTGACAGGCAGGTGAATATTGGGGATGGTTTTACACTCGCAATCACATCAGGGTTCAGTTCACTTTTATCAATTCCAGTTCAACCTCTAATTCATGGTGGACAAACATATCATGCACACACGGGTGGCATAGGACAAAACTGGCATCATCAACCAGTAGTTCAGTCCTTTTTAGTTGCTCATGAATCTCGTTTCTCCTGCCACAGAATGCCCACCTATGACACGACTAACAATTGTGCCTTGCCCGTCTGCCATGATGGGGAATGTGTTGGATCGAGACCTGCCTGTCATGATCACACTGATGTGCTTAGATCAGGCAGACAAATGTCTCAAGTGCATTCTCATCATGCTTCAGTCAGTCTCACAAACTTATCCACAGTTCTTCAATCACCATCACAATGTTGTAGATAAACAACCCTGACTGGCCTGCAACCATGACGCAATCAGTCTGTCTTTTTCTTGTATTGCAACCATTCCTCAAAGATTCCCAAAAGTATGTCAACACAAACCACGACCATTGCGCCAGACTACCAATGTCACCTTCCCGTCCACCAACTAATAACACCATCCAAACTAACCCACGTCTTGTGTCTGTCATCGAAAACAATTGCAATACTTGATCATAGCTGATGCCTAGCTACTGTACAATGATCAGGCAGCCACAACAGCTAAAGTTCTCCATGTAGAAATATTTAAACCAATTGATGATTAATGTTTAATATAAGACCTATAATGCAACTGAGCACCCAGGGAAAGCTGGAGCAATCATAGATTAGTTCACTGGAGACAGCTGGGATGAAGTGGAGCCACCGGGTCCAGAACATCCAAATGATACATGCCTTGATACCTGATTAATTCACATCGATCGATAAACCCACACAGCACAATGGAAGTCTTCTATTGTGTACATACATTGATACATGAAGACAAAGGAAAATAAACGATTGACATTCCTGCAAGTGGAATAAAGGTCAATCTAATCAAACGCTGCATATCGATACAGAATACCTATTCCTCACATCTAACCGAGCGCTGTCGGTGAACGAAGACTTGTGGTTCATTGATTAAACTGTCAAAACGCATATTTTTATACAAAATTACACATCTGCTGTAAGAACCCCACTAAATTTGAAGCATCTTTAGATACTTAATTTGAAATCCCTGTTCCAACCTGTACACTGTTTTATATACTCATGGCTATAAGTAGCATTACCACAGGAAAAATAAAAACTGCATTACCTAAACATGTTTTGTTATGCACATAAGGAGTTTCTTCTTCTGAAGTAAATGGTTTTGATTTCATGAAAATCGGACAACTACTGACAAAGTTATTAAGTTGGAAAGGTTACTACCCCAGGGGTTTTCGTTGGAACGGTGAACATGAAAAATAACACAGAAAGAATAGGGTCACAGTATTTCCAGGGTGTACCCCTATTTTACCATTTTTGTCATTGTTTTCACAACAGATAAGTAATTAATTGAGGTAATTACTTCAAATTTTGTATATATAGGTATTTTCACACGAGGAATACATTTTTTGCATTTTTGTTGACCTAATTTGCATATTTCATGACCTAATTAGCATAATATGACTGACATATTGAATCAGACTGTAACAAGATGCAATTCATGTCATGTCATTAATTGTTTAGAGTACATTTACAGGGTATCAGAAAATGTAACATATCTTGTTTCATTATAGTTCATTTAAATCCCAATTTTTTTGCAAAATTAGTGCATCATTAGCATAATTATTACAAAATGTTTTTGTGAAGAAATTGTTATTCTGAGCATGTAATTAACTCAGTAATGGCATTTATAATAGTACAGCATAAACTGTTTCATTGCTATCAATTAATTACCACAATTTGAATAATTTGTGGAGTAATTTACATAAAATGGCGGACATATTAAATGTAGAATCCCAATTTTTTAATATATATTTTTTATTTTAATGCATGGTTTTCATATTTCTTCTTTCTTTCCCCAGTGCACTCCTAAGCTGCTAATTTTTGGGTGGAATCGGATTCAAAACAATTTTCAATATCAGTAATGGATATGTATGTGTGTTTATATTGATAAGGTTACTTCAGGTTCTTGCAACTTTGCAGACAATAATAGAGTTAATAACTCTACATATCTTTGTGTCTTTGAATGTTTGAAGCATGAAAAAGTTTTCTATTACATGTAAGTGTTTAGATTTACCATTTAGGGAACAAACCCTATTGTTAGCTTTAAAAATATTGTAGTTATACCTGACAAGTACCTAATTGATATATCTTCTATCCAGTTGCAAATGTCCAACTTCCTGTCCACCTATATATTTGATCAAGCTTATGCAACTATTGGATCAACAATCAACTACTTTTGATATATTATCAAGATTATCTTGCAAACATAGCATTGGGAAAGTGAGCTTTGTATTTTGTTAAACAAATATAATTAAGCACTATGTATCCATGCACTTCATCCAAGACACAAAGCATCATTGTTCAATAGAACATTGTGTTTGTTTTGCCATAAAACAATAACATTGATTTCAGCTTATTACTGAACAGGATAGTAAATTTCTTTGATGTCCAAAAATAAATGTCCTCTCCAACCCAGATGTAAGAGATTGGATAATAATATAAGTTAATACAACAGCTAGCATTGCTACTGTGGGGGGGGGGGTGCTTAAACATGTTTGATGATTAGTGTTATCAATCATATTTACACCTCTGTTGTAATGTCCTTAGCTAGCAAGATATTAATTGCTACATTAAAAAAATTGTGGCGATCAGTTGCACAAAAGTGCTATTATTTAGCCCCAGGATGATATATAAGAAAACGTGTTGAGTTTTACCATAAAATTATGTTACTGTTGTTTTATTTTGTGCTGAAACACAAACAAATTGCATTACAAACAAAGTATATTACCTTGATATTTCCAAGATCCAAATAAAACAAATTTACCATGGACTGCAATTGTTTCTGTTATTGTGTGATACACGCACTAGTTGTAGCCTTCTAGTGTTATGTTTCTGTTATTGTGTGATACACGCACTAGTTGTAGCCTTCTAGTGTTATGTTTCTGTTATTGTGTGATACACGCACTAGTTGTAGCCTTCTAGTGTTATGTTTCTGTTATTGTGTGATACACGCACTAGTTGTAGCCATCTAGTGTTATGTTTCTGTTATTGTGTGATACACGCACTAGTTGTAGCCTTCTAGTGTTATGTTTCTGTTATTGTGTGATACACGCACTAGTTGTAGCCTTCTAGTGTTATGTTTCTGTTATTGTGTGATACACGCACTAGTTGTAGCCTTCTAGTGTTATGTTTCTGTTATTGTGTGATACACGCACTACTTGTAGCCTTCTAGTGTTATGTTTCTGTTATTGTGTGATACACGCACTACTTGTAGCCTTCTAGTGTTATGTTTCCGCTATTGTGTGATACACGCACTACTTGTAGCCTTCTAGTGTTATGTTTCTGCTATTGTGTGATACACGCACTACTTGTAGCCTTCTAGTGTTATGTTTCCGCTATTGTGTGATACACGCACTACTTGTAGCCTTCTAGTGTTATGTTTCTGTTATTGTGTGATACACGCACTACTTGTAGCCTTCTAGTGTTATGTTTCTGTTATTGTGTGATACACGCACTACTTGTAGCCTTCTAGTGTTATGTTTTATTGTGTGATACACGCACTACTTGTAGCCTTCTAGTGTTATGTTTCTGCTATTGTGTGATACACGCACTACTTGTAGCCTTCTAGTGTTATGTTTCTGCTATTGTGTGATACACGCACTACTTGTAGCCTTCTAGTGTTATGTTTCTGCTATTGTGTGATACACGCACTACTTGTAGCCTTCTAGTGTTATGCTTACATAAATATAACGTACATAGTTTCAAATTATACTGAAATTGGAGTAATCAAGTTATTTTGAAAATCTGCCTGTGTGAGACACTAGTGGCCTAGGTTACTGAGAATTGCCCATATATGGACTCCACCTGATGAAACAATAATTTTCAAACTCGTTGATTCCACGGGAAAATCAAAGCCTGTGAACTTATTTATTAATTCACTTTGTGGAGAAATTTTTAGAGGCTAGAGAATCGAACGTTCCACTTACATTGGCCGCCCCATCTCATCTTTCTCGATGACCTTCTCAGAGATGCCCTCTTTGTCGATGAGCATCTGTCTGAATGTGGACACCTTCTTCTCAATCTCATCAGCTGTGTACCTGCACACGAAAACAAATCAGAAGAATATAGATTACATTATTTAAACCTACTGCAGTGGCACTATAATAATTATTTTAGGGATCATCTCAGAACATTGATAGCCGATATCAGACGAAGTTACTCTTTCATCTGGCCCACCTCCACCCCCGCCCCTCAGATGAAAGTTTGTGAACATTGATAGATGATCAATGTATTACCTGTATTGGTTCGAAGCATAAAATATGATTATATCGATGTCCGATGCCACACAAAACTGCCTCTGACCACCCCTCCCCCAAACAAAAGTAATTTAATCTGATATCAGACATCCACGTTCTAATAAAAAACAATACTTGTTATATCATAGATAAAATCATGTCTAATATTTTGCTATGAAATAATAACAATAAAGAAAATATATATAAACATGGACTACGTATATAAACATGGACCATAGTAAAACTATAAAAAATATTACCCCACTGAGGGCAGAACAAAGAGATTAACAACAAACACTGTCAACCCATGTGTAGTACTATGTCTAGTTGCCTACCATCTGCCATGTGGTTATTAATTAAGCCGGTAAATATAATCTGCCAATTATCACTAGTGGCAATGCCATGGCAGGGCCTTTGTTGTGAATACTGAGTAAGAAGGACATTAAATAGGAATAGAAATCAAATTAAATAATGGCAAATCAAATTATCCTGACTGAAAGTATGCCCAAATTAGAATGAATGTGACGTGGTAATGCGATAATCCGCTTAAGCCATTTGGAGTTAGGACACCTTGAAACCGCAAATTAATAGTGGGACAGTCTGGCTGCATATTTGAAAGTTCTAAGAACACATGGGCCAGATGACACCTTGTGTATTTCAATTTTAACTGCTTTATTTCAAAGAAAACTAAATAATTGGATCAGTGGCTGCAGGAGGCTTACAGCAGCACGGAAATAGCAGGATAATTTAGCATTTTTGGGGACCCTGATGTGCCCTTAGAATGACTCAATCAAATACAGATTTCTTGTGTATAGTGGCACTATCATATAAAATGTCTATACAAAATCAGAGAAAAAGTTACTGAAGTTTTTGAAAATAGGCAAAATGTGAAAATTTACCAGTTTCGGGGGCCCCCCAGGCCCTAAGAATGATTAAATAAAATACAGATTTCTCGTGCATAGTGGCAGTACCATAAGACACATCTATGTAAAATTAGAGAAAAAGTTGCCGAATGGTTTCTGAGATATGGCAGGTAACAGCGGATGCAGAGTGATGGCATAAAGTCTGTTGGACCTTTGGCCCCAAAACACCCAGGTGAGAAGAAATGCGGGAGCGAAGAGAATACAAGAGTGAAGAATGAAGGAGTTGAGGGAGGAGGCTGGTGTGAAAGGAAGTTTCAGGAAGCAGGTGACGAGTTGCCTAAAATGGGCTGGACATGTAGAACAAAAAGGAGTGGACGGCTAATGGAGATACTAGATGCCTTGCATTGCCTTCAGAGTGGGATGACTGTGTGAAGAGACATATGGCAGGGAAGGGGAGTGGAGTATGGGAGATAGGAGATGGATGATGAAGACACCAGGACGGGATCAGTGATGGAAGATGGAACAAAATTGAGAACCTGTACCAAGGTGGCAGTATATTGATTCAAACAGAAACTTAGACATTTGTTGTTGTCCCTTTATCGAGGAACTTAATTAATTCCAGTAATATCAACAGTTTTATCTTAAGTTTATTAAAAAATTAGATTCTTGAACTGTTTCAATCTGTATTACTTTGTCTTGTATCTTTGCAACTTAAATAAACTTATTATTATTATTATTAAGGTCAGTTTCATCCAGGATGGAAGGAATACATCTATGTGAAACAATTTGGCAGGATTGAGGATCAAGTTACATTGAAGTCGCACTCCCGAGTAACTACAAAAATGACCGCCTAGAGCAGCCAAATTACTCCCTGAAGACAAGAAGTGATTGTTTTTGTGGTTAGTCAGGAGTGTGCCTTCAAGCTGACTGGACCCAGATTAGGAAGGGAGTGAGACATATCATATATATGAGATTGGAGATGGAGTTGACACAGCGGGATAAGAGACAGAAGAAGGAAAAACAATCAAGGAACAGTATCGGGGCCAGTCTCATCCAGTATGGGAGGATAATGTGAAAAGAAATGTTGGCGGGATTGTGAGGAGTGAAGAACGAGAGCAGCAGATAAAGGGTAGTAGTGGGGGCAGGGTAGGATCAGTGACAGACAAAATAAAGGGTAGTAGTGGGGGCAGAGTAGGATCAGTGACAGACAAAATAAAGGGTAGTAGTGGGGGCAGAGTAGGATCAGTGACAGACAAAATAAAGGGTAGTAGTGGGGGCAGAGTAGGATCAGTGACAGACAAAATAAAGGGTAGTAGTGGGGGCAGAGTAGGATCAGTGACAGACAAAATAAAGGGTAGTAGTGGGGGCAGGGTAGGATCAGTGACAGACAAAATCACAGACCAGTACCAAGGCCTTCCTGACGTGGTCTACAGGGTATACTTTTTGTGGAAATTTGAGAAACATATGGGTTATTCATTATTTACTATCACTGTTATTATATGTCTATTATGTTTTAAAAATGTGTGTCACACTTATGTATGCAGGTATGTAAATTATTGTGTATATGCACGTTTTGCCAACATCAGTATCGACCAGGACATTTTTGGACTGGTAAAAATTTGACCCTGCATAAAGAACTGCAACACGGACACAGAGGAGAACAAGCACCTACCCCTGTTCCTCCATCAGCACCTACCCCTGTTCCTCCATCAGCACCTACCCCTGTTCCTCCATCAGCTCCTACCCCTGTTCCTCCATCAGCACCTACCCCTGTTCCTCCATCAGCACCTACCCATGTTCCTCCATCAGCACCTACCCCTGTTCCTCCATCAGCACCTACCCCTGTTCCTCCATCAGCACCTACCCCTGTTCCTCCACCAGCACCTACCCCTGTTCCTCCACCAGCACCTACCCCTGTTCCTCCATCAGCACCTACCCCTGTTCCTCCATCAGCACCTACCCCTGTTCCTCCATCAGCTCCTACCCCTGTTCCTCCATCAGCACCTACCCCTGTTCCTCCATCAGCTCCTACCCCTGTTCCTCCATCAGCACCTACCCCTGCTGTTCCTCCATCATCACCTACCCCTGTTCCTCCATCAGCACCTACCCCTGTTCCTCCATCAGCACCTACCCCTGTTCCTCCATCAGCACCTACCCCTGTTCCTCCATCAGCACCTACCCCTGTTCCTCCATCAGCACCTACCCCTGTTCCTCCATCAGCTCCTACCCCTGTTCCTCCATCAGCACCTACCCCTGTTCCTCCATCAGCACCTACCCCTGTTCCTCCATCAGCACCTACCCCTGTTCCTCCATCAGCACCTACCCCTGTTCCTCCATCAGCACCTACCCCTGTTCCTCCATCAGCACCTACCCCTGTTCCTCCATCAGCACCTACCCCTGTTCCTCCATCAGCACCTACCCCTGTTCCTCCATCAGCACCTACCCCTGTTCCTCCATGCTGGTCAGCAGCTGATCATCGCGTCAAGTTTCTTCAACTCCTCCTCGGACTTGTAGTCGATCCTGTCCTTGTGGTTGCGCACCTGGGACAGGTTCCGCTGCACGTACCCATTGGTGCCACTCCCCCGCACTGTCGATAGGCCAATGCCATTGTACATGACGCCGGTAGTGACGCGTCGACTCAATCAGTGTCTGACGTCACTGCAACATAAAGGTAAAAGTTAAACACAAAGAACCATGTAAAGTAAAAAATGGCCCTGAAGTCCTTTGGACTAATACGTCTATCTGTGACCCAGCTGACCAAATGACTGATAAGTCCGAAAAATTGTAACATTGTTTTCTTACATCCTTGTAAAGGTTTGGTAGGGTGCTTTACACAGTTTCAAAAAATATGACTGCTACAAAAATTGGCAAAGTTATGGAGCATTGAACATGGTAGGGATCAAAAAGTGAAAATGAAGAAAACGGCTGTTGAAGTTTTGCATTATATATGCAAATGGATTGCATGGAAATATTACATGCACAACATTCAAATGTGGCACACAGTATGTAATATGTATGTTATGTTGCAATGATACACTGGAAGTACAAATGTGCTGCTACAGAGACTTATCAAGTTATGCCAGATTATGTCTTCATGGGTAAAACTAAGAGGACAGATTATTTGAGAGCAAAAGGTAGACTCACTGTTTGACACAGTTTAAAACCTACAGGCAACTGTCCAGTTTAACAGGGGTCTAGTGGCTTAATGCTGTCTGTTGACACAAGCTACTGCCAGTGACCAATTACAGATTAGTCACAGTTTCCACCAAACAATATCAGGCAGAGAATCTTAGCTCCACAGCTGGGTGTAATACACAACCAGAGCCACCACTGATTCATGGTCAAGTAGATTAGCTCAATGCACCAACTAAAACAATACACAACACTGTGAGTGAGTGTCCAGAGTGAGGCCTAAGCAGTGTCCTCATTGCTGAATAGATCAATTAAACCTGCCAAGTGGGTGACATTCTGCACAAGTGTTCATTAATCCTTAGTGATTGTTCAGAACACCAGACTGACCACATACCTAAACAATGCGAATGTAATAGGTGAAGAACAGGCAGTGTTCAGATAGGGGTATTGGTTGAATTGTATTTGTCACGACTCAAAAGGCTTTATTGTGTCTTCATTGATTATAAGAATGCATTTGATTTAGTAGACCGGTCCTCCCTGTGGTCTAAGATAATTTCATGTGGTATTAATGGTATTGTGTTGAAAGTTGTATACAACATGTACAAAAATGCTAAATCATGTATAAATGAGGGCCAGGCTCTGTCAGCCTTCTTCTCATGTGTAGAGGTATGGCAAGGAGAAAACTTGTGTCCTTTGTTATTTGCTATTTACCTGAATAATTTTGAACACTGTTAGTCACAATTACAATGGACTTGACATGGCAGCTGGTTAAATTTACATATATAGTGTATAGCGGAACAATGTCAACTCTTCTAATGGTTGACATTTGGTTGTTTCAGGTGTCAGCTATATTGTGAATCTGTAATTATTAGTCTATATTGATACAACTGATTTACACAGTGCCATGTCTACACAAGGCATGGCAAGCGTAAACAGAACAGTAGAATGCATTTGATATAAATAAAGTGTAGGATATTTCACTCTATAGTTGTCCAGAATATTAATTATCTATGTTTGTCACCTACAGGTGACAGAATATTAATTTTCTATGTTTGTCACTTACATGTTTCTACAGACAATACATCTTTAACCAATAGACATCACAGTCACAACATTTTATAATAATTAAATGAACATCAAAATAAACACAACTTGCAATCATAGAAAATCAATAGTTTTGAAGATAAAAAGTGTTAGGCAACTGTTCATCTCAACATGGTTTTTTTAAAGCGAGGTCGTGCTTAACAAATATGTTATGTTTTTTGGAAGACATCACTAAGTGGGTAGATGAAGGATCACCAGTAGATATCGTCTACTTAGATTTTCAAAAAGCTTTCGACAAAGTACCACATCAAAGATTACTGCTTAAACTAAAGGCCCATGGCATAGGAAATGGTATAATAAACTGGATAGAACAATGGCTGATTGACAGAAGACAACGTGTAGTAGTTGATGGGGAGGCTTCAAACTGGAAATCGGTATTGAGTGGGGTACCACAGGGATCAGTATTAGGTCCTATATTATTCTTAATATATATCAACGATTTGGATGATGAAATAACAAGCAAGGTGTTGAAATTTGCAGATGATACAAAAAGTGTTTAGAAGGATTAAAAGTGATGGAGATAGACAGCATTTACAAGATGATCTTGACAGGTTGATCAAATGGTCTGAAAAGTGGCAAATGCTGTTCAATTTTGGGAAATGTAAATGCCTCCACACAGGACATGGGAACGAAGAGGTAGAATATACAATGGGGGTACTGTACTAAGTACTACTGTAAAAGAAAAGGACTTAGGGTTAACCATTAGTGCTGATATGAAGGTTTCAGAGCAGTGCGGAATTGCAGCTTCAAAGGGAAATCAAATCCTTGGATTAATTAGGCTAAACATAACGTATAAGGAAAAAGAGCTAATAATACCGCTGTACAAAACAATAGTTAGGCCTCATTTAGAATATTGTATTCAAGCGTGGAGGCCATATCGCAGGAAGGATATAGATATGCTAGAAAGAGTGCAGAGGAGAGCAACTAAAATGATACCAAAACTGAGGGATCTTAGTTACGAAATACGCCTAAAAAATGCGGATTAACAACACTAGAGACCAGGAGATTGAGAGGAGATCAGATAGAAGTGTTTAAAATATTGAATGGTTATGAAAATATTGATAGAAATATTTTTTTCTCAGTTAAGAAAGATAGAAGGACTAGAGGACATGAACTTACATTGGCAAAGGAGCAGAGTAGATTGGATATAAGAAAGTTTTCATTTTCACAAAGGACTGTAAATGAATGGAACAGATTACCTGCTGATTGTGTGGGTGCTAGTAGCGTGAATATGTTTAAAAATAAAATCGACACATACCTCAGACGGGCGGGATACACATAGATAAAAGGGTCGGACTCTCGATAAGCCAAAGGGCTTCCTTGTCCACCTGCCACCTAGAGTTAATTCTCTGGGTGGCAATCTTGTTAAATCTTGTTAAATCTGTTCAGTCTAACAGGGGTCAAGTGTGTCTACTCTGCCTGGGCCCTGCGACCAATTAAAGAATAGTCAAGGTCTCAATGGAACAGTAGCACTAGGCTGCAGAGATTAGTCATGGTATTGACTTTGTGGCACATTAAACAAAATCTACTGTTGGGGGTGTCTACTCTGCCTGGGCGCTGTGACCAATTAAATATTATTCAAGGTCTCAATGGAACAGTAGCACTAGGCTGCAGAGATCAGTCATGGTGTTGACTTTGTGGCACATTAAACAAAATCTACTGTTGGGGGTGGTCTCAAGGGCCCTTCTCAAAACCACATCACTAGATAATGTAAAACTTTTGCACTTTGGGGGCCCCTTAGGTGCCCTTAGAATGATTCAATCAAATATTTCTTGTATATAGTGGCAGCACCTTAAGATACATCTATGCAAAATTAGAACAAAAGTTGCTGAACAGTTTTAAAAAAAATAGGCCAAATGTTACATTTTTACCAGTTTTGGGGTCCTTGGAGGCCCTAGGGAGCCCTTAAAATGATTCAATCAAATACAGATTTCTTGTGCATAGTGGCAGTGCCCTAAGATATGTCTTTGCAAAATTAGAGAAAAAGTTGCTGAACGGTTTCTGAGATACGGCAGTTAACGGCAGACGGTGGATGCAGAATGATGGCAATAGTCCCTTGGACCTTCGGCCAAAGGACTAAAAAGTTAAGTTCTTGTATAGCAAAGTATCCATTCCTTTGGACTGCTCAAAGCAGTTTACACTTCACTCCCTGGCAGACCTGTTTAACTGGACATCATGAATGTCATCAGCTCGACTTCTCTGGGAAGTATTCAGCCATACCGCAATTAAAGCACGAACCAATTCATACCACTGTCTACAGCCAGGTACTCATTCATACAGCTAAAGGGTAAGTAACAGGTAAGTTCAGAATTTAGTCATTAGGACTGCTCAATGCAGTTTACACTTTACTCCCTGGCAGACCTGTTCAATCGAACACCATCTCGACTTTTCTGGGATGCATTCAGCGAAGCTCTAATTAATGCACGAAGACTATTCGTACACAAATATCCACCACTGTCTATACCCAGGTACTCATTCATACAGATGAGTGAACTGACAATTTAAAGATAAAAAGGTTGGTGGTTCTTTTCGTAAAATCATGTTATTCGGTGTGAATTATCTTTTCTAATCTGTATACTGACTGATGAAATGTGTTTTAACGACCTACGATTATATGTTTATATGTTATACATGTTTAATTTGAATGTTTCACACATAATATTGTGTTTACATTAATGCATGTTAACAGTAAGGCTGATAACCAGAGAGATACTGGATAAATTATATTTAAAAATTGTGGTTCATTACTTAAAATACATTTAGCCTGTCAAAGTTTCAAGTAATAGATAGACGATGACAATGTCATTAGTATACACCTTCTAACTGTCTGACAAGATTTATGATAATCGGATAAACAGAATCAGATGCTGCATCTTTAACGTTTACACATTTAAACAGAGCTCTAGACAACAACCAAGGACTTCACATATTTCCACTGTAAGCACACAAAGTTACCCTTTCACCAAAGTCCATCTCTGTACATCACCAGTGCTCATTGAAACAGGCACATGAACTGAAGCAATAGGATTCAACAGAATTGCCCACACTTGAAACAGTAATGGATCGAACCATCACTCCATCACAAGACCGCTTGCCACTGCCACATAAAAGCAATAACCTCCCTAGTACAGTAAATACTAAATGCACTTATGCTCAGCATGCCCACAGCGTCGAATCGCTCCGGTCAGCCACTGAGGCAGCAGCTTGAAGGGCAAGCTGACCAACCACAGAGGGGCTCTCAAGCAGCCGTAATGGACACAGGACATGTGAAAGCCTGGCTGGAAGCCAAACATGTTCACAACGAATTGTTTGGTGTTCCTATGTCTAATTGCATCTGCATTAGTAATGATTGTGTGCTTACACAAGACAGCTTGAAGGCTGACTCAGTGAACTGGCCAGTACCAGGTGTCAAGTAAAAAGGCTTAGAGAAAGCCACTGGCGCCTGGTGTCTAGGGATGTCAGTCCTAGCAGATGCATAAATCCATCAGTCAATTGGCCCGTTGGGACAATCTAGCTGAACTGTGCACTGAGTGAGATCAGTCCTGCAGCAGTGTTCTGTACAGCTCTCATGCTACTGTTGATGCTGTACTGTATCCCCCTGTTAAGCAGCCAGCTGTCAACGTCGGCCAGATTTCTGTTACATTAAATGCATTATCATTACAAATTAAAAACCACCCACACAGACACAGGGGACGGCTAATTGTACACTTTCACATTACTACAGTTGCCACCTTTGGCACCCGACAACCGTCATGTCTACGAAACACGATGAAATAATTACATTTCGCGGTAACTATTTAGCCATTGTTTTTACATTGACAAGGCCATATTGACTTACAAGTGATGTCGGCTACCTTGGGGTTGTAACGTTTTATTACAAAATAATGGATCAAGCAAAGATTAATAATATCACAGAAGAATAAATGAATGCATTTATGGATTAATGGAATTACAAAGTGTTGCTTTAAACATTTGCTTAATTACATGTCATTGTTATATTTATAATTCTAACAGAATTGCCAAACATTGCCAACCTTTTTTCATATTTCCCATGGTACAATCATCTGGGACTATGTCTGGCTGGCCGCGCCATATTAGATTTTGGCCTGCATTACTGAACTGGAGGCAGACTGGGCATTTTTATGTAAGTGTCTAGTCTCTTATTTTGCGCATATATATTTGAGTATACATTCATATAAATTAATGTATGTCATATACTGGGGTATGATGTTCAGCACAGAAGGTAAAATGCTGACTATGAGCCCCCTGTGGAGATGTTTCCCCTTGTATATAAGGTGCCTTTGCAGAATTGGCCATATATAACTTATATATATAACAGGGAATAGTCAAATACTGTATATGTAGTTCTTTATTATGATCACAAACTTTATTTTAATGGTGTTTCTTCTGAACCTGAAGCAGCTGCTCATCCGAAATCACCCACCCAGAAGCAGGGGCTTAGCCAGGCATCTGCCTGTCTTCAAGACTGGCAGATGACTGGCCAAGACAGGTAATTACAACTGATAAGACTGGTGGAATTTAGAGGGGCCACACGGCCACTAGATTAACTAATATTTAGTTGCAAAAGTAGGGGCCCGCATTAATTACTATAACTGGCACAACTGGTAGCGTAATAGTTTGAATGGATCAGTATTACTTAAATAATTGGCTTAAATGACACTAGTTTGTCATTGAAAAGAACATAACTGTTCAATAACGGCTGTGATTGATGTGAGTGGCTGCCACACAAGCTGTTTGCGTGTTAAAAGGCACACTTTTTATTAACTCAAGACTGGAAAAAAACTACTTCTAAGGGCCTGCGCAGAAGAGGTCAATGAAATTACACAAGTTTGCATTTGCCAAGTTGTACATTTGCCACCGTACATGTGCCAACTCACACATTTGGCAATTATCGATATAGCATTTGTCCCTGAAAACATTCTGACAGATGCCTGCTGTTTAGCCATCTCCTGTCAATATCTGCACATGTCCAATAAGTAAAGCCTGCCCAAAACCAATAATATATACGGGTCATTCCATGTCAAATCAACCACATTTCAGGAAATTTTGAAACTTACATTGTTAAGAGTGAATAAGTGGCCAGACTTGATCACTTAAGTTCAGAAATTGGTAGCATTTGCATGCAAATTCTGTCTGTAATGTCCTAATGTAGCACGTGAACACGGCGCAAGTACTCTAAATTGCACCTGTTATTTTGATGTTTTTCAGGTGACTCTAAGAGGACAATGGGTATACTGTCTGCACGAAAATAGGAGAAAACTATTTTTTGAAAGCACCAAGTAAATTAACATACATTTTATATTATTTAGTTTTACAAGGACATTTTACAAATACACATAAATATCATACATATAATTTTATTCAGGGAATGTTAGGAGAGCCGAATTTGAAGTTTGTGTAACTATAGGTAGATTATTTGCAAGACACCGTTTATACAGTTTCACTGTGTAAGCAGAACGCATTAATCTGTAATTACTTAATTAACAAAAATTTCAATCATTTCACTTGTAATCTGAGGCCAAACATGTACTATTGCTTTCCAAATAAGCGTATATGTACAGTTATTTATTTGGACTAAAAATGCCAGCCTATACGGTCTTATTCGGGTCTGTACGCTTATTTAATGTTGGCAGTTCCACCCTATGTTTTTTATTTGGGTCTACGGTTATCTACTGTTATTAGTTCCACCCTGTACGTTTTTTATTAGGTACTACATGTATTTATTTAGTGCTCTTCTTTCTTACGGCGATGTTGTTTGTGCCGGTCACCATGCCAATAATGACAGATAGCGATCTTTTTGCAAAAAAAATGAAAAAATACACATATGCACAAAAGGCTCACTTAGGGAACCTGTATGCTAAATATAAACGTTTGTTATGTTTTATTGGGATCATGTTGTGGTCAGGACGTTGGTATTATGGCTAGTAAATTGTGAATCTCGCAGTCTAGGGCTGGGCAATAAAGCATGATTAACGACGTTTCGCGGGTATATTTGCGACGCGACCAATTCACATGACACAACGTTACCAAATAACCCTTACTGCAGTGGTGACTTCGATGCTACGAGGCAGAGCTACGTTGCAAACGAGCCATAGTGGATTATTCCATTTATGTATTTAGGGATGGCAGGCTTGGCGGAATTAACTACATTATCTTAAAGAATTATAGACATATTTCATTCGCAGCAATGTAGACCTGTGCTAATGGCAACAGATAAAGATGGAGATGGAAGGATAGGTCAATTAAAATGAATGGTACGCCAACCGAGGACTGTACCAGTAACTTGACTGCCCAATGGCCAATAGGCCATACACTAAAATGAACCGTCATAATTTAATCACTGTAAGTGGGTGTGAAAAAAATCAGATGTGCAGATCATGGGTTCACAAAGTACTACACACACGATAACAAATAAAGGCAATAGTTTTCATTTTTAAGAAGAACAAGTATCTTGTTTGAAGTGTTGACATTCCAGACAAAAAGAAAGTGCAGTGCTTCCGTATGGCCAAGCAACTAAGTAGTCGTCTTAGACTGAGTCTTATCAGTGCATACTATACATTTATGTCAAGATTATAATAATCAGACAACACATTAATTTATGCTATTTAAAACAGTATTAAATCAAGTGGCCCTCCATAATTATTTGTAATGTATGTATACTACATGTAAGTTACCAAGGTACATAACTGAGTTTAGATTAATACCATGTCTCTGTAATTAAGTTACCAAGGTACATAACTGAGTTTAGATTAATACCACGTCTCGGTAATTAAGCAACTGTACTGTCTATTGTTTAGTGAGTACCATTTTTTATGTAGACATGTACTGCTTGAATATGTTGTTGCATTGTTTTCAATAGATATCAGTTAGTGTTAAACTACTAATCACTGAGACAAACTAAATGGAGCGTTATGTTTGTGTGGAGTTTTGTTTCGAAGTTTGATTTAATATACAGTATTATTGTTTTGTTTGATGTAGGCAACTCCTGTTTGCATATAATTTTTATGAATACACACACTGCAACTTAATTCCGCCTTATTACTACAGTGTTTCCCCTGGGTAAAATGATGGGCGAGGTGGTAGGAGTGGGGTACGCGAGCACCGCAGGCGCGAAGCGTTGCTAGGGGGGTCCGGATGCTCCCCCGGAGATTTTTTAAAACTAGCTTTAAAATGGTGCATTCTGAGGTACGTTTTAACCTTTACTATTGAATATAGAGGGGAAGATATAAAACAACAAGACACTACTTGTGTAGTAATGTAGTAATCATGATTGATAAAAGTCAGTAATCATGACTGTTTCATCGTGTTGAAGTGTGGTTTCCACTTGACCACTGGCACTTGGTTATGGTTATGTTTTTCTTGCACTAACCCTAGGCCTTGTTACCTCGCTGACAGAGTCAGTTAAAAAAGTAAAAGGTAAGTTCTTATATAGCGCTGGACTGTTGAAAGTGCTTTACACTTTACTCCCTGGCAGACCTGTTCAGTCGAACACCATCTCGACTTCTCTGGGAAGCATCCAGTGGTATCATCTGAAGACTCTTTCATCATCACCTTTAAATAATTTTAATATCATAATAATATGGTAAATTGGTGGTTTATGTTCAAAAGATATTTTATTTGTTGCTAGAATGCTATACAATTAATTAAACAGTGATTTCTGGAATGCCACAAAAGTATGTTTCTATTATATTAATCGCAAGAACGTTTCTCAAACTGTGTCCTTTTTATAAAACACTATAAGTTGTTTAGTATATCCAATTACTGTGCAAACATATAATTGTCTAACCCAAGTTACTGAGAACCCGTTAGTAAGCACGATTTTGGGTAGTAGGCATTTTTTATGAGATGTGAACTTCGGTGGTTGATATTCGTAAGTATTTCACTCAAATCAACTTTCCCAAAAGTTAGTTTGCACAACTTTGTCTGAATATGTATCATATATTTAGCACAAAGATATCTTACGAATCACATTCCTTATTTTGCTCAAACAAAACCGCATAGAACATATTATTAGTTGAATAGACTTGTGGGCATTTGCGTCGAATCCGGACCCACTTTGATTTCGCCGTTATAACTTGAGTTTTGCTTAACTTTGATACATCAGTGAGATACACTATAGTTCCGTCATACAGCATTATCCTAGGCATATTTACCTTTAAGTATATTGCGTCTTACGTCCATTTGAGGCGTAAATAGCGCCCCGGTTTGTATCAACATACGCTGTTGTATACTGTATCTCTCATTTTAAGCGCGCTGTGCGGTAACACACGGCCACAAGCTCAGCGGCACAGAGTAGCGCAAACCGGGTCGCTGTTTGAGCTTCAACAGGGTCCGGATTCGATACAAGTGCCGATTAGTGAATAGGATGCACGGTTTTTATTTGGGCTTCAAAAGAGTCCGGATTCGACACAAGTGCCGACAAGTGACATAGTGCCATCCGCCTGCAAGGTTTTCACTCCCACCACTGTCATAAACCAAAACGCAAGTTACCGTTTGGGCGCCATTTTACATGAACGTCTAGATTTCTAGTATGTCGAAATTCCGCAACGTGTCACCATTGGAGACACCGGGGATCCCGCAGGAATATTCCGTGATTGGACAACTGACATCTTTCATGTTGTCCAATGGAATTAAATCCTAATTGCTCTGAGCGACGTTAAGACGACTAAACAACGTTGCTACAAATCTGTGATTTTGCAGGAACATAAGTGACTTTGTGATGTCATTTCGCGCCGCTCGCTGACGCTGAATATATCGCGAAAGAACAAAAAAGAATGGGCGTATGACATAGCTACGAGGCGGCAAATTCGGCATATTTTGGGTGAGGCGGCATAGAAAAACGGCGAGGCGGCCCGCCTCGCTTGTTATATACCAGGGGGAACACTGCACTGGCTTATACTATTATTCCGCCCTGTACTCTTATTATAATTTCATGAAATTTCCACCCTATACTATTATTCCGCCCTGTACTCTTATTATAATTTTGATCAATTTCTGCCCTATACTATTATTCCGCCCTATCCTCTTATTATAATTTACAGAAATTTCCGCCCTATGCTATGTTATTCCGACCTATACTCTTATTAAAATTCTGAGGCATGTCCACCCTACACTCTTATTCCGACCATACACTTATTTGGAATGCAATAGTTGGCTATTTAAATAAATAAAAGTACTTATATAGCGCCCGATCAATTAAAATTTCTCTCGGGCGCTTTACATAGGCTATTTGATATAATTCACATAATCGCAGGCTGCATATTATAGTTTGTATTAAAAGACAAATGCAATTTCTTAGTCTAACATCACCCTGTAAATGACTGTAATAGCCTGGAATTACCTAGAACTAGAAGTGTGAGCATTTTGGACAATAATATACCAACTGTGCAGGATCATGCCAGTATACAAATGACTGTCTTACCCTTCTGCCAGGCACATTACTTAGGGCCACCAGGAGGAATGCATTAACTTTATACATGACAGTTGCTGACGCGAGAAATGTAACAATTATGCTCTCATAATAAAAAGGTGCAGGAATTATGACATGCAATTTATTATTTGTACAGTTAAGTCCAATAATTATTTTGGAAGCCTATAGAAGTTTCTTCTACGAATCGGTTGGTTTTCAACATAATGTATTAATTACCAACAATTTTGTTAATTGTTTGAAGAATGTCAAGATTTGGCTCCAGTGGCAGTGTGTCATAGAAATTGTCATCAGTAGAGCAGTCTTAAATTTGGTAGAATACACCATTTTCCCATCTTTGTAATTTGTTTGTTAGAAAATAGTGTTGAATGATTTTATCTAACTGTAATCGAGCTAGAGTATGTGTGTACAGTAAGCTTATAATTATTTGTAGAGTCCCTAGACGTTTTGCACCTCGGGCGCCAACCTTTCAGAGATTCCCTGGAAAGAAAAGCATTTTTACTTTTTTCACATTTCTTGTTGGTTATGGGTTCATACCAGATATTAAATGCTTGTTCACATGACTTGTTTTCTGCAGTGGTTCTGGGTTATCCATAAACTGTCCACTGGCACTGTTCAGTTGCGGACAGTTCAGTCTCAAATCTACGTAATCTAAATTACCCAATCTTACTAAATTGTTGTGAGTAATAAAATGTTAAAAAACACCATTCAGTATATATATATCCTTAACCTAACATAACCTAACAACTGGACTGTGACTGCGTCTGACACTGTCAGTCACTGGCACTGTCACTGTCCTAGCGGAACAACGTCAACGAGGTTGGATTTTCAACTGACACTGACAGCTGCCGTTCAAACTCAACGAGTCAGGTTGAACCATAGTAGCCTACATTACCAGTTTGTGTAGTCTGCCGCTTAGTCAGTAATGAAGTAGGCCACCTAATCCTCTTGATTTTGTGTTTTCTCCAGGCAGAACCGACACAACTCCCAAGCCGTGGTCGTTGAGCAGGGCCTGAGGCCGTATCCTACCCACAAGAACTGACAACAACGAGAAAGGTGTCGTCGAAAAAACATCACACTGTGAACTATTACCATTTTTAATCATACTTACAGTAAATAAATGTCGCCAAGTGGTCTGTCGATTACAAAACGTACATACTATGCACAAATTGTAGTAGTTTACGCATATAAATATACAATATTTCGTACGCAGTTCCTTCTGCTGTGGTCGTACGCGTTACGCCGTGGGTAAAATACGGAATCTAACGTGGTATACGAAACCTACCAAAGATTATTAAATAAATAAAAACGTAGTAGAGTAGGGGAATTATTATTTAAATATCTAGACTTGATGCAACACTCAAATTATTTGTTGACGTGTATAGAGTTACGACATATATATGGTTCTTATTTTGCGCATTATTTTGTGTTTCATTGTGCTTACCCTCCTTTACTAGATGCAAGATATTTATTCACAGACTACATTCAGTTACAACTGTTTTGGTAGTGGTGACATGCATACATTATGATAAAACCATAAGACACACATAACATAGGTAAACAATATAATAAATTATGTATACAAAAGTGATTGAGCAGGTACACTGGATGGAAATATAAAACTGAAGTATAATGGTGGAGTTGTGGTATCAGCATCCAGGTTTGGGTGGTAATTAGACCCCGAAGTGATGATGCTACAACACTTAGCCAAGTTATGAGAATGTAATGTGATAGACAATTTAAAACGAATATATTTATAATATGAAAGATAAGCATTAATACCCGACATGTATTGTTTACCAATGATATACAGAACACATTGTTTTTGAAACTGGCAACAGTTTTTTATTTTTAACTTTAGGTAATGGTAGAATAATTGTTCCACAATAATGTGCCAGTGTAGTTTAGAGACTTTTGGTGACTATGATTTTGGAAGATATTATTGGATGATTTATAGATCTTGTACCACAACTGTGAGATTTACCAGGATTTACAGTTTTAAGATAATTTGGAGTTTTACTATTTACAATGTTGTACATGATAGTATACTTTAGAAGAATAAATCTTTGATGAACATTTAACCATTTTAGAGATGTTAACATATCAAAGATGTGGGTCCTCTGATGGCACCCCTGGATAATATGCATTTCTCGATTCTGTAATTTCTTAAGTCTATATTTATGTTAGAATCTGAACAAACATCCCAAAGAGTACTACAGTAGTCCAAATGATGCAATACCATAGTGTTATATAATGTAACCCGACCCGAGAGAGGAATAAATGGATTAGTACATTTTAATACACCGAGTGACCTGTTGATTTTGTTGATAACATATTCTCTACATATGTATTAAATGTGATATCTTGATCAATAGTGACACAGGGATATTTATAGGATTCAACCTGTTCAATTTCTTGACCTTGTAGAGATAGATGTAGAATTGGTATATTTAGATGTTTATGTTTCTGTCTGGAACACAGTAACATACATATGAAGTTTTACCAATATGAAGACTGAGTTTGTTGGCATCTGACTAGTTACTAACATTATATAGATCTGTTTGAAGAATATGGGTAATATCATGAATATTGTTAGGCTGTTAGCAAGATTATCTGGAGTATAGAATGCAGTATCGTCAGCATACGTGTTTACTCTACAGTGATCTAGAGATACATTGTAGGTCATTTAGATATACAAGAAATAACAAGGGTCCAAGGATGGAACCCTGCGGTACACCTGTATCAACATATAGATATTCTGATGATCGACTGTCCATTTATAGTGGCACTGTGAATTATGTTGGTAAGATATGATTTGAACTAAACAGAGTCAATTCCATAGTATGAAAGTTTGTCCATGAGTATATTGTGATTCACAGTGTCAAAGGCTTTCTTCAGGTCTAAAGCAACGAGTCCAACTAGCTATAGACCACTACAGTTTGTTGATTGGTATATATCCCCCATGATGTTGAGGAGACTGGTTTGAGTCTAGAGACATTGTCGGAATCTGGATTGGTCAGACTAGAGAATGTTATTATCCGCAAGAAATGTATACAGCTGTTGATGAACAAGTTTTCTAACAGTCTACCTATGATAAAGAGCACAGAAAAAAGCCTATACTTGCAATGTCCAGCTTAGAGCCATTTTTGAATATCGCTGACATCTTAGCATATTTCCAGTCAGATGGTACCCTTCCAGATGTTAGGAATAGGTTGAACAGGTATGCGATACTGTCACTTATGGCTGGTGCAGCTGTCTTCAGTATCCTGGGATGTTATCCAGACCAGTCGCCTTGTTGTTTTTGACACCACTGAGAAATTTTCCCACGTTTTCTGACGAGATATTGTTAAAGTGGTATTTGTTTTATGTTGTCCTGGCCTTGATTAGGTATGTTCTGTAACTTAATGATAAATGTATCGTATCGGCCAGTTCACAAAGAATGAGTTGAATTCATTGGCCATGTCCTTGGCTATGGTCACCATATCTCGAGCCCACTGATGTTACTGCGAGGTTTCTGTAGGAGTAGCTTCTTAAATACACCGCACAAGTTCTTGGAGTTACCACTAGAGGTTGAGATCTTATCCTGGGTGTAATTCTTCTTGGCCTCATGACACAAGTTAGTAACATGATTTCAGAGTTTCTTATACACATCCCAGGTATGAGGATTTTTATAGTCTATAGCCTAGCTGAGTGTAGTGTACTCATTAGATTAGTGTTTTCATCTATTTAAGACTTTAATATTGTACATAAAGATTTTTACATTGCATAGTACTCTTGTTTTATGTGCCTATATTCTATGTTTTTTTGATGATTTGGGGCACAATAGAAGCATTGTTATTATTAGTACCTAGCCTTATGTCCAATGCAAACCGTGTCATTGCGGTTCCGTATACTCACATCCGGATTATTAATTTATAAAACTATGTAGCCCGGTGTTTTTCGTTTTAGATTGGCTCACTGCATTAAATGCTGAGATAACATTTAGAGATTAGATGTATAAATCCACTTAACTTAATTTACCTCGTATTATAGGTACTTTTCTGCGTTACGTCGTTTCCTGGGTTTCGATTTAACATCATATTCCGCAAGGTGGCAGCACACTTTGCATGCGACCAAAAATGTGCTGCCACCTTTCGCCAAAATAATTCAAGTGTAGCCTCGATTATCCAGGCGCCGTGAGGTGGCAGCATTGTCCCATCACAACGGCCTGGATTATTAAGCTCCAGCCAATGTTACCGGTAAGGGGCTTTACCCCAGATTCGGGTAGAGAAGATGATTGGCTCTCAGGTCAACTATGAAATAACAAATTAAATAAGGATACACTTTTATCAGATAATACTATACTATAACAACTATTCAACATTAAACTTATATTGAAACATGTCACACACAAAATAAACCAACATTAAACTGTTTTTGTAGTTTAATGCCTTTTAATCACATGCATATTCACTAGGTGGCAGCTGTCATGTCATAACATTCAGAAGGACCATTCAGAGCCAGAGTATCGTTCTGGCGAAGTCATCAGCCAGGCGAGAGTCGGTTAAGTGAGACTAATCCAAGTGCATAACATATTTTTATGAACATTAAATTTATTAATATTATTATTGGACACATTGACAGCATTCTGAGGTTTCTTGTCATAATTTGACAGTTTTGTTTAAGAATATCTGTTGGCAACATCATTACATACAGAGTAACCTTAAAGGATAACCATGAACCACCATTGGCATTGCACACAACACTACATTTTATTGCATTGGATACATTAAATATATTATACACATTAATGTCTTGGTAGCTTGCCATAATACGACTGCAACAACTTGATAATAATGTACAACCAAGACACGCAAATGTGAGCATTACGTCTGATCGAATTGATAATCTTAGCTACAGTGTATGACAAAACGACAAAGTGGTGAATACGTTAAAATAAACAGTGAACATTACACTCAACACACTACCAATGACATCCAATTATATCACTGCACAAACAGCAACAGCTAAAATAATGTATATGTACACAAGTATGTTGTACAATTGCAATGTTGTCAAGGCAGGTGTTTTGCGTTTTATTTCCAAATGTGTATGTACACAGTGTGTGCGGTTTTAGAATACATTTTAAAGTAAAACGAAGAGTACCTTTGAGATCAATTCTTTGTAAACAGGAAACTCCACTTTAATAAACTTGGTTGCAAAATAACTGGTAACTCGCACGCACATACCTGGGGTAGCTGTAAGTATAAATGATTGCACACTCTGAATTTGTATACATGTACTGGCCTATGCTACATACCTAAAACATGCATACAGTTACATGCACCCATGCACACACATGCACGCACACAGACGCATGCACGCACACACACACACACACACACACAACAAGCATGCACACACAAAACATGCTTAAGTATGTTAGTGTAATCTAAATTAAACTGTTGTCCATTTAAAAGAAACAAACACCTGTACGGGTGCATAACACTGTTAAAATCTAAAATAAAGAGTTCTCTGTTAGAAATAAACACACTTCTACCGGGTGCTGTACATGGTTAAGACAAAACAAGTTGACACTGATAAATATCACAATCCATTGGGATGGGTGGAAGTGTTGTTTTCAGTCTTGAGTATCTCGTTACATCCACGCTTGCTTCTTTGCACGAACCTGTCAACGCAGCAATGACGTTCATTTACACAATTCTTTGATTTTATGTACCAGCACCAGACATCAATAATATTTTTAATATGATAAGTACTGGATAAAAAAAATGAAAATATACGCAAAAACGTAATGTTGTTGTGCTATCATCAAGAATCCAAAGCAATCATCAGAATATTACATGTTCAAGTCAGAAGAATGTCATTACTATGGCAAAAGTCTTAATGTATTTGAATAAATATATAATTACAACTGACATAAAAAGTCTTAAATGTAACTTATGGTAATATATTTCTACTGATGACTTAAGACTAATAAATTGTAATAAATTGACTCAGCTTTCAAGTTTAACACAATTTTAAAAAGCAATCAAGTTGTCATTACTTTCTACATATTTGTGAATTGTTAATTGAAGGTGACGTTTTGTTAAACCTATGTAATAGTAACACAAGCACTATGGTCAAAAGTTTATATATGAGTTGAAAATATTATTTTGTAATTTATTTATAATTCCTGTTGTATGTATTCAGTTGTTTTAGTTCGAGAAGGGCATAGCAACATATAAGTCTATGACTTCAGCTTGTCCTTTCAGCAGCAGCAGCACACATTACTGTGCATGTATTATGTTGTTTTTGTTGTTGTTGAATAAACGTTCATTCATTCATTCAAGACTTTAATGTGATCTTAAATAATTCATGGCAAATACAACAAGTCTTTAATATAATTTCAATTAGTACATTACTACGGTTGCGATCAGAAGTTTTTAATATAATTTTAATGACATTTTTTTATAGATACCGTAAAACGTCTTCCAAATCATTTTAATTAACATATTTCTATGGCTGGTATAAGAAGTACTTATTGTAATTATCCAACCTCGCTTCTAGTCACAAAAAGCCCCATAAGCGGTTCACTCGGCACCTATCAGGCACAGCCCGTGATGCTTGCAGAAGTTGCCAACAAACCTTTGGTGTATATCCTCGTGCGCTCATTTTCACTGCCTCTTGTTGTAGCATCTCTTCGCATTCCGCCTCGGCCTGGTGGTCTTCGAGGAGGTCAAGGTTCAGCCGCAGTTGTTCACCCTGTTTCTTTTCCCTCCGTGTCGATATCTGGAACATACAACACATTGGCTTTAACCCTTTAGACCGCAACTGTTCGTATCCGGCCGATCTGTCGTGACCCCAGACCACCTGTAAACGTCTGCAGATAAGGTACATTTTGATGACTCACGTGAGTGGTGATATATACTGGATGCTCACCCATATAAGGTATTTGTCCATTTCCTTGTTCAACACAGTAACGCTGTCAGCATGAACACAGTGAGTAGCTGACCTCTTCCATTCATTTATCACCCCCAGAATTGGCACTTTTTCATACCCAATCAACACTGTTCCTTTACTAATGCTACTTTTCGCTAACACTCCTGTTATATGTGACCTACCAGAGCAAAATCGGTATTAACTTACAAAATTGTGAAATCAAATTCTCTACTTTTGGGGATTCCACATATCACAAGTTTTAAAATGATACCTCATTTGTTAAAAGATCTTCAGTAGTTTTTGATCTATTGCTAAGGTGGAAGCGAAATAAAAACAACGTTTTGAGAAACAAGGTCATTTTGCCTGATACTATTGGTTTTTAATCTATGGGTTCATAAACGCAGGTTTACATACAGTGTTATTCTGAAATAATTATATTATGAAAGTTCCATTATTATGCTTACTAATGATGTATTACTCAGTAGTAAAGTTAAATCACTTCTGTTACATTTGACTGATATAAATACTAACAACTGTATATATGTTATCACAATGATTCGACTAGGAAACAATGTAATAAGGATATACAAATACATAAGATAATTCTTCAGTATACCCCTATTTTAGCTTAGTTTTAGATTGTTTGTCGAGGAAAATAAACTGGACTTTGAAATATGTGCGTAAGTTATGCATTTCTGCCAAGGTCAAATTAATGCAACATGACCTTGACATCTATTTTGGCTCATATGCAGAATAGGCCTGTGCGACTTAATACCCGGTTCGCTGTGATGGGTCACACATGTTCCAGTTACCTGTGCCTGGATTTCTTGTTTTCTGGCCGTCTTGAGATCATCCTGCTCCTCCTGCTCCCGTCTCGTCATCTGCTGCATCATCTCGAGATCCTGGACCAGTTCCTCTCGTCTCTGCAGTGACTCTTCCTGTCGCTGCCGGACCAGCTCCATCTTGTCACTGATCTGACGCTGTCGTTCTCCAAGCACCTGTCGATGTGGGCCAAGGTGGGGGGCATTATTTTATTGTATTTATTCAGATTCCAACAGGTCCAGTGTACCCAGTAACCAGGGGGATCTGGGTGGCACGTGCCCTCCCTAGACATTTGGAATTTATATTTCTTCCGATGTCACCAGTCAAGCCAAGCCATCGGAGAAGCTGAAGTCACGGGCGGCGGCAGCGGACAATTTTCTACACCATTTGGTTAGGGCGCCAGTGGAGGTTTTGTGCCCCCCAGACTACCTTCTTTTGATCTTCCCCGTAACAGAACTGATAACTAAAACAGTACATATCGATAATAAAACAATAAAAACAATAAGGACAACAAGAACATCAAAACAACATAATACCAACATCTTTATAACAGGCAAAGAGCCATTATTCATAAAAGATTTGAATTGACGATCAAAAGGTTTCAGCTCCTGAAACTCTAAATGGGGTGTAATTTCATAGAGATCTGGAAGGATAGTGAAATTGGATAGTTCCTACCAGTTAGGACAAGTCTAGATGAAAGTGCACACAGTGCCACACACTTGTGTAACAAGATACAATCTGCAACTTGTCATTATACATATACACAATAAATACAATATTATGGAGTTTCAATGTTAGACTTTGTTACATGTTTACAACAATTTGTCAATATTTGATAATATTTATGCAGCTTCTCAGCCAAAATAAACATGAAAATACAGTTAGGACAGTCCCAAATAATTTTATAACAGTAAAGTTTAGGAAGTTAGTTCAGATAATACGGTCACCGCACTATTCAGGTCATTTATGTCCAGTCCCAAGGGCGACCTTAATAGTGGTTTTCCACTGTATGTAACAAATACAACAGTTTAAAATAGAAGAAGAATACAACTTCCGACTTTGAATGTAGTGATGATCCAGTTTCTTGGTTATTCATGTTGGGTGTATTTACCTCTCAAGAAACTTTGTTGTTTTTTCTCTGTATAATTTCAGTCAGAAGGCTGCGAGATGCAGTCAAAATTATACAGAGAAAAAACAAAAAAGTTTCTTGCGAGATAAATATACCCAACAACTTCAGACTTACTGTCAATAATTTGATTCAAAACACATATCATTTATAAAACATGACAGTTTGATTTAAAACAACCATAACTGCTAATACATTCCATTTTGGTCATAAAATACGGCATGCGTCCAACTTCCAAATAACACTATACAAAATTACTAAATGTGCAAAAAAAGCATGCAGAAACAAATTTTTAATGCATGTATAACAAAAGGAATGATCCCAGATGGTGGAGGTTTCTGCCCTGTTAATGCACCCTCACCTCCTGCATGAGTCTCTCCCTTGCCTGGCGTTCCCGAGCCCACTCCGACTCTCGTTTCTCCCATATTCTGGCTGCCTCATCCCTACAGCAAGCATCAGCAGTCGAGCCACACAGATGTTGTACGTAACTACCAGACAGGTGATTTTATAGGGGCCATACATTCATATGATACATTTCACGTTATGTGAGATTTGATGTTTGTATTTAAAAGGTACAGTATATTTTGTGAAAGAATTTATGTTCTTTGATAAGCATTGATTTTAAGTTAACTTGCGGGAACTTAATGGGAAGGAAAGAGGGAGTGGGAAAAGATGAAATTGGGAAACAGAGAGAAGAAGGTGGAGGCAGAGAATGAGGGAGAAAGGGAGGGAAATTCACATGATATATCATAGTTTGTGACATAGATGCCAAGTTAACGTCAGTTTCTGACAAGCATTGATTGGAATTACCATACTAGAATTGGATGAACCAGATGAGAAGAGAGTGAGAGAGAAACAGAGAACGGAAAATGGGATCAGAGGAGATGGAGAGTGTACGAGTGAGAGAGTGACAGAATACGAGAGGATGAGAAAACAAGTGCACTCACTGATAGAGCATGTCTAGTTCTGCCTCCCTCTGTTTCTCCAGCTTCAGTTGGTCCTCCACCACCTGTTGACACAACCACCGTACTGTGTACATGGCTTGTTCAAGGTAAGCAGTACGTAGAGATATGAGGTAAGTAATATTTGCCAAAGTACATCTTAAAATGACTGTAGTTTCGAATGGAAACACATTTTTTGTAAAAGTATGCTTGCTCTTTAACCAAAATTTACATTTAAAACATATTTTATTTTATAAATCTAAATTGTCATACAATATAAACAACTGTTTCCAACCACACAGATTAAGATGGTACTGTAATAGGTACTTCACTTAAATACAGTTATTTTACAACTGTAGGTCTTTTCCTCTATACCATACTAATAATAAGTCCTACCATCTACCTCTCAGCCCCACCTTCAGCCCCACTTTAGAACATGCTTTTAACCCCCCTATACTCAGCCTTTAGACCCCACCATAGGTCACGTTTTCACCAACAATAGTCCACGCCCCCAGCCCCACCTTAGCCGACATTCTCATCAAACCTAGACTACACCTCTTACCCCAACCTAGACTATGCCTTCAGCCCTTCACCCAACCCCGGCAAAGACCCAGCCCCTCAATAGGCCACACCCTCAGCGCCACTCTAGACCACACCTTCACCCATCTCAACCATAAACCATGTCTTCACCCAATTAGGCCCAGGTCCTCCCTAGGCCATGCCTTCACCCACCCTAGTCCACGCCCCCTGCCCCACCCACCTGTTTCATCTAGGCTGTGTCTGCCTTCACCCAACCCAACCCCAATATAAACGATGCCTTAACCCACCCGAGACCACGCCCCCTGCCCCGCCCCCCTGTTTCATCCAGGCTGTGTCTGCCTTTATCCAACCTAACCCCACCACAAACCACACCTCAGCCCCTCTCCAGGCCACACCCCCAGCCCCGCCCACTTGTTTCATCCAGGCTGCATCTGCCTTAGTCTACTTCCGCCAGGCCGTCTGGATGGCCTGGTTCTAGGCACGTCCCCAGCCCCACCCTACACCACACCCCCAGCCCATACCCACCAGTTTCATCCAGGCGGTGTCTGCCTTGGCCTGCTCCCGTCAGACTGTCTGGATGGCCTGGTCTTAGGCCACGCCCCCACCCCACGCTAGACCACGCCCCCAGCCCCCGCCCACCTGTTTCATCCAGGTGGTGTCTGCCTTGGTCCGCTCCCGTCGGGCCGTCTGGTCCTAGGTCACACCCCACCTCCACCCTAGACCACGCCCCCAGCCCCACCCACCTGTTTCATCCAAGCGGCATCTGCCTTGGTCCGCTCCCTTCGGGCCGTCTGGATGGCACGGTCCTCCTCCTCTTGGGCCATCAGTCGTTCCAGGAACTTCCGGTCCTCCATCTCAACACACAAAACACAGACATCAACAAAATGAAACCGACAGCTTGTTTCATTGCAAGCCACCCTTGTGGAATTTAAAATTCAACGTGGCAATCTTCTGCTAAGCAGTAGTGATAACTACAGTGGAACCTTGTTTTATTGTCGTCACCTCAGCAATACAGCCACCTTGTAATTAAGGTCACACTATGATATTCCCAAATCATTTCTGTAACAGTAAGGAATAGGAAATTAGTATCGCTAATAAGGTCACCTTGCAATTTGGGTCACTTTTGCCCAGTCCTGAGGGTGACCTTAACAGTTCCACTGTACTTTGCATATTACTATCTGGCATACAAACCATAAATCAAAATTAAGGATAAGATGACGTCTTCTGGCATAATTCTTATTTTCCAAATATGGCGACATTTAAAAGTATTCTTGAGTCATGGAATCAAATTAGAAAAATTACTGTTAAAGAGCGAACTTAATTTTAAAGAAATATTTTATGAGCTCATATGAATGTAAGTGAAGTAGTTCCCTGGCCACTCACCAGTTCTTGTTGGATGACACATGATCGTCGACGAAGTGCGGCTGCATGTTGCCGTAGTAACACTCGTCTGCCAGAGAACAAATATGGATTATTTTGCATTTAAACACAAAATATGAAGCATCCAGACATTCACCCGAATGATCGTCTTCGTCGACGAGTGAGTGAGAGCAATTTAATTAGATGACCACACCGTTATCTTGACAATTATCTAAATACCTTGGAGTGTCATGGCATCATGTATAGACAAATTTATATTTACTTTTCACAGTGTATAACTGTCTTCCCATCATAAAATGAAAATGTTTATATTATATTAACATATCTTGTGCGTGGTTTCTGAGAGCTATGGTTTATGCGCACGTTCCAAACAAATCATTTTAAAATCACTCACCCAAACTCCACTTTCTTGCGTTGTTTCTCGACTTCTCGGCGATGATTTTCTAGTTCCTCCAGCTGCCACTGGTTGTGCATTAACATCTCCTCATCATCCTTCAAACGCTGCGCCTGACATGTCATCGAGAAGATTAATGAAATTCTTTCAAATACATGTTCAATATTAACAAATAATAATAAGCATTTATGGAGCGCCACATATCTAAATAAAAAAACCTGCTCAAAGCACTGATAATAGTACAATGTCAGTAAGTCCTGAAAATCTCTCAAATGAATTTTGCATCATATTCTATGTCCGCAACAAGGTTGCTCGTAATTTAGAAACACCTGATCTGCTCTTTTCCAGTAAATGTATGATATATAATATTTATACAGTGCTTGAATACACTATAATGCTTTGAGGTACTTTACATAAAAATTACATAAATTAAATAATATATTAAATAAATTAAACACAAAATAAATAAATATATAATTAGTAAAATAAATAAATTACCTCCAGTTCGCGTTCCTTGAGTTCTCGGATCTGGTCCTTCTGCACCTGTTTGAGCCTCCTTGCCTCCTCCGCTCTATCCCTCTCCTTCTCCTCCTCCCGCACCAAGGCCCTCACTCGCTCCTCCTCCATCTCCCTCTCTATCTCCTCCTTCAGCCTCCGCTCCTCAGCCATCCTCTGGGATAAGGGATGTTATCAACATGGGAGGTCCAACAAGCAACAAATGTGGGTGTTGTAAAAAAAAAAAAAATTGGGATGTTGTCAAATGTTATCAGGATTGGCACGTTTTTGTCATCCCGCTCCAGGGCCCACACTATCACCTCCTCCATCTCCCACTATATCTTCTCCTTCATCCTCTGCTCCTCAGCCATCCTCTGGGGACATAGGGGATGTTATCAAAATTAATATTAATGAATTGGGATGTCAAAAGTAATAGTGTCAACAAATTGGGATGTTGTGAAAAGTTATAAAGTAAACATGTCAAAAATTATAATGCTAAAAGTAATAGTGTCAACAAATGGGGATGTTGTCAAATGTTATAATGCCAAAAGTAATAGTGTCAACAAATCAGGAAATTGTCAACAGCACCAATGTAAAAAATGCTGGTGTTGTCAACATTAACAATGAGAGTAATTATGTTGGTACCCAGGTCAATGCAGCAATACATAAATGGTTATATAGATATCTTTACCTGGTAGGCACTGTTATTACTGCTAAAAAGTAACTTTGCTGGTTAGATTGTGAAAGTATGAATAGCTTTACGTCATAAACAAGGTAGCGAGAGGCGGAACTTCCTTTACCATCAATTTCCTGAATTTTGACTGAGCCCAGTCAACATTCAGTTTGTCTGGCAATTTTTCAAGAACAAAATAAAAAATTTACACAATGAGCCACTATGTCATTGGATATACCAGATAGGTTCAATGTTTGTGAAGTGCTTTTGAAATAGGCCAAAAAAAATTTGAATCGCGGAGGGAACTGTAATTTAAATACAAAATTCCTTTAGAACCACATAATTCTTCAACATAAAACCCAAACTCTACCTGTTGGTGCATGTCCAACTGTTTACCCCATTCACCAACAACGTGTTTCTTGTGCAGCTCCGATTCCAACTGCAACAAATTAAAAAAACCTTTAATATATTTTTACAATTCAGTTGGTTAAATGCTGCATCTTCTGCTATTTGCTGATGGTAAGTAAAGTAACTGGCACACCGACTAGAGTAAAGTAACTGGCACACCAACTAGAGTAAAGTAACTGGCACACCAACTAGAGTAAAGTAACTGGCACACCGACTAGAGTAAAGTAACTGGCACACCGACTAGAGTAAAGTAACTGGCACACCAACTAGAGTAAAGTAACTGGCACACCGACTAGAGTAAAGTAACTGGCACACCGACTAGAGTAAAGTAACTGGCACACCGACTAGAGTAAAGTAACTGGCACACCGACTAGAGTAAAGTAACTGGCACACCAACTAGGGTAAAGTAACTGGCACACCAACTAGTAAAGTAACTGGCACACCAACTAGGGTAAAGTAACTGGCACACCAACTAGAGTAAAGTAACTGGCACACCAACTAGAGTAAAGTAACTGGCACACCAACTAGAGTAAAGTAACTGGCACACCAACTAGAGTAAAGTAACTGGCACACCAACTAGAGTAAAGTAACTGGCACACCAACTAGAGTAAAGTAACTGGCACACCGACTAGAGTAAAGTAACTGGCACACCAAGTAGAGTAAAGTAACTGGTACACTAACTAGAGTAATGTAACTGGCACACCAACTAGAGTAAAGTAACTGGCACATCAACTAGGGTAAAGTAACTGGCACACCAACTAGAGTAAAGTAACTGGCACACCAACTAGAGTAATGTAACTGGCACACCAACTAGAGTAATGTAACTGGCACACCAATTAGAGTAATGTAACTGGCACACCAACTAGAGTAAAGTAACTGGAACACCAACTAGAGTAAAGTAACTAGCACACCAACTAGAGTAATGTAACTGGCACACCAACTAGAGTAATGTAACTGGTACACCAACTAGAGTAATGTAACTGGCACACCAACTAGAGTAAAGTAACTGGCACACCAACTAGAGTAAAGTAACTGGCACACCAACTAGAGTAATGTAACTGGCACACCAACTAGAGTAAAGTAACTGGCACACCAACTAGAGTAATGTAACTGACACACCAACTAGAGTAAAGTAACTGGCACACCAACTAGAGTAAAGTAACTGGCACACCAACTAGAGTAAAGTAACTGGCACACCAACTAGAGTAAAGTAACTGGTACACCAACTAGAGTAAAGTAACTGGCACACCAACTAGAGTAAAGTAACTGGCACACCAACTAGAGTAAAGTAACTGGCACACCAACTAGAGTAAAGTAACTGGCACACCAACTAGAGTAAAGTAACTGGCACACCAACTAGAGTAAAGTAACTGGCACACCAACTAGAGTAATGTAACTGGCACACCAACTAAGTAACTGGTACACCAACTAGAGTAATGTAACTGGCACACCAACTAGAGTAAAGTAACTGGCACACCAACTAGAGTAAAGTAACTGGCACACCAACTAGAGTAATGTAACTGGCACACCAACTAGAGTAAAGTAACTGGCACACCAACTAGAGTAAAGTAACTGGCACACCAACTAGAGTAAAGTAACTGGCACACCAACTAGGGTAAAGTAACTGGCACACCAAGTAGAGTAAAGTAACTGGTACACCAACTAGAGTAATGTAACTGGTACACCAACTAGAGTAAGTAACTGGCACACCTAGTAACTGGTACACCAACTAGAGTAATGTAACTGGCACACCAACTAGAGTAAAGTAACTGGCACACCAACTAGAGTAAAGTAACTGGCACACCAACTAGAGTAAAGTAACTGGCACACCAACTAGGGTAAAGTAACTGGCACACCAACTAGAGTAAAGTAACTGGCACACCAACTAGAGTAAAGTAACTGGCACACCAACTAGAGTAAAGTAACTGGCACACCAACTAGAGTAAAGTAACTGGCACACCAACTAGAGTAAAGTAACTGGCACACCAACTAGAGTAAAGTAACTGGCACACCAACTAGGGTAAAATAACTGGCACACCAACTAGGGTAAAGTAACTGGCACACCAACTAGAGTAAAGTAACTGGCACACCAACTAGAGTAAAGTAACTGTCACACCAACTAGAGTAAAGTAACTGGCACACCAACTAGGGTAAAGTAACTGGCACACCAACTAGGGTAAAGTAACTGGCACACCAACTAGAAATATGCCTCAGTTGCTATTTCAATTAATTCCCAGTCCAAAAGTATATCCCTTCTTGTATTATGTTATGGGACTCCGCATGAAAATTACCCTTTCAGCAAATTTGTTTGTAAAAACAGATTTGTGATACTTAATTATAAATCTGATTGAATTCTGATGTGTACTTTTGGGGAGAATGCACAAAACAAGATTTTAAAATAGGAAATAATTAGTTCTTGTAGTAGTTTTAAATAAATACAAGTATCTAAAAACTACTAACATTTGAAAATTTCTAAGCACCTTTCAATTGGTCTATTTTGCTACATTTAACAATGTTTTAGTATCTTTTATTTGGATGTTGTAAATCAGAAGGAAGAACTCACCACTTTCAGCTTCGGGTTGTTTATCTTCCAGTGTTCATATAGCAGCTCTTGGGCCGTCTGCAGACAAAACACATGACTCTCACATGATCCTATCTAACTGAACAAATATGAATCTTTGAGATCATGCATATCTGGTTGTGTGGGACTCGCACATTTCATCAAAATAAAATTATATTTGAATAAAAATATATATATTCTCACATTTCACGATTTCAATTTTCGACTGCCAAAATGGACTTCAATGAAACACCAGTTTTTAATATAAGTTTAATATTACCTGAACTCATCAAGATTGATAAGGGCAGCACATCGTTTAACCCTGGCAGTAGTCTAGGCATCAGCACAAAGATTCCTAGTCATTTTTTATATGTTCTGCTTTTGTAATAACCACACGAAAGTTGCCCACAAATAGATTTCATCATGATGCTCATTTATACAGCTCTAATGATGCAATAATGGCTGAAAGAATATATCAAGACTCCTAACAATAAGCGAGTTTCAAATCATATTATTGTGAATAAAGGGGTGAAGGGTAGGGTTTGTTGCTCCTCTTATGATTTCCCTACCTGTTTCCTCTTCTCCTCTCTCGCGCTCTTCAGACTGCCAGCTCGGTCTTTCATGTCATCAAGTCTTGCAGACGACAGGTCTTCATTCAACTCCCTCAGTTCCGCCTACGATTACAGAACAGTTCATACGAGAGGGCATCGACACAGTGCAAAATGGTGTCAGCTGTAAAACACACCATGTAAACAGTTGACTAAGTTCTTATATAGCATGGCATCCAGCTGAGAGGACTTTTACACTTCACTCCCTCACTGACCCGTTCAACTGAACATCCTCGCTCTACTCCCAGCAAGCATTCAGCCACACTGCAATCATGGCATTTGTACACAAATACAGCAAAACAAACAGTCTATTGCCAGGTACTCATTCGCACAGCTGAGAGAACTGGAGCAATTTGAGGTAATCTCATGACTGAGAGCTCGATGCTCTAACCACTACACTACTGTGCTCCACGTGCTTCTTGTCTGCAAAGTCATGACAGTGGGTCCCTTAGTTGTACACAGGTAAACACACCTTTGCTGATAGATACACTGTTGTTGATTTGTCATCATAAAAAGCAAACTTGGCCCAGCGTAGTAGACATGGTTACATGATAAATTGCTGTCCAATTTGTCAGGAAACAATCTGTCATGCAGAAAAACCAGTCATGTAAACACATGCATGAGACAAACTAACAATGTCAATATCATATGGCCATGTCAATTAAAACTGGGGCTAGTTCCAATCTCACTGGTCAACATATGGTCACAGTTTGAAGTATGGAACAATCAGTTGTTCAGACATTAACAGAAGATACACCTGTCAAGACCATTCAACACTGCTCAAATCGAAAAGTGCTCTAGTCAATGCCCACATCATTGTCACGCAGGGGTAGAAACTAACTTTTTGTATCAGTAGTCCACAGGACTAGTGGCCAGTGAAGTTCACTAGTATGCAGTCACATCTACTAGTCCCATCGAAGTCAACAACATGAAGTCAAGATAACCAAAATATATACAAAATTTATTCATGAAAAGCACATGCATTAGAGACAGCGATACATCACATGTGACGAGGTATCACATCTCATTCATCCTCAGAACCATCCTAGTAGGGCCACTGGCATTCCACATGTGGATGGCGGCAGTTGGATCGAACTCTGCAATGTTCGCAGTGTGGAACGAAATGTCCAGCAGGTCGGTCAGGATGTCGTTCCCCAGGTTGGTTCGCTTTTTTCGCGGTGTCGGTTGCAGTGCATCTCCGATGTAGCTCCGACTTCTTGAGGGCAGTCACTGCTTCCAAGCGAAAGTTTTTGCACCCACCGACAAAACTTGATTGGCAATCAGTCTTGGTTGTCACTTGCGAGCAGCAAACCATGCAGAACATTGTCACTTTTTCAACGTCATACTTCAGCCAGTCTCGGTTGACCACGGTTCATGGAATCCTCTCTTTCTGCTCTCGTTGTCGCATTTCTTGTCACGTTCTCGCTTTCATCTAACTTTCGCTTCTTCGCAGGATTCTTCACGCCATCGATAAACTTCCACATGTTGCTAAAGTGATCAAAAACAGTGCCGTGTTTCTATTATGTATGTGTTTTTGTACCCAGAATTTAATTATGTTGCGAGGATTGGCAGGGCAGATTGTTGAAATCACATCAGCAAATCCTACATATCATGGTAGTTTGAAATGCGACCATGCTTATTATGTCATTGTGACATGTATGTAAACGAACATCAACCAACCTCCAGCTGAGCCTGCTCTTGTCTCAGCATGTCTCTCAGCTTCACTTTACGTGTCTGCAAATTCAACGTCTTCGTTTCTGTTTTGTGAGATGTCTTCCAAGCATTCATACTGCACAAAGATAAAACAGTGAAAAACAAAACGTAAACCACAACTGCCATTTAATGTTGATATATATATATTATTCATTGTCTTGCTTATGCAATGCATGTTTAGTTTGTACAAGTGATTTTTGTCCAAGTTGTTGGCAGACAGAGTTGATTTTTTCATGGGGAAGAACTAGTATAACTTGTTCTATAAAAATGCTCCCAGTGTTGAAGGAGCAACCAGTCAGTGACAACTGCACGTGACCCTGAACATTGTCATATCGGTGTCAGCCTAAGCTAGCTGTAACAAAAAAGGTGTAATACAAACAGAAATAATATCCAGTGAGAAGAAGCAAATGAAGACGGTGAGAGGAAAAAACATAAAAGCTAAGAAGTAATACCATCTTTAAAACGTTTTGCCATCTTTACATGTGTCCACAGTCCTGCTGAATGTAATGAATCAATGACTGTTTTCAATTATATTCTGAATGCAGATGGAAATCACACCTGTCATTGAAGGATATGTCGGATTCCCAGGTCTTTTTCTTGGCAGCTGTCAGATCTGCTTGTTTGAAGAAGGTGGCATTTTGAAGCCATGTCTGTCTAAATTCATTCTCCCGGTTGCGTCTGTCCACAATCGATTTCTCGTATATATTCTTGCTTGTTGTGTACGTTGTAGGCAAATGTGGTAGAGCCATAACGTCTAGTGAGTGAGTCCTCTACAGAGGATACTGCTGTCTTTGTTCCTGGTATCATCAAATCACATTTAAAGAAAACATTATAAATGCAGTGATAATAAATGTGATATGTGATGTTGCAAAATTATAATAGAAGAGCAAAAGAAACAAAAACATTGCAACAAGAAAGTGTGAAAATATAGTAATGCTCAACTATAATTGTTAATTAACATAAATGGTCCCATTATCAAGATTGCCATATGTAAATATTGTCAGACTTGATATGATGGAGTAATTATAATTACCAAAGACAGAGTAAGTTCACAATTTAAAACTCAATTGAAATTGTTATTATTCGTATTAAAATGTTCCTTCAGGAAATATTTTATTTGCAGCTACACAAAAAGGCCCAAAAGTTATCTACAAACTGTTTAAAATACAATTCCACCATTGCCTGATCTGAAGTTCAATGTTTTTGAGAAAGGAGGAGGGTTGTGCGTTGGGCAAGCAACCCACCACGTAAAAACAGCTCGGTTCAGAAACGTCAACTAATTCAAAGAGACAAAATGTCTTGGGTGGCCAACTGGGAGCTGAGGCAACTATGCCGCTTATGACGAGCAGGGATGAAAGCCAAAAGAAAGTTTCTGTTCCGACATGGTCACTGGTAGTACCCATGCAAAGAGTGAGAGTGGCAGCGTGGAATGTGCGAACGACGTATGAGACAGGATGAACAGCACAAGTGATGAGTGAAATGAAAAGATACAACATCAATATACTGGGGCTGAGTTAGATGAGATGGACTGACTGTGGTAAGATGGTGCTTTTCTCAGGAGAAACCATCTGTTATTCTGGGCGAACTGATGGGTAACACCACCAAGGAGTGGCTCTCATTATGGATAAATTCGCCAAGAAAAGTCTGATAGAATGGGAACCAGTCGACTCACGTATCATAAGAGCAAGGTTTATTCTAAATTTGTCAAGACTACCATTGTTCAGTGTTATGCACCAACTGAGCAAGCAGTTTAGGAGGTGAAGGATGCATTCTTCAACCGCCTGCAGGAGCAAATTGATAAGACACCACGGCACGACATCCTGATAATCATGGGAGATATGAACGCCAAACTGGGTGCGGACAACGAAGGATATGAAGCCTGCATGGGAGTGCAGTCACTGGTGGTACCATCTTTCAACACAAGACAATCCACAGTTGATGTGGACCAGTCCTGATGGCAGAACAAGCAACCCAATAGATCACATCACAATCAACCAGAAGTGGAGGCAATCTTTGAAAGTTGTCAAGTGATGAGTGGAGCAGATGCTGGTTGTGATCATCATCTCCTGTTTTGTAAACTGCAGCGAAACCATAGAAACCCCCCAAAAAAAACCAGAACAGCTTTTTTTCTATTCCCAAAGACTGAATGATCCCAAGGTGAAAAAACAGTTCACTCTGGAACTACTCAACAGGTTCCAAAGAAGAAAGAATGAATCACGGACCACTCCTGGATGCTCATTGAAGAGAGAGGAGCCACCAAGCACCGTCTACTAGACTACAGGACTGAAGACAAGGATGTGGTAGCGCAGGAGCACAGAGAGAAGAACACAGCAGTGAAACGGAGCATCTGACATGACAAGAAAGTGTACATGGACGAGCTAGCAAGAGAATCACAAGCAGCAGCAGAGAGGGGTGACACAAGAACCGTCTATAAATTCACAAAGATCCTGGCAGGAAACAAGTCTAACAAATCGAAACGTCATCACCAAGGAAGATGAACAGCTCAACAGATGGGCAGAGCAATTCATGGAGATTTTAAACAGAGATGTCCCCGAGGAAGCAGCCGAGATACACATTACAAAACAACAGCTGGATATGAAACAAGGACGTATCACACAACAGGAAATCGAAGAGGCCATCTGACAGATCAAAGGAAACAGAGCACCAGGAGAGGACACCTGAAGAACGATAGAGGAAGAAATGAAGCCAGCAGGGAAGAACTGGCATGAACTGAACTGACTCGCCCAAGACCAATCAGCCTGGAGGAAATTTGTTGACGCCTTATGCTCCAATGGGGGCGAAGAGTCTAGGTAAGGTATTAAAATACTGCAGAAATGTGGACTCGATGACGATGACACCGAATTGTGAATTGTGATGTCTGAGACTAATAGTGATGTTTATAATTTTGTTAGCGGATATTATTATATAACTGGCACATTATCGATCTTGTCTTCTAGTCCAACGCAGATTTTGCCATTATAACTTAAGTTTTGCTAACTTTGATACCTCAGAGCGTTAGTTCCATCATTCAACATCATCCCAGGCATATTTACGTTTAAGAATATTGCGTCTTACTAACGCACTTTTGTCTTGACTTGAGGCATAAATAGCGCCCGGTTTGCATCAACATACGTGGCTATATCATTAATTTTACGAGCGCGATGCGGTAACACACTACAGCGGTTCTTTCTAGTTGTTTCCAGCACTCGGCAACGTTCTATTAACTGACTAGTCTGTATTATTGTGGTTACGATGTTATGATCTTATGAGGTCTCATTCAACTAGTCAGCCTTTTTCAGAACATTATCGCCAAGCCGACCTTTCTATGCTGGCACTGTGGGTGGTCACTGCCAGGGTGCTTGTCGTCCTCAGTTGTTTTTTACGTCCCAAATTGAGACGGGTCCGACATTAACGTGATCTCTGAGTCACGAGGGATACATAGTCCCCAATGTTGAGAGCCAGGTTTTTACACCAAATATACCATACCTGCCCGGTCCGGGTATTGAACTCGGGTCGCCGGCATGTCAGGCGGATGTGCTAACCACTACACTATCGCGCGCCCCCACTATCACACTAGTGGGTTGCTATTTGGGCTTCAAAAGTGCGTTAAGACACAATATTTTCGTAATATAAATATCCTGGGATGATGTTGAATGATGGAACTAACGCTCTGAAGCTGAGCCTGCGCCGACAGCCTGAGGCTGAGGTATCAAACTTCAAAGTTATGCAAAACTCAAGTTATAACGGCGAAATCGAGGCGGTGGGTCCGGATTCTACACAAGTGCCAACGTTTACCCAAATACATGTCCGATAAACTATATTTTTTTAAAGTTGTTAAGAAAAAAACATTCGATAATTTGCTGTATGTTCACATTATCGCCCAAACAAGTTTAAACCCGTTTATTGATTATTTTAAAAATAAATGTTTTCATTGTTCAGATATCACCACGCAAGCAATACATTTCATAAATGTATTTATAACGGAATATACCTTAAACGGTCGTTTAATCTCACACTGTATATGATATAGTATAATCATAAAACGTATTTTGATCTGTTCAAACTACAAAAATGTTTACATCGCCATCGGTCGTTACGCCGAATACCAACGCTGTTCTAGTACGATACTCAACTCATAGGCAGTATATTTGGATTTAGATCATTTTCACATGTCGAAACATCAACTTGATCAAGTATACATACCTGGCAATTACAGTTATTTGTATATACAAACTCAGCCACAGGAACGACGATTTTCATACACAATAATTGGAACCACTTATTTCATCAATGGCAATTCAGTATTGTCGGTTATTTGTTATTAAAATACCTACAGTATTTGTATTTCTTTAAGGGTGACTATAAATAATTGTACCAACTTTTTATTTGTGACGCAAAGATTTGTTTGCCAAATGCTCTACTTCAGGACATTTCAATATCTTACACTGGTTATGAAAAAAGTTGGCGCAATGCAGCTACAACATCATGGTAATGACAATGAATCTAATATATCAACGTGATGACTAGTTGGCATCTCAGGTGTGGGTGGTGGATAACACACGTTGTCGCTCTCCTCCTTGTTCCCCGTTTTACAGGGTTGAGGGTCAGGTACAGTATTGCCGAACCACTCGGTGTTTTATAATTCCACATAGTTGCCAACAAATGAAGTCCATATAAAGTGTAGTGTACTTAACATACTACAGTAGGATAGTTTTATTTAAATGTTTTTATTTTAATACAATTAACAATGTAACTTTGTTTTTGCCAGTGTTCATGTACATATGCATCAATTGAAGTGTAAGTGCGTGATTATGTGTAGGGCTTTTATTAAGACAGATAAGGCAACTGCAACGTGTTCACACATTTTATTTATATCTGAATATTTTATACATACATGGAGTCACAAATGCGAAATATCGTAAAATACTTAAAAGGATGTCCAATGAAAATATGAATGAAACTCTTCCGACTTAAAGCCGAGGCATGGCTTACGACCAATGAAAGAAAAGCACATACAATAGGCTGTTAACTTAACAGGATTGATAAGAAATATGTACTTTATGTATCAACCATTCTGTAAAACAATTTTTAATAAACTTGTGATAACTATCTATTGTGATAAATACCTGTGTTGACATTTCATAAAACGCTTCCAGCATCTATTAATTAAAGGCTTAATAAACGAGCATCTGCTATCACATGATGGTTAACATCTTCATACAACAAGGTGATCCTGATTAATAGTTCTGCATATATCAAATAGGTAATCAGAAACAATTAAAGCTTAAATGGCATCTTGTACATGTTCATATTGATGAATGACAGCAATATTTACTTTCTATTCTCGATTCCTGTTTTACTGCAATGTGCAGCTCTTCCCTTAAACATGTTTTACAATTAAGTTGATAAGTTGAATATAAATTATATGAACTAGAAAACACAGTCACAGTTATGCCTACTAGAATAAAATTTGTTTTTAGTTATCTGTTAAATCCACCCAACCCTGGACGTTCTCATAATATATCACAAGGAACACACATAATTTCTTTGCAACACTATAAATCCAAGCAAAAAATTTAATAATAATATAAATCTTTGTCGCCAAACACAACTCCGCCAAAAAATTACCAAAAAAATACTAAAATGCCTACCTATGTCCTACCTACCCTAAAATTTGCGAACATGTAACAGAACATATTCTGATTAGCGTTATACACAATTTGCACGGGCACCAAGAGACATTGGATCAATTTTCGGTAACTGCTGTAATTCAGACTTTTCAGTGAGACATTAACCGTTTTGACCCCAACCTCCCGAAAAGGTCTTTACTCCTGTATCCCCAACGTCTTTTAGCTTTGACGTGTGGAGGTGGCATCATCTTCTGGATACTTATAAAACTTGAGACATTGAATTCTTCAGTGCATCTGCTGTGCGCTTTGGGTATCTGTCATATGGCTTTGTATCGGAAGTTTTTGAATGTGCACTGTTTGAAAATATCAACCGACAGCGTACCACATTTTGCATGCTTAATTAAAAAATTGATTAGTATATTTAGAAACGACTTGTATGGAATTCAATCATCTTTCAAATAGCCAAACGTGTGACATCAGGAACAAAGTACAAAAGCATTAAATACAAAAACTAGGCGCGGGGACATGAAGCACGTTTCATAAAATGACATGGGGTCTATACGGTTAAAGACAACAAACATTGTATGTAAGCGTCTGTCACAGGCAGGACACAGGTAACAAGACTGTGAGTACACAGCAACGTAGATTCTAGTCGCGTGTCAACAACATGACGAGTTCGCAGTGACTCGTATGAGGAAACATGTCGACAGGAACGGCCTCAATCAACTTGAACGCTGCCCCCTTCATTCTGCGAGATTCACTCCGGGTGAAGCTGAAACAAACAAAGAAACACTTGAGTGTACAGAAATTCCTGTTTCTTTCGTTGATATATTATATATAATTTACCTCAAATTTTTATGAAACCATAATCAGTATTCACTACTGATAAACATTAGCCCCTTATAAAGTTGTCTAACAAATCAGTTAAGCAGTACGTTAAAATGTGGACATTTCTTGACATTTCCAAGCAATTCTGCCACAGATGCACGGATGCGCAGAAGCATACAGATACAATCCATAATATTTACCCAGCACAATTATTTGATTTTTTACTATTTAACAACAATGTATTTGTCACAAATATGGACTTTCTGACAAGCCAGCACAGTTTACTTCATATCAGCAAATGCAAACATTAGAAACAACTTTTGTAGTACAGCTTTCTAATCAGCAACTGCAAACATTGCAACACGCATCAACTTTGGCAGCATCAGATATTGAATACTCACTCTATAATATTTGGTAAGGTTGCCTTTGGGTTGCATGACACATAAACAAGTCTCTTCACAAATTCACTCCGCCGTATCGCTCTCACCACGTCGGGATCTACAAGGCAACATCAAAGTCCTTGTTATGGTCCAACACTTCATCAAGAGGGAAGATGAAGAGCGTATTCTGTCTGCTTATTCACAGACAAACCCTTGAATTTCTCTATCAAATCAAACTATCTACAGGATCTAATATACGAGGGAGTGTTTTTATTGTTTGTTAGTTATAATAATAATAAAATGACTTTTTAAGAGCCAATATCGTTGTGAAATCTAAGCTCAGCGGCGCAACATAACCAAAGGATTAAGTATTATAAAGGTATATAAAGTCGTCAACAGATGGCTGGAATTGTTAAGAGGCTAAGTAGGACATGAAGTATTAAAAGATGTTTTTAGATGACAGTGAAATGAAACTATATTTCCTACTGACTTAATGCTAACAGGGAGAGAGTTCCACAAAGCTGGTGCAGCAACCGAGAAGGCTCGAGTTCCAGCATTTGTCTTAACTCTCTGGACAAAAAGTAGATTAGAACCAGCTGACCGAAGCTGTCTGGGCTTTCTTGCTAGGGTGAGCATCGATATCATGCTCAGAGTCATATACTGGAAAGGGTTATGCAATCTCAAAATCCCCATTCATAGTTGATTTGTATCCCCTAAATCATGCCTCCATGGTGAATCGCACAAAGGCTCCAACTCCCCACAATTAATAGCAGCATATAGAAATTTTAGTGAAAATGTAGGAAATACTGGAATTGCACTTAAGATAAAGAAAACAGAAAATAGAGGAAAATGCAGGAACACTACGTCCTGGAAACAGTTTAAAAACCGTTGAAGATGACAAGGTACTAACGTAGTCCGCTGCGCGGGGGGTCAACTACTGCGACCACGTCTGTGTTGTTAAGGCAGTGCATCACAGAAGGCAGCACTTCTTCAGCCTTGCCGCAACGGAACTCCGCATTGGTAATTCCTGCACAAGAAATAAGTTAGGAAGTTTTCATAAATGTTTTTTTTCTAAATATCACATAAAGGCACATCTGAACCTGCTTCCTCGTCTGGTCTAGTTCATTATGAACCCTGTTTGATGTCCATATTTGCCGTGCTTGAATAGTTTAAATAGTATAGGCCGTTGGTTTAATAAAAATGTGCATACATGTACATTTGCTTAAATGAATAAAAAAAAATTTGTTGATCATTGTGTCTGATAATTTACCTAAGCTATTTGCTAGGCCGACATCTAATCTTCAACCCAGTGAATTTGTCCATCACATCGTTTTTTACAGGGCAAAGAAAGTCGTCAACATCAACACAGAAACAAGAACATAATCATAGGTTTGGTTGTCTGCAAAATGAATTTGAAATGAGACAACTAAAAAACTTAACTTTTAATAGAATTACATGAGAAATAAAAAAAATGTATGAAAATTACGCACATCTCTTTACAAGTACGTTTTTCCATATAGAGAATTATTAGTATTTCAATTCAGGCCCCACCACTAAGCGTGCCTAACTATGCATTACCGTTCTCGCAGGCATTGAACTGGGCATCCTCCACTGCTTCCTTGCACAGTTCAACCCCGATCACCTTCTCCAACCTCTGAAAACAAGAAATACAATATGGCCTACTTTGCACACAAGACAAAAATAGTTGTGTAGGTCATGTTTCATCAGTTTTGTGACTAGTGCAGAAATGTGTTTACCTTATAATTTCATCTTTCGATGTTCAGTTTATTTTCCTCAATAAGTAATGCAAAACTATTCAAATACCTGCATTTACGAACTTGCATATTACAAAAATAACAGACAGTATGAGTCAAGTTGACCTTGTTTCCCAAGATGTCACTTTTTAAAAGTTTGCTTTAATTTTAGTAATACGTCAAAAACTACTGAAGATATTTCAACAAATGAGGTATCATTTTAAAGCTCATGATCTGTGGTATACAAAAAGGTATAAAACTCCATTTCACAATTTTGAAACTGAATACCTCCCTGTGACAATTCACAAATAACCTTTCAATTTCTTCCCATTTTAATCCTCTAGATCCCAACTGCCTGATCGTCATGATCCCCATCCACCCAAAACTGCCCGATCTGTCATGACCACAATCTCCCATACCTGCCCAATGAATAAGCTACATTTTAGTGTGTCCTATACGTTGCCCCATCTACTTGATAATTGTGTGCTTATATTTCACTTCAACCCTTTAGACTTAAAAAATTAAATAAAAAATTCCAATTTCCCTACTTATTTGACCCCAAACATGAACATGTGAGGTCCACATGATTAAACAGTTTTGTGGAGTGTCAGTTTATGGGCGGGTTTGGCTGTCCTGAGGTCTAAAACTCTATTTTTATGCATTCTTGGTATTTGTCATGTGTTTTTATATGACGTTTTAAAGTTAGCACCGACCAAAAACATATTTTGTTGAATTTGTACAAGTGCTGTCGGGAGTTGGAAAACATTTCATTAAATGTCATAACATATAACGGGTTAGTGCAATAACAACAAAAATATTAATTCAGACAAAGTATTTTATGATTTACTTTGATCACAAAACACCAACCTTTGCCATTGATAAACCAATCGTGCCAGTTCCACAGCAAATGTCAAGTAGCGTTGTGGTTGGCTGTGCCTTGCACCAATCAGCTATGACTGTGTAGAGAACTGCTGCCCCCATTGTGTTCACTGCAGTGATAGAAACAATGCAAGACACATTTTCATAAACTACAAACAACATTATAATTTATCACAACCTTGTAACAAACCATTATAAATTTACACCTGAAATGTATAACAACTCAGTTTATCTTAATCTAAGGATACTGGTGTAAATGTCTACTGCTTATATAAAAAGACATTAGGTGCTGCAATGTGAGTGATAATAACATATTTATTTCAATTCAGTTGTATGGCTCCGAAACATGAAAAATGACAACAAAAATACACAAAATCCAGACTTTCCAAAACTGATGTCTTTGAAGAATTTTACACATAAAATAAAACGGCACAACAAAATCAGAAATGAGGAACTGTGGAAAAGGACTAGTCAATAATTGGTCCCAAGCAGATCCTGAGGAGAAAGTGGGGTTTGTTTGGACACACACTGAGAAAGCCAACAAAAAACATCACAAGACAGTTTCTGACGTGGAACCCCCAATGAAAAAGAAGGAGAGGCCAAAAACCACCTGGCAAAGGGATACGGCTGCAGAAGTAGAGGAGTGGCTCCACCTGGAAGGAGATAGAGAGGATTGTCCAAAGTTCTGTGCGTTGAGAGTCGTCGTGGATGGCTTATGCTCCTCATGGAGTGAGGGGCATAAGTAAGTTATTTGTGGGATATTGCGGCACCATTTATTCGTACAAGAACACACTAGTCAACATTGCTTGTCATTGGTTCACCTTGTATCAATTCGTGTCCCTAAATTAAAATGGAATGTATCTAAATGTAGGTGTGCAATGGTCTACTTCAGCTTTTATTAACCTTTTTTTGGGTGCGACCCAAAATCCGGTCGCGTGATTTGCTTGGCAACTCATGCCTTCAAACAGTAAATTTTGATCAATAATAAAAGAATTCCATGACCTATGCCCTGGGTGTAATCATATTAAAGCGATATCTGTCTGTAAAACTGTACTTTGAAGGATTTCAAATTCATGCAACATTTAGCATCATAAGTTATTCATCTCGCAAGCACCTAGTACCAGCAAACAGGACAAGTTTGGAATCTATGGACAGTCACTGGAAACTCTTGGCGACAGACCTGGGTTCAATTCACTTTTATAAATTCCAGTTCAATTCCAGTTCAGGTGTACTTACCAAGGATCAATTCCAATTCAATTCAAAGTATTCACAAAAACGATAACATTTTCCAATTCGATCAATTCATTCAATTCATCTTCTTTGTGGGATTCAATTCCAATTCAAACTGTTTTGACTCTATTCAATTCAAAATGAATTAAAATTCATGCATTTTTGACCAATTCAATTAAGAATTGAACCCAGGTCTGCGTGGCGACCCTCTCAAAATGGCTTGCTGACCCAATGTTGGGCCATGACCCAGAGGTTAAGAATTTCTGGTCTACTTGCTATAAGGGAAAACAAAACAAACCTTGGAAAAAAGCAGTTGGTGACACCCTGAATTTCATGTCTAAAAGTTCTTCACAGATGTACTGAAACAAAGGAGGGCAACAATAAGAAGTATCATATAGTCAAATACAAAAAACTGTAGGCAACAAAATGTCAAAATAAAATAATAAACACTGAAGAAAATTGCGGTGATTTTTCATCACATAATTTAGCGTTTAATTTTAGCACAGTTGACAGAAAAGTTAAGGTGGCTGCATCGGCTATTATATGCTTCTTTTGAATTAATCATTTATAATATAAGTTTTGAAGATAAGCTAACCATTTTTTCTCAGAGTTTGCCTCAGATACTAAACAATACTCCAGACCAAAAAGAATTGATTTTGATGCAAGCACCAACACAAGTCATGAATAATGATGAGATAAGGCCAAATGAATGACGTTTATTAAAGAGAATAAGTTAAAGAGAGAGAAATGTGGGCTCTACATCCCAAGGCCAGGCCTGTGACTGAGCCCATACTAGTCTCCTGTACCTCTGGATGACAGAGCCCACATTTCGGCATATACAACATTAGCAGTATTGTTATAGATATATAAAACAATAGCATTACTACTGTAAATCACAGTAGACCTTATTTAGCCTAAACCTATAAGTGGGGCCATTACGCCACCCCTTAGAAGTGGGGCCATTATGCCTAACTTACTAAAATCACTGGTGGAAGAGAAGCGAGCTGTCTCGGCATCAAAACCCTGTGAACACATTGTCCACCTGCACTAAGAAAATGGGGAAAGCGTTGAGATCTGCTATCAACCCCTCTTCCACCAACGATGTGCATGCGGTGTCCCTAATGCTATAAAAAATTGGGAGGGATGGGAGGGCCAAAATTTTGGATGTGACCACTCTTTCACAAACATTTCGGCATATACAACATTAGCAGTATTGTTATAGATATATAAAACAACAGCATTACTACTGTAATCACAGTAGACCTTATGCACTGTACCGTACTAACCAAGCACACCATTCATTCACATTAACTATAATCCCAACTACCTGCTGAAGAGTTACACTGTATCAAGATTTAGCCTAAACCTATAAGTGGGGCCATTATGACACCGGTCACCGAAACATGTGACCACCCCAAAAAAGAATTGATTTTTTATGTTGTTTAGAGATATTTAAATGTGTTTAAAGACAATTAAAAAATATGTCAAAAATCACCTTAAAATGGCATTTTATTTCATTTCGAGAAACTCCCCAAAAGAAATTTTTTTATGGTTGTAAGTACAAACATGTTATTGACATTCATACAGGTTTTTTTTTAAACAAATGCATATTAAGTTTGATTCAGCTTCATAAACATTTTGCTACAATGTTGAAAGACAGCAAAAATCCGTACTGCATTTTTGGCACGACCCCTTCACCAAACATCCCGTGCAATTTTGGGTAAACACAAGTCGAGTTCATATGCCATGTTATGGCTTTGTAAGTATTGTAGTTTTTATAAAAAGTTACATTAAGTAATACTTCCTGGTTGTTACCAATAATATAAGTATCACCAGATGCTTGTTTTTTGCTTAGAAATGTGACTTTTTTTACTGGCATGTGGCTTATTTCAATACAATTTGACAGACACTTCTATTACTGAGATTTCCCCCAAGGTTTTCCCGCCAAGTTGTCTCATGATATTGTGTAACGAAGGGCCATGTGTTGAACTTGTTGTGGTAGACAAGATTGACTGACACCTGCTGGGGTCAGTCACGTGTCATTGCAAATGGCGGCTGAGGTCGGGCATTATCGGAGAATAAACAAAACTACCACCAGTATTTGGTGATTTGACAGCGTGATGCATTTAGGTAATTATAATACAACAGCATAGTGGCATGAGAATAACCAGACTATTATGATCTGCATTCATGGTGAATGAATTTATGTTTGAACTGGGCACATGTGATCGTCACTATGGAAACATTGTCAGTTTCCAAGAATCTGAAAAGGGACTTTCCACAGACACACTAAAAATACTAGTTTTAGGACTGATTGGTGACATATGGCACTAGTGCCTTGGTTTTTTTAATAGTACACATGTTCATACCGACACCTACTAATGTTCTATGAAGTAAAAAATAAAGAAATCAACTGACATGATACCCGGTGCAGGGTGCAGCTACCTTAAGTGACTGAAATAGTTTTCGTTTAATGAAGCCTACTTCAGATTGATTGAAAATATTCCACCTGTGATTTGGTATTTGTTCATCCAAAAACCATATACCTAAAAATGCTGCTAATAATGTCCAGTTTACCACTAACTAGCTACTTGCAAGATATCTATATATCTATCTACCATGCACTGTGGACGATTCATCTAATAATAATAATCAAACCTACTTTGCAGTGTTTTTTTTGTCAGATAAATGGTTTTTTCACAATATCTGTTCACCCCAACACCTGCAATACTTAATCAGGATATAACGAAAACGAGAAACGGAAATAGATACCCACCGGTTGACCAAACAGAAGATGCAATTCCCCTGCATTCTGCTGACTCCTGTACGAAGATCGCACGAAAATGTACAACAAAACAATCTTGTGATACAAAGACAGATTGAGTACTGAATGCATGTTTCTGATAATGATGGTGTTTCAAAGATGTATTTTAACCCTTTAAACCTAGTCATTTTATGAAATGTGAACAGAATCAAAGGAGAATGCATACAAAATCACCAAGATATGGCGCATCTAGTGTTTTGCATTTAGCTTTTTTTATACTTTGTTTCCTAACACTGCAAGTTGTGCAAGATAACTGAATTCCACACAAGACAGTGCTAATTTGCTAAATATACTAATCAACTTTAAAATTAAATGTACAAAATGCGATATGCCATGTCTAGGTGGATAGAATGCTATGTACAGGTCTTTCTCAGTTGATATTTGTAAACAGTGCTCATGCAAAAAGTATCTAGAAGATGACGCCACCTCCACGTTTGGGAAAGCGGGCGCTTGGATGCTTTTGGGTGCTCACATTATGTTAAAAATTCTATAGAGTTTGGTTTACCTGCCTGGAGTTTCCCTGTAGACTTCAAGATACAGTGACTTCAAGGAGTCATTTTTGCCTTCACCAGTCTCAAAGTAATCCTTCAGTTTCTCTCTCTCCGAGCATATTTCTTCCTGAAGAAAACAAACACTACATGAACAATGAGACGAAAATGAGTTAAAAGTTTGAACATCGGCGGATGGGTCGTCCGATACAAAATGCACTTGATGTGTGTAGATAATATGTTATGATAACCGTTACATAACTTCAACATAGCAGTCACTTAGTTAGCACAGAGAGGTGGAAACATTAATGAGTTGATGTGTCAGAATAATTCATAAACATTCAATTTAAACAGATAATGATGAAATTACATGAAGAAATAACTGAGGCTTTGTCAAACAAATATGGGCTGTCAACATGTTGGGTATACAGAGTGTACAGTACTTTCACTGTAGGAGAATGTCAGGGTCACTATTCCAAGTATCTGATATTCTTTATATTCATGCCATTGTACTACAAGCCAGAGTGGAGATTACAAAGCTGTTCCTTTTTATTGTATGTCTGCTGTGTGTTAGGGGTATTTTTCCATATGGCTTTGCTATGGAAGTTTTGAATGAGTGCTGTTTTAAAATATCAACTGCCAAAGAGTTTGTAGACATGCTGTGCATTCTATGCAAATACAGCCAGACACAGGGTATCACATTTAGCATGTTTAACTTAAAAGTTGATCAGAATATTTAGCACCGTCTTGTGCAGAATTAATTATCTTTAAGGTATCATGGAATGATGTAAGGTGAAAAAGGCTAAGATAAATTATCAGACTTTGTCCATTTGGTAGAGACCTGTGAGAAGTCTTGACCACACAGTTGTATGATCACCAGTGCTTCGTCCAGTTGGTTCACACGCACGGTCACTGTTCGCCAGTGGCCAGTCTTGGTCAAAGGGTCAAATGCTGCTTTGTCTGAGAAGTTCTGTAAGTAAAGCTGGACTGCCTGAAAGCATAAAACAGACTTATATTATTACATGTAATAATATGGAATGTATAGCGAATAATACTATTTACATAATTTATTACACTACCATATAAATACAATATAAAATAGTACTACACTACATAACCGTATGTTTTGCTACAGTACAGTGATCTTGTGCTATGGAAAATTTAAGAAGATACTAAATAATGTTACTAACTATTATTGAAAGACATTAATGTCCTTTTTATTCTAATTTTATTTCAGGTCTTTATTATTTTATCTTACAGCTTGAAAACAGTACATATACATCAAAACAGACAAACATTATGCGCTTAGAAATTGTTGCTTTGGGTGGCAAATTTGATGATAGACAGACTGAGTAAAAAAGAAAGATGGAGTCTTTACTTTGCATATGTGCTTAGCTGCAGCGGGTACATTGACACAATGTGTGGGCTCTGCCACAGTGATGTCTCCACTTCTGTAACTCCCCACTCGGAAACCTACGACTTTATCTACAGAGAGCAACACAAGAAGATGTCAGGAACAAATACTACATGCTCTCAACTAATGACAAATATCACGAAATTCAAGCAAATGTTGATACAAGTAAACTAAACCTTCGACGTTTCTCAAAAAGAAGTAGTAACCATTTTCCAGTGTGATTCTAACCCTTGATGCATAACAATTATCAGTCTCATAAAATGAACAGTAGGAATAATTCAAAATCTGTCTACATTGATTTTTATATAATCACAGATATCTTTTAATTACTATTAAAAAATTAAATACAGTAAGCTAGATTTGACATGTACAGATTTTGTATGGCGATTTATGGCAGAACAATAAATAGATTTGACATGTATGGCGATTTATGGCAGAACAATAAATATGTACATAAATGTGACCATCTTCTGATATACTTTACCATTTACATTTGCTAGGCGGCTACAGTAAACTACAATACATAGTAATTTACTGTATTTAACAGAGGTGCTCGACTCATTAGTGTTGTATAATACTATTACAGTTTTATTGTATCTTCTTATATGAATAAAGTTATATTTCTTCTTAGCCAATGAAAATTGTTGTTCAAGTGTATGAAGAGAAATAGTTTACCTTCTCCACTTCCACTGCGGCCAACTGTGAATTCACACTTATTTCTGTAGCCCTCTAGCACGGGCTGAAAGCAGAGTAACTTTGTTACAAAGACCTTGCGACATGTCATGTTGGTTTGGACAGCAAGGCGTGTTTGAACAATCAAAGAAAAAGGAAACAGAAATCAGCCAGGGTAAATACCATCAATTGTTATTACAGGTAAACAAAAGGCATTTAGAACAGCAGCACTGGTGCTCTCACTCTTGAATCTAACAATAGGGAGTGAAGTCAATCTTGCTTGTCTAATTCAGGTCCAACATGATGGGTGCGTTCTAGTTGACTGGACTCCAGTGGTAGTTTGAAGGACATTTTGGAATTGATCACATCCATTAGAATGGCAGTAGTGCCTTCATTGTCATCTTCGGGGCAAATGTTCAGGCACCACGGAGCTTGTTCAATATGTTAGCCACCAAGCAGTAAGAAAGATGTCACCATGTATATCCAAACAGCGGAGAAATAACTTAACAAACAGAGAGACACATTTTCACCTCATCAACATGTTGCGCCACCTGGTGATCTATCGATCTATGATTGATTGCAGTGTAATGCAAAAATGTACCTTACAATATTAACCTGTGCATCACATTATGAATTAGACTAACATTCACACGCAATACTATTTAAGAATTAGACCAACATTCACACGCAATACTATTTATGAATTAGACTAACATTCACACGCAATACTATTTATGAATTAGACTAACATTCACACGCAATACTATTTATGAATTAGACCAACATTCACATGCAATACTATTTATGAATTAGACCAACATTCACACGCAAACTGCAGTCAAAGGTATCAAATCTTCATTGTATGTTATTCACAACAGTAAAATGTTCCTGACGTAATATGCCCTTACTCCATCTATACTACTTCTGAGCAATGATAAATTCATCCTAAGAATAGTCTTTGTTGACTAATTCAAAACTAGAAAGAGAACTTTAGATATTAACATCGCATCCTCTTGATTTGTTGTTTCAAATATGGACACTGCTATTTATAGGGAGAGAAAAATATGTCAATTAAAATAGTAATGAGACCCACTACACAATAGTGATGGGAGACTTTAATGCACAAGTAGGGAAACGAACAAACATTTTGGAAATAAACAGTGAACTGAATACCATAAAGAGGTACCAGAGATAACACCATGGGAGATGGAAGCAGTTCTAAGAGAATTATGAAGAATGGGAAGACATCAGGCAACTACCATGTAAACATTGAAACATTAAAACCAGAAGATACCATCTCGAAGACACTGGCTAAGCTGTATACTAAATGCTTATCAAAAAGACAAATGCCCACCGCTTGGAAGAATGCAAAGATGGTGATAATTTTTAAGAAGGGAAATAAGAAAGAAATAAAGAACTACAGAGCGAAATGTCTGTTATCAAACATCTACAAATTACTCCCAAAGATACTAACAAATAGGCTTAGAGAAGACACTCAACGAAAACCAACCACGAGAGCAAGCAGGATTCAGAAGCAGGTACTCAACAACAGACTATGTACATGTCGTAAACCAACTGAAAGAGAAGTGCCGAGAATAAAATATCCTGCTCTGCATCGCTTTCGTTCACTACGAGAAGGCTTTCAACAAAAACTAAGACAAGGAGATTCAAAGAAGAATCATCGCCAGCAGTATCCGCCAAACACCTCAACATATTCAAGGGTAACTTTGGAACCTGCTTGAAGAGACAAGTCTGCAACTCATGCGTTCTTCCAGCGATGACATACGGCACGGAAACATGGGCACTCACCATCCAGGCAAAGAACACGTTAGCAGCCGCAAAAACAAAGATGGAAAGAAGTATGTTAAACATCACATATCGGAAGAGAAAAACAAACTTCTGGGTAAGAGAGAAGACAAAGGTCACAGACGTGATATAATAAATCGGAAGACAGAAGTGGACCTGGGCAGGACACATCAGCAGACTACGAGATAACCGATGGACATCGCATATGACAACCTGGAGACCTCACGAAGGGAAACGATCTAGAGGAAGACCAGCGAGATGGTGGAGAGACGAACTAGACGAGTACTGGAAGGGCACCATCTGGCAGAGGATAGCGTAAGACAGGCATATTTAGAAACGACATGCTGAGGCCTTCACCCAACCACGGGATACTACGGCTGCACAATGATGATGATAATAGTAATATTTCAAGTAACATAGTACTGTGTTATATGGCAAACATTTACATGATTTTAAAAGTACAGTCTTAATTAACTGGTTGCTCTATGCGCATTTTATATAAAATTTTAATTATATTACAGTTCTAAAGATCAAAGAAACTGGCACATAATGGGCCAAATTAATTGCAAAAGAAGCTTTAACCCTTTAGATCCTGAGCACCTGAAAGCATCCAGATGCCCGCTTCCCCAAGCACCCGAAAACATCTTTTAGCTTTGACAATGCATGGAGGTAGCACCATCTTTTGGACACTTATGTAACTGGATACTTTTGTGTATCTGCTGTGCATTAGGGGTATTTTTCATCTTCGTATTGGAAGTTTTTTGAAAGAGCTCTGTTTGAAAATATCCACTGACAGAGTTTGTAGATATACGATGCATTCTATACAAACAAACCCAAACATAGCATATCGCGTTTTGCAGGTTTAATTAAAAATTTGATATGTATAATTAGCACCATCTTGTGTGGGATTCAATTATTTTACGATAACCACAATTTTAATTGCAGCGTGGCTGGATGTTTCCCAGAGAAGTCGAGATGGTGTTCGATTGAATAGGTATGCCAGGGAGTAAAGTGTAAAGCGCTTTGAGCAGTCCTGAGTACTGGATACTGCGCTATATAAGAACAGGTCTGTCAGGGAGTAAAGTGTAAAGCGCTTTGAGCAGTCCTAAGGACTGGATACTGCGCTATATAAGAACAGGTCTGTCAGGGAGTAAAGTGTAAAGTGTTTTGAGCAGTACTGAGGACTGGATACTGCGCTATATAAGAACAGGTCTGTCAGGGAGTAAAGTGTAAAGCGCTTTGAGCAGTCCTGAGGACTGGATACTGCGCTATATAAGAACAGGTCTGCCAGGGAGTAAAGTGTAAAGTGCTTTGAGCAGTCCTGAGGACTGGATACTGCGCTATATAAGAACAGGTCTGTCAGGGAGTAAAGTGCTTTGAGCAGTCCTGAGGACTGGATACTGCACTATATAAGAACCTACCTTTACAAAGTAAAAAAGTCAAGTGCAAAATAAATAGGTGTACCCATACCTTGGTGAATTTGTGCACCTGCTGTGGGGATGCAGAGTGCATTTTATAATAAAATCATGTGGGATCTAAAGGGTTAAAGCTAGTTGTTAAATTGCTCAATATTACAAACACTGCATGTACCGATGGCTTCATGTCATGCAGTCGACAGCAAAGACCTTCATTTTCTTTCCTAGAACAGATAAAGCAAATTCTCAGAATTGAGCTTAGAATACTTTTAAAGATTAAGTGAAATGAAATTTTAAATGTCTTTGAAACTTTCTATATGTAAACTTAATACTCGTGTCAAGTAATGTGCCAAGTCTGAAGCCTGTTCATTGTGAACTTTTGTCACTAAGCCCGCTCAAACGTGGTCATTTGTGTGTTACAAAGGAAAATAAAAAATCTTGACATTGCATATAGATGATAACAAAGAACACATCAATCAAAATGTCATTAATGCAGCATCATTGCTTCTAGAGATACGACATTTCAAAAACACCAGTTTTAGCAAACGGGTGTAAAAGGCTGTCAAAGATTAAGTAATGGGATTTATTACATGACAGAGGCACACTTTATCCGTGAATATAAGTTACTTACAGGTACGTAAATGTTACAAAAGAGATTTTTATTAATAGTAAACATAAAATACTATCAGAATACAACAGAATCACATTTTAAGTATTTTTTCAAAAAGTGTCATTTCAGCAGCAGTGTCTGTCCTTAATCTAGTGATGCTTGAACTGTTATTGTCATTTATCTATTCTTCTATTTAACTTTGTTCTATTTTACTATTTACGTACAAGTCTTATGTAAAGCGCTATGAATGTTATGGATGTAGCGCTATTAAAATATACATTATTGTTACCTCTGTTGAGAGATCCAGTCCTGTAGATTGGTGTTCTCCCTCTCCATAGACTTTCCTAGCTTCTTTAGAAACACACAAATCTCATCCTTCTTTGACTGAAATAAAAGAAGACTACCTGTTAAAATAAATAATAATCCTGAACTTTATTTAAACGCTGGTTTCCAGAGTACAATTCTGTTCAATAATGTGTACAGTGTCACTACACTAAAACAATATAATATATACAAACATGAGACTTAGTGATGAAAATGTAAAATTAAATCGAGGCACAGTGTTTATCACTGTGCAGGGTTTATGCCAGAATAACAACAACAGGTCACTACAGGGTCAAGAGGCCACCTAAGGGGCATTCACCAACAACAAATCACAGCAGGGTCAGGAGGCCGTATTACAGCATTCCTCTCTGCAGGGGGTGGCTAACCAATCACAACATTGGCACCCTCTGAAACTTACTCTACCCCCGTTATGCAGGGGGTAGCTGCCCAATCATAACATATTCCCTGGGGCATGGGAAGTAAAGCTACCCAATCATCTACATTTGCCCAGGGTTTTAGGAAGTACAACTTCCACGCTCGATGCCATCTTTGTCTCTAGCACGAACAAAGTAGCACGTCACCCACCAACCAGCCCCATTTCTCCACCTTTGTCAATGATAGGAGGGTCAGTATCTCTAAAGGGTTGGCTTGACACCCAGATGGGTTCAGACCCAAGATTCTGGTCATGTGGCCGCAGTCACATGACCATTGATCAAGTAGCTGGCCCAGGATCACGTCCGGTCACGTGAAATATCTCGGCTTGACACCCAGAGGGATGCAGACCCAGGATTCTGGTCATGTGGCCGCAGTCACATGATCAAGTAACTGAACCAGGATCACATCCGTTCATGTGAAAAATCCTGGTCTTGCATCCTGTTCTCAGGCTGTCACTGCTGGCCCCAAAGAGATCTGGTCGGACTGTCCAATTAGACTGCATATTTATCATAAAAGTTTGACTATCAAACTGTAAAATAGTAAATAAAATTAAAACAGTTAACATAGACTGTGCAAAGAGGTGGAGGGTGACCTTAAAACAACACATTAGACATTAAAAGCGAGTTTATAATAACATGTTTTCAGGCATGTGTTGAAAGTGTCCATGAAGGTGATCAATTGCAGTTCCTTAAGTTAGTCTTTATAAATATAAAGATTCTAATAAACTAAAAATGTACATGTTGAAGGAGAGTCAACAATCCACTTGGAGGATCCACTTGGTTTATCACCAAAAATGGAAAAACTATTTTCAGAGATATTCCTGTTCAAAATATTGCAATGATCAACTTTCCTTCTCCTACATTAGAAATTGTACAAGTGATCAGGTTTTGTCAGGAACATCAGCCACGATAAAAAGCAGCTAAAGACAAATAAATAATAATGTTAAGAATTATTTTCAGTTGCCGCTGTCTGTGATGTGTAAAAGTGTTGACGCAAAATTTTTTATTCCATTTATATAGTAATACCTCATAAGATTTGAAGAATAACTTTAATCTGACGGGTACTAATAGCTCCAGATGTACAAAGATGAACAACTAAAGGCCAACATAAAAACAAACCTTCAGTTGTTCTTCATAAGGTACATTCCATAACGGCGTCACTGACTCGTTTAATCTGAAACAAACAAGCCAGATTATGTTCGTTTTACAAACATGGACACCATATAAACTAAAAGGTCCCACCTCTATAAATGTTTTTGCTTGCTTCGTTTCACGATAATTTTATCAATAATTAAACCGACGTATATCCACTATATCATGCTTGTTTGATGACGCAAAATTGTCAATTAGTTTTTTAGAAACCATCAGATTACCAGGTCCTGTCAAAATTCTGCAAATATAATTCTGCAGTATAATATTCCCAAGTTACTCATTCTGATTAACAATGTCAACATTCGTTCAGTATTTCTCCAAAGGTATACACTATTATTACAATAACTGTGCATGTCATATAGAGCTATTTACACACTACACATCTGAATTTTAACGAATCCAATTCACAATGGGCTAAGTAATTTGAACTAAGCAACTGCCACATGCACAAAGACCACAAATATTAGTCTTTTCTGATGTATCATTTCTTTGTACATCTTCGTTTGTTTTAATCTAACCAACAGGCCAGACATCTCAGGAATTCTTATATCATCTATTCGGATTGTTGAAATCATACTAACCTGATTTCAACTGGCACATCCGACTCCGTCTTAGACAACTTTGCCTTTTTGTCTGGCTGCATCCTCTGTTCTAAACACAGAAATCACCACAAATGTATCTCCTCAGTTTTGTGGCAAAGATAATGAAAAAATATGAAATGTTTCAGATCAAAATGTGATAAGTTCCAATGTGGGTAAAATCTATGTGCAAGATTTCATTATATAAATCTACAATAAAGAGTTCAGCCCATGCTTCCTAGATGTTGGATTCTAAAGATATTCCAATATCTTGTAAAAGTTTTCATTTATACACTGTGAACATAGCACAGAAGCGAGTGTTTCTAAAAAAAGGATTTTTTATTTTTCCCCGATACCCTTCATAATGGTGTCAAATATTACTAAATTTAAATAAAAAAATTACTCAATCAACAATAACAGTTCATATTTCCTGTCTTGAATGCATTTATCTGCAAAGGCGGTAAGTTTTATTTTTACATCATGTAAAGATTTGTCCATAAATGCCACATTTACTGGAATTAGGCAGTGGCTAGAGCACTGGACTCTCAGTTGAGAGAACTTGGGTTGGTTTCATGCGCTGCAATTTTGAACCTTGAGCAAGTTCACTTATTCTATGTTGCTCCAGTACACTCAGTTGTGTGAATGAGTACCTGGCTACACACAGTGGTGAATATTTGTATACAAATAATCTGAGTAGTGCTTGCAGCATGGCCGAATGTTTCCCAGAGAACTTGAGATGTTGTTTGATTGGACAGGTCTGCCAGGGACTAAAGTGCAAAGTGCCTTCACGCAGTCATAAGAAATGGATGCTGCACTACATGTTTACCCATGCCTCCAAAAACAATATATAATCTTTCTTTGATCTTTACGTACACTTGTAAACTTCAGTTGAAAAACAGGATCAACAAAAATCAAAAAGATACATGCAAATTCTGACCAACATTATATAAAATTGTCATAAGTCCGGATGAACAGTTTATCATAAATGTAAAATCAATTCAAGGTAGAAAACACAAGGTCAACACCCTCGTGTGACAAGATAAAACAAAACATTTATATTTTGAATATTTAATTTTCTGCCAAATACAAAAATTAACATGCAAATCAAAAGAAGTACTAATTCTAATCTATAAAATCCCACCGGGAAAGGATGAACCTTCCTTTTCTCCCTACCTGCTTCCAGTTTCCGTTTCTTCAACAGTGGATCAGCGGCTGGGTTTGCTTTCTGATAACAACATGTCAGCACAGTTGAGTCAGCGATTAAACCATGAAAAAAGGTTCAACTGAACTAACTAATTCAACCGCCAAATTTGAAGTCGTCATTATGTTATCATATGAAAGACACAAAGACTTTGCTTTTATCATAAAATCATGTTTTAAGGAATAAATTTACTACTTAATGGCAAGTCTGATATTCTAGAACAGAAATTTGTCAAATTATATGGACACATTTGGTTAATTAAAACATGCTTAGGCAGTAAATATGTTAGGATAAGTACAATGTATGCTACATAGTTTGATTCTGCAATAAATGTGATTGCTTCTATACCTTTGAAAGTGATTTCATGGATAGCCCCAAATGCCTCAATGCATTATCATTGTACCCTATTGATCTACAACTATTGCAAACAAGGGTTCAATATCAACATTAGTTTCTATGGACCAGAGAAAGGTGATTAAATTTCTTATGTAGTTGTAACACTGCAGTGGTCTTCAATGAACTAGAAAGTAGTCTCTGATAAGTAGAGAAGGCTTTGGTAGAACCCAACAAATGTTACAGAGTACCACATACCTTCGCTTTTAGTTCCTGTCCTTTCCACTGGTGACCGTCAATCAGCTTAATGGCGGTCTCTCTGTCCTCTTCACATCTGTCAATTAGCAAGTTAAAGAATAAACAAAACAGTTTTGCGAGCCATGTATATGTCCACACACCCATGGACCGAGTAGATCCAGTTTAAGGCATTTAATTTAGTCGTAGTATTGCTATGACGAACAAAATCAGGAGCTAGAGTATTGGTGACCTACAAATGGACCAACTGGAGTCAAGGTGACAAATATTGTTGCATCCCAATTCAGTTTTTCATATCGCAAACAAAATGCATCTGAGATTTGATAACACAATATTATTTTTATATGTACACACAATAAACTATGAACATACAAAACCATGAAGTGTGTGTAAACATTAGCAATTTTGAAATAGAACTATTTGTTGACATCCATAGGGGATAATGGCCAATGATTTTGCACATAGTCCCATTTTTAAACCTATTTTATCAAAATATCTCTTTTTTAAAGTTTGCTTCAATTTTAGCAATAAATAAAAAAGTACTGAAGATATTTCAACAAGCGAAGTATCATTTTAAAGCTTACAAGAGTGGAATCAAAAATTGTACAAAACTCTGTTTTACAACTTTGCAACTAAAAAATGAACTAATTACCCACTCTGCTGCAGCTGGTCAGGTATTTTGATAACTATATAGGAAGCCATATCATGTACCTGAAAGTGAGGAAGACATACTGCCCTCTCTCTGGGAGCTTCATCTTGACCCAGCCTTTTACGCCGATGCTCCGGAACTTCTTCTTCAGTTGCTATTAACCACAATGGGTTCATACAAAAGAACAACGCAGGTAAATAAGACAACAGGATGACCACTACAATTATCACATTAAGCTATACAACCATGATTTTAAGTGATCAATGTGTTTAATTTGGTCTTAACCATCCTTTTACAGTATATATTTTAATGCGCTACATATATAAAGGTTTGAAAACAATTATATTCATTAGGGATTTAGTTGTTCGTATTAGAAAGTAATTGGAACATCATCATTGTGTGAAACAGCTCTTATGACACACTGGTTATTACACCAACCTTCACAGCATGTCAAAAAAACAATTACATAAATTTAAATGCCAGTGGCGACATAAAGGTAGGAACAAAACATGAAATGTCTAAGCACAGTTGGAAATTCAGTAGCACAGCACTTACGGAGATGCCAAACTTTTTCGGGAGATTATAGACTTCAATCTTGAAGATTTCCGAAGTAAATCCGTCTCTTGCCAGATAGGAGTATGGATCAATAACCTCTTCTTTGTCACAACTAACAGCTGCATCTGTTCCCGTCGTACTGTCCTTTGTGCTGTCTGTATCATCTTGATTGATCTCTGATCTTTCTACACTGTCTTGACTAAACTCTGACTTTTCTGTGCCATCTTGGCTGACCTTTGCTCTATCTGAACTCTCTTGGTTGACCTTTGAACCACACACGGTTCCAACTTCACTGGTATCTGTTCCAATTGCGCTGCCCACTGTGTCTTCAACAAGTGAAACAACAAACATATTAAACATGCTATTTTAGTGTGTATAATTATTTACTTTTCATGGATTTGTCAGTTGTTATTGGTGTAGGAAATAAAAAAAATAATATGACTTATTCCAGCAAACGTAAGTAGAAATGTCATTTTGGTGTATTTTTTCTGAAACACTGTAATAAGGATTGCGTTACTTTTTGTGTAGGAAAATAAAAACCGGGCAGCAGGGTTGGGTCTAATTACGTAGTAGTAATTGATAGGCAAGTGCTATATCTGTAATGCATTCTTGTTTTGAAATTGTACTATAATTAATTCAATGCAACAATTATATGAATTCCCTTGAATTAGTTATTTCATATCGTAAATGTTATCTAAAAATAACATCAAAGGTGCTGTCTCTCATATTTGTATCACTCAAATACAAAATATCCAAATTCAGCAACACTCCTGCCATAATTAACCAGTACTGAATTATCTTTTTAACAAACAGCTTGTACTACATTTCGCATTTTAGTCGTGTCTGCCATTGAAATGGTGTAGATGGAATTGGACAACATATTGGTCAGCTAATGATTGTAAGAATGGTCACCGAACCTTGTTTCTTATCATCTGGTACCAGGGTATCATCCTTGTTCTTTGGGCATGTCTCTTTGGCGATCTGTTGCTGCTCTGGGCATGAGTCTGATTGGCTGCCACCGGACCCATTTTCTGCGTCAACTTCCATCAGAATCCTGAAACATGGGGACATGTCAAAATGTAGTTCCATGTAAGCAGATAATATAATAAATAATTATATATGTACAAGTGTTGGTGCTTTTTGGCCTGTGGTCAATTTGGACCACTTTAAGTTTATAATTGCGATTTTTTTATTTCAAGTTATACCTGCAGTCAATTTAATGAAAAGATGAATTAATTTGATTTAGTTGGTTGAAAGAGATAACTTTGGTCATTACATCTTGTAATTTACTAAACTTCACTGCACTTTTAGCAGTCTAAATTGCATTAATGTAGCCTCCATTTTGAGCGACAATATGTCGATGTTGTAGTCCATCGCAAGCAAACAATATTAATGTAGCTATTTCACCCTCTAAAAGTCATTACAGATATATGTGCACTAGTTTTACCTAAAAATACGTGTTGTCATTAATTTGTCAAATTCTGAATTTTTACTGTCTACTTTTTAAAGGCATAAATGATTTAGGTCAATCTAATACACCTTAACCCGAATGAGTTGGAGGGAATGCCAACATAATTGAATCAACTCAGAGTGCTGGCATGCCAGATGGATGTGCTAATCACTAGGCCTACCCTAGCCTAGGGTAGGCCTAGTGCACGCTCTCTTTCTAGTTCTAGTTGTTTCCAGCACTCGGCAACGTTCTATTAACTGACTTATTGTGGTTACAATGTCATGATCTTATGAGGTCTCATTCAACTAGTCAGCCTTTTTCAGAACATTATCGCCAAGCCGACCTTTGTATGCTGGCACTGAGGGTGGTCACTGCCAGGGTGCTTGTTGTCCTCAGTGGTTCTTTTACACGGTATGACTAAAAGGCGCACGACCACGTACGACCACGCACGACCTTAATGTATGTAGTGTTGGTAACCAAGCGGGCTGTTGGTGACACGTAGGAGGTATGTGTGTGCAGCACGCCTAATTTCAGATATGTTCTTCACATTGGAGTAACAAAATTCGAAACTTTAATCATCGCTTGTGGCAACTTTACGGTTCCATTCGCCATGTGGCGGTACTGTGCAAGTACTAAATACTCGTCTAGAAGATCGGATAAAATGCCTAAATTATGTAACTCCTGGGTGAAATACAGACTCAATTTTTTTAATAATGCACACACAAACCATATATATACCATCAACGGCCAAATTATCTACCAACATATTATATTACATGGTCGTGCGTGGTCGTTCTTTAACTTCGTGGTCGTGCGTGGTCGTGCGCCTTTAGACTTTAGTCAAACCCCTTTGACTCTGTCTCTCGCTCTGTCTGGTTATAATTTATATGGCACGCGTTGTGTTTGACTATATTTGGTACACAATTCAAATGAGTACATTTGCAACGTTACAAGTGGATAATAATGCTAATTACAGTAATCAACCGCATTTGTCGATAGAAATTTGAAAAGCACAGTAAATATTAACTCATTATCGCCCGTACGCTTAGTGTGGAAATGTACCACTGGGTCTACATTAGGTGTAATCAATAATTAAGCTAAATGCTAATAACATTTCAACTGTACTATTTCATGAGTAAGTCATTCATTTATATCCCTAGAAAGAATAAAATACAACATAACAAACCACGCGGTAGAATGTTAAAGATGTAGTGCCATAAAACGCTGAAAAACAACATCTCAACCTTACCGACATCGGTTTCGCGTTTTATTTTTTTTATAGATAACGGTTTTAATTAATGACGTAATTGTATTTGTAAGTGATTGCCTAAAAGATACTGTAATTGTTTCAGGTTTTGAAATTATTGTGTAAGATAACTGTGTAATTTAAATAATTACTTCAATTGGTATATATGTGCCAACTCTCACGTGAAACTCAAGAACTTTGCATTGATCCATGATCAACCAGATTACCTCAGCCCGATAGTACTACAAATGACATCTGAAGTGATTACACCAGCCATCACCACACTTTATCAATTGTCATTGCAAACAGAAATCGTTCCTGTAGATTGGAGAAAGGCCTAAAATTTCAAATTTCTAACTACTGCAAGAAATGTGTGTATTTGTGTTGAAGGAGCTCCTTCGATATTACACTAATCATATGGGTCATGCATGTATTTTGCCTTCTTTGATGCCACCAAGGCATTTGACAGGGTGAATCACATAAAATTATTTACGAAGCTACTTATGCTTGGAGTGCCTAAATATGTAATTAAACTGATATATGTCAGTGGTACTGTAATCAGACTATGTGTGTTAAATGGGGTTCGATATTTTCCAACTTCTTCTCTGTGACTAATGGAGTTAAACAAGCGGCTATGCTATCTCCTTTCTTATTTAATTTACACATGAATGATTTTAGTTTGCTACTGATGAAACTACCCATTGGATGTTATTGTGGCGATACAACTGTTAATTACCTCATGTATGCTTATGACATTGTACTACTAGCTCCATCGGCTAAGGGGTAGCAAAGACTGCTAGATGTATCATACAATTATGGATATGACAATGACATATTGTTTAACAGAGTTTGTTTTTTGACACAAGACAAACTGGTTTTGAAGAAGGTCTTAAGCTTGGTGGTGCAGTTCTGAATACAACGAAGGCATGTAATTATCTTGGCCATAATAATCTGTAATGATCTGTCGGATGAAATGGATATGAAATCCAAAGAAAGGAGTCTATACGGTAGAAGCAATATTCTACTCAGGAAATTTCACTTTTGTTCAGTGAAGGTGAAGAACAAACTGTTCACATCCTATTGTAGTAATGTGTATTTATGTTCCTTATGGGCTAATTATAGAAAAGTTGCTATGCAGCACTTCATTGTTTCCTATAATAATGCATTTAGAATTATGCACAGCCTATCTATGAAGTGTAATGCTAGCCTAGTGTTTGTTAGTTCTGACACGGACTGTTGCAATACTAGATTTAGAAAATGCATGTACAGTCTTATGACCATGCAGAATATCTGCATCGACGAACAACATTGTTGAGAGTATTATACACAGTGATGTTTATAAGACCTCTGTATTACGCAGAGTCTACGCAGTAAGTGGATTAGTGCAATATATACACTATAATATACTTTTTACTATGGACATAATATATATTACATCTACGTTTTTTTGTCTGAAATAAAGATTGATTGATAATTGATTGTAGGGACATTATTTTACATAACAACAGTATGCAAGTTGCGAGAAAAGAAATGAAAACGTTTATTGGCCGTAATGGGGGATTCCCCTCGTTTTCGCTAGAGCGGGAAAGTCGTTGTTGTCGCCATTTTTGAGAAGCCTGAAGAGTCTGACAAAAATAATAATCACATATCATCGCCGCAATGACAGATGATAAGGTAACATACTCAATACATTCTTACACAATGGTTTAATCCGCCTGATTTAGTTGCGTATCAAACCTCCAATACGTTAATATAACTGAATTGTTTTCAATTTAAAGCAGTGTACCAACCGTTGTGCGATACAATTCGAAATTCGTCAGCACCTTTTATTCAGATATTACGTGCTTAGGAATCGTTCATTTTTCCGCGTCTCCAAAATCTGCTGTATTCTCTTTTAATAATATTTTTCGTGGTAAATGGAGTTTTGACCGTTATAATTTTGATAAGTTGATTAGCTTGGAGTGTGATGCATTGAAATACCCTATTATCGCGCAGGCAACGTGTTTCAAAAATAAGTATGGCGTGGCTATTTTAATCTTCAGTTAAGTTGTTTTATGTGAGATCGAGTTTGATAATACTTGCGTGACACAAGTAGAACTTGCACGACAGAACTTTGACTGAAGCAGCTTATTTTTTAGTCAGGCTTAGGCCTTTTTGTTTTGAATTTTTCACAATGATTATTATGTTAAGGCTTCGTCAGTTGCGAAAGAGGAGGAATGATGCGCAAAGCATGTGTAATTTTGGCACATTCCAACGTCTGAAAACGTGCAGTATAGTCCAAACTAAAATACTTTCCGTGCCCACCCTATTTTTTTCAGCAAATAAGTTAGGCAGTGGCTACACGTACGTGAGCCGTACGTTTAAACCTCCATTCTAAAAGTATGGCACTCATTCTGCGCATGCGCATGTTATTATTTCCGGTTACGTGAGTTGTATTTTTAGTATCAGTTGTCTAAAGGTACGGCAGTCGATATGCGCATGATTTTCATACGTGAGCCGTATCTTTAGCGCTCGGTTCTATAAGTACGGCAGTTAAATTGCCGTATCTTTAGCACTCGTTTCTAAAAGTATGTGAGCTTTTCTGCATGTACATGTTGATGTATAGGCGTAAGCTGTATCTTTAGCACTCGGTTCTAAAAGTACGGCAGTTAAATTGCCGTATCTTTAGCACTCGTTTCTAAAAGTACGTGAGTTTTTCTGCGCGTACAGGCACTCATACTGCCGTATCTTTAGCACTCGGTTCTAAAAGTACGGGAGTTTTTTATGCGTGCACTTTGATCTAGTTCTGTACATAAGCTGTATCTTAGCACTCGTTTCTTAAAGTACGTAAGCTTTTCTGCATGTACATGTTGATGTACAGGCATAAGCTGTATCTTTAGCACTCGGTTCTAAAAGTACGGGAGTTATTTTACGCTTTCATTTTGATGTACCCGGTAGTTCTGTACATACGCTGTATCTTAGCCCTCGGTTCTAAAAGTATAGATGTAAGCCGTGTCTGAGCCCTCGCACGTATTTCTGACAGTTTGGACAATATATATATATGGTGTGCATATATGCGTGAATATATAATTAATTTATGTACTGGTATAACATAATTGATTAAACGCAAAACAGTAATGTTGTAAAACATCAGAGTAGTTTTATTAACTATAAACACATGGAAATTGTACAGTATCATATGAAATATCAGTTGATTGGCCTACTTAGCCTACTGGCAGCTGCCGTATACATATAAATTAATACAAAAGACTGCCTAATACAAAAACATGCTAATAAGACTGACTTGCCTGAATACAAATTACACCACCACATTATAAACGTGTAAATGATACAGTATTAAACATTAGTATATAGGCCTACTTAGCCTACTGACAGCTGCCTTAAACATAATTAATACAGTCGACTGCTTAATAAAAAAATGTGTACATAGAACATGCTAATGTGATTGACTTGCGTAAATTACTAATAAATAAATTGCACCATATTATCGTAACATTTTCATAACATATCACATCTTCTCTAGACTATTGCACGAAACTCGCTATATGTAAAACATTTTTACGCAACTCTGTAAATGTAAAACATATATACATGGAACTCACTAAATGTAAAACATATATACGTGGAACTCAGCAAATATAAAACATTTGTACACAAAACTCAGCAAATGTAAAACATATATACGCGGAACTCGCTACAGGTAAAACATATAAACGTGGAAGTCATTAATTTTGTTGTGACTGCAGAGATGCATATGCATTTATATAAACTGTAGATTGTTCTTAAAAAAACAGCCTTGTCTTCCCCTGCAGCATACTCTCAAGATGTACTCCACACATTTCAGAACAATTACGTTGAAATTCAGTATCTGACATTGTCTGTGATACACTGTCTGTCCACAAGTCTACATGATGTCGATGATGCCCTTCTCGTCGATGGATGGGTCCAGCTCCTTGTAGGCCGAAGCTGTGCTGCTTCATCCATCACATTGTGACGTCGCCAGCTGAATGTTGGGCGAAGTCACTTCCCTCATGTGGGTGTTGAATGTCGAGTGGTGCATGGAAGGCATGTCCATGTGTCGACACAGCTAGACGAGGTCACTGTGTCCCACACCCATATCCATCGTGGCAGACACGAGGGACCGCACCATCACAAATGGAGCCGAACTCAACTTCGCGCCTCCCAGTCGATCAGATGAGTACGTCTTGTTCAACTCCTCGCCATAAGACATGCTTAGCACGTATGTCTCCAGCACACAAACGACCCCAAGAGTGCAGTCGACAGTCCGGACAGCAAGCGTGCAGCTGCTGCATGCACTACACAACAGCCCTCTCACTAGCTCAATGAGGATGCTGGACCGCATGCAGATGGTCGACAACTGTTCCACGACATCGCCATCTTCCAAAGTTTTGGCATCACTCGGCAGGCATTTGTGGGGAAACTTCTTGGTGGCTGAAGTTTGCGTGTCATCTATCACTTGTAATGTTGATGGTTGTTGATCATCCTCACCATGAATGGATAACTGTAACAAAACAAATGCAATGTTTTACAGTGTACTGTAATTATTAAATAAATGGAGAAACAAAATCCTGTGATTAATAAATGCTGTTACCAATAACAATACTGTATATGTACGTATGTATGTGTGATCTCCACCATACATAGATAAGTTATAACTAAAGCAATAACATCATGGCATGAACTGATAAAAAAGTATTTGCACTGTCCATTTCATAGTGTCTAAATTATTAGTTGCCAATAACAATAGATGAATCTGTGTATCTATGAACATGTACAACCAGGGCAGTTGTTGTGACATAGCCTGGCTAGAACAGTGAAACCATGTCCATGTCCACCCATATACTAAATGAAATGTCAACAGCTGAGCCAGAACACCTACTAATGTATTTCATTCAAATAACTATTATAGCATCTAAAGAACATATCAATAAATACCACTGCTGGATGAGCGCTGGAACTGCTCAACGTCGGCATCGCCATGTTCCTTTCACCTTTGACGCACTCTCAGCGGCACTCCTCTAAGTCACGCGCTAGTTGACACTGCTTTATCCTCCTCTGTTTCCCAACGCCATACGCTTCCTTAGATTTCTGTTTTCGGTACGGCATATTCGCGTTTTCGTAAATATCGCGCCCACATCCAACTCCGCCATCTCGACTATAAACACACGCGGAGGAGGAAACATGCGCGCACAGAATTAATTTACATTTCTCCAGGAAATGACAAATCGAAAACAGCTGCACACGCATCCTCACGTACGTTTAGGCCACCAGGCTAAAGATACGGCTCACGTACGCGTAGACACTTCGAATAAGTTAAGGGTAGCCACTGCCCACTGGTAGACATATCAGGTATAAATTCAAATATGCAATTTTTTCAATTAAATGGTTCCACAAGATAGAGTTTGTTATGAAGTTTATGACAGTTTTTGAATTTTTGTGATATCTTCATTATTTCCGATGTAATTCCATTTTTTTTCTCCTCAGAAAAACAACACTTTTGGTATTGAATTTCAGTCCATTTCTTGTGCCCAAACTGGCCCCAGAAGCTTGATGTACTGCATTTGATTATATATAGGAAAACGGCCATAAAATTATGTATATTGAAGATATTTATGCGAAATAAGAAGTTATGTGACCCAAAAAATCATATTGATATGATTTGACCTTGACCTGATTAATTGACCTTCATTGTATATTTGACCTAATTACTGTGATTATTTGCATTATTTGAATGTAATTAATTAGGAAATGCCTCCTAAACTATTAGAGGATTGAAGATTGTTAATATATATTATATTGTTATAGCACACTATGAAATTAGTTATTTAATGACCTTATTAATTGACCTATATTTAATAATTAACCTATTTACCATTATTAATTACATAAATCGGGTAGGAAAAGGCCTATTATAGGTTGAACTCTGTCAGTCAGTTTATACAGTGACTAATATATTATGACTGCGACCTCTTAAAATCCATAATTTCCTGATGACCTAATTAGTTAACCTAATTTCTTATTTGACCTATTTACATGGATTAATGGCATGATTGACCTACAATTAATTAGGAAATGGGCATACCAATCTTAAGAATGAAAGAAATTGTTAATAGATCAACTTGAAATGTTACCAATTATGCATGACATAATTAGTTTAATATTTTCCTAATTAGTTGAACAATTTTAAATGCTTAATTCATTAACGAGGATTAACAGTATGAAAAATTTGTTAATACAACAATCTGAATTCAATATGACTTTGTAATAAAATGCATGCAGACTAATTGATGAACATTTCTGTAATTAGTATGCCACAACAGGTAAATATAAAGGGAATTAAATGAATAAACATTACAACAGAATGAATATTAAAGGAAATAAAAATAAGGCATTAGCTAAAATCCTTTTTCCATGTGTACACAAAGTTTAACATTGTATGTAACATTTGACAACACTAAAAAATACAGAAAAATACATTTGTAGCATAAATTTGATTTTAAACCCGTCTGTGTAGCGATTCCCGTGGAAAATAAAATTTAATGAGCTAGGCGATCACGTGGTATCGGGACGTCACTTATGTGACCCACACTCGCACCAAGCCGACCCTTTCCATGCATTCAGAGCATGTTTACAAGTATAGCTTTTGGGTCGAAACGAGCGTCAGAATGAGTTATTGTGCAATATTCCGATGAAATACAAACACTAGTCATCATAGAGGAACAAGCAGTTATCTTACCGTTCCACATGAATCAAATTTTATTCAAAACAATGAATGCGAATGTGCCTACAAGTCGACTAGGTTTCGCCGAGCTTGGGCTCGTTTTCAGAATAATTATATCGAATGCAACCAACGAGAGATAATCTACACCAATAAACATACATAGCAAACATATATCGTATCCAGCTACAGAAAGTAACGTGTATAATCTCATAATGTCACTAGAATATCGATGTATGAAGGAGGAATTGTTCAATTCATCATAACTTAAATCAGTCTGTGAATTTCTATCAGTCCTGTTAGCTCGGTTGGTAAAGGCGTCGGTTCCTTAGCGTTTATTTTGCAATCGGGCGACGCCGGTTCAAACCCCACACCAAACCATTGATTTTTTACACTTAGGTTTGTTTTCACGAAAAAAAAATCATTTTTATACTATGATGCACTGTTTATAAATATTTTGGTAGTAATTATTTATTCGCCACAAAAATGAAAATGTGGGAATTATATAATGATTTTTCTAAATTTTATTTATCCAAACAAATATAATGTAATGGATATATAATTTATTAATTGTATATATTGTACGGTAATATATTGTAATTATATATGTGAAAACAAATGGTGATCTGTCTGGATAAATAAAATTTATATATAATTACCCTATTTTCATTTTTGTGGCGAATAAATAATTACTACCAAAATATTTATAAACAGTGCATCATAGTATAAAAATGATTTGGTTTATATTACTTCGCGAAAACATAAACCAAAAAAGTGTTAAAAAAATCAACGGTTTGGTGTGGGGTTTGAACCGGCGTCACCCGATTGCAAAAGTATGCTTGGAAACCAACGCCTTTACTAACTGAGCTAGCAGGGCCAACAGAAATTCGCTCACTGATTTAAGTTGTTATGATACAACGCCTCCTTCATACATCGACATTCTAGTGATATTATGAGATTATACAAGTTACTTTCTGTAGCTGGATACGATATATGTTTGCTATGTATGTTTATTGGTGTAGATTATCTCTCGTTGGTTGCATTCGATATAATTATTCTGAAAACGAGCCCAAGCTCGGCGAAACCTAGTCGACTTGTAGGCACATTCGCATTCATTGTTTTGAATAAAATTCGATTCATGTGGAACGGTAAGATAACTGCTTGTTCCTCTATGATGACTAGTGTTTGTATTTCATCGGAATATTGCACAATAACTCATTCTGATGCTCGTTTCGACCCAAAAGCTATACTTGTAAACATGCTCTGAATGCATGGAAAGGGTCGGCCTGATGCGAGTGTGGGTCATAAGTGACGTCACATCTCGGCATCCCGAAAAGCGCGCCAAAAATATGCATATTCGAAAATGTCCGGATGTACAGCATTAAATGTGGAATTTCTAATTCATTGATTTTTTTAATTGTTTTTGGCTTGGTGGACATGGAAATAGATAGCAGGATGTAATATAACATGAATTCAAGCCATAGATGTTTTTATTCCCTTTAAGAACATTTATTATAACAGATTCAAACATAGCGGCAACATTAATAATTTCATGAAACACTGGATGCATATAATGCAGTGCAAACGTATTGCATAAATGTTCATATGTCCAAGGATGCATGTCCAATGCAACATTATAAAGTCCTGCAGATGTAGAGTAGCATGTTCTGTAATTCAGGCATCACAGCAACATGCAAAGTCCTGCACGTACAACAACAGTGCAGCAATGTTTGTAAAGTCATGTAGTTATAATGAGTAAAACGTCTTGCAGGTAAAAATAATTTGTAAATCTTTGTCTAGTAATTATTTTCAACTCTTGCGTAATCTTGCATTATGTCTGTAACTTTCAGTTGAACAACTGATGTATAATGAATTTTTTGCATGAGGAGCCACATCAGAATATTGTCCACAGAGAGGATCATCTCAAATCAGCTTCATGCAGCATTCGTTTGAAGTTTCCATAGCAACAGTGAATTTGTGTGAAACTTGCTTTTAAGAATTCATTACAACTTGAGGTGTGCAGTAATGTTCTTCACTTTTAAAGCAGTCTTTTTGCACATAGTGGGACTTGCGTATCAACTGATGATTGACACCAGCCACTTGCAGAGATCAGAAATGCCAGCTGTCGAGGAAGAACTGACCCATGCCAGCATCAGTTCCAGACATTGATGTAGGCCCACGTCTTGAATTAGGCACAGTCTCGTGCGTTGATGAAGAACTTTTTTGAAAAGTAGCTTTACGAAAATGGCAATTTGGAGAGAACTCAGAATTTTGAAAAGTAGCTTTAGAAAATTGCATTTTTAAACAGTAATTTGAAAATAACGTGAGCTGACCGGTCGACCTTGGTTGAGTTGCCATTCTAAAATGAAAATGCATAACAGTGAATTAATAGGAGGAAGGGGGGCATCATACAGAAACTGTAAGAGGATGGTGATCAATGGACTATTGAGCAGATGTGTGAAGAAGAGGGCGTGGGATTCATAGATTTATGGGGGTACTTTGTTGGGAGAGAAGATATGTACATGAGATATGGCCTCCATCTAAGTGGAAAGGGAGCAGCAGTATTCTCAGAGAATCTGCTGAGATCTGTTGACAGTGGGACAGGTTGCATCTATTTAAACTAAATTCGCAGGGGGGACTCGCAGAGAAGCCTGAAACTGGAGGCATAGATAAAGACAGCAAAAATAATTCAGCAAAGAAAGGTCTGGAAAACTGTTCTGAAGCTGGACATAAATGTGTTTGTTTAAATGTACGGAATATAGTAAACAAAAGAAATGAACTAAACATTATGGTAGAAGATATTGACCCTCACATAATAGGTATAACCGAATCATGGGCAACCACCGATACATCAGATGCCGAATTGGGACTGACAGGATATGTAATGTTTAGGAAAGATAGAATAGGAAGAAGGGGAGGTGGAATTATTTTATATATTAAAGAATCTATCCAGGCTTATGAAATAAAATTAGACAGAGAAGCAGATTGCGAAGAAGCTGTTTGGTGTAACATAGTTACAGGAAACTCAACGTTAACTGTTGGATTAGTTTATTGAAGTCCAAACATAAGCATAGAAGAGAATGAAAAAATACAAAATGCTATAAGGGAAGTGAGCGAACGGGACTGTGTTATTATGGGGGATTTCAACCATGGGCATATAAAATGGAAATCTCTACAGAGTATGGGTAGTGAGGACCACAAGTTTTTAGTTTTAGTACAATATACACTAGTTTCCTTTCTCAACATGTGCTAGAACCAACCAGGGGAGAGAATGTGTTAGACATAGTTTTGTCCTCACAGAATGAATTAGTTGACAATGTCAGGATATGTGAGCCACTGGGGAATAGTGATCACAACCAGATACATTTTATCATCAAAGTAAAATCAGAAAGGAATAGTAAAAAGCAGTACAGGAGAAATGTCCACAAAGGAAACTACCCCTATAAGGACATAAGGAAATATTTACCAAAGATAGACTGGAATAACACACTGAAGAATAAGACAGCAACAGAATGCTGGAATATCTTAGAGTGAAATTGAATGCATCATCGTCAAATTTGTTCCCTTAAAAAACACGGGAAACAGTCCAAAAAGAAACACTTATTGAAAGAAGCCATTAGAAAAATTAAGTATTTAAACAAATGATGTGGAAGTCATATAGACGTACTGGAAATGACGAAGACTACAACATTTATAAAGAAGCACTAAACCAAGCTACAGCTGAAATTAGAAATTCAAAGAGAAGCTATGAACATAAATTAGCTTGTAATATAAATCATGACAGCAAGAGTTTTTATGCGTATGTTCGAAGCAAACAGAAAGTTCAGGATAAGGTCGGTCCTCTAGAAGATAGTGCTGGAAATATAATATCAGAAGGATTCTTAATGGCAGAAGACCTGAATGAGTATTTTAGTTCAGTGTTTACCAGAGAAGACACTAGTTCACTGCCAGTACCAGAGGCTAAGTTCAAGGGGGCAGAATCAGACTATTTAAGACAGTTAATTGTAACCCCAGAAATGGTACCTAACAAAATAAGGGCTATGAAGGATAATAAATCACCTGGAGTGGATGGGATTCCGCCCAAACTACTATTGGAAATTGTAGAACAAATTAGCATACCGCTTGCAACATTTTTCAACTTGTCATTGGAAGAGGGAGTGGTTCCTTTAGAATGGAAAGAAGCAAACATACCGTTATTTAAAAAAGGTTCGAGAAACAAGTCAAATAATTATAGACCAGTTAGTTTAACATGAGTGATTAGTAAATTATTAGAAAGACTAATTAAAGATCACATGGTGGATTTTCTTGTTAAACAACTTGATAAACCCATCTCAACATGGGTTTCTAAAAGCGAGGTCATGCTTAACAAATATGTTATGTTTTTTGGAAGATAATACTAAGTGGGTAGATGATGGATCACCAGTAGATATCATCTACTTAGATTTTCAAAAAGCTTTCGACAAAGTGCCACATCAGAGATTACTGCTTAAACTAAAGGCCCATAGCATAGGAAATGGTATAATTAACTGGATAGAAAAATGGCTGATTGACAGAAGACAACGGATAGTTGTTGATGGGGAGGTTCCACAGGGATCAGTACTGGGACCTATATTATTCTTAATATATATAAACGATTTGGACGATGATATAGCTAGCAAGGTGTTGAAATTTGCAGATGATACAAAAGTGTTTAGAAGGATTAAAAGTGATGGAGATAGACAACATTTACAAGATGATTTTGACAGGTTGATCAAATGGTCGGAAAAGTGACAAATGTTGTTCAATTTTGGGAAATGTAAATGCCTTCACACAGGACATGGGAACGAATATGTAGAATATACAATGGGGGGAACTGTACTAAATACTACTGTAAAAGAAAAAGACTTAGGGCTGACAATTAGTGCTGACATGAAGGTTTCAGAGCAGTGTGGAATTGCAGCTTCAAAAGGAAATCAAATCCTTGGATTGATTAGGCAAAATATAGCATATAAAAAAGAACTAATAATACCGCTGTACAAAACAATAGTTAGGCCTCATTTAGAATATTGTATGTAAGCGTGGAGGCCATACCGCAAGAAGGACAGATATGCTAGAAAGAGTACAGAGGAGAGTGACTAAAATTATACCAAAACTGAGGGATCTTAGTTATGAGAAACGTCTAAAAGAATGTGGTTTAACAACACTAGAGACCAGGAGATTGAGAGGAGATCAGATAGAAGTGTTTAAAATATTGAATGGTTATGAAAATATTGATAGAAAACTGTTTTTTTCAGTTAAGAAAGATAGAAAGACTATAGGACATGAAGTTACATTAGTAAAGGAGCAGTGTAGATTAGACGTAAGAAAGTTATAATTTTCACAAAGGACTGAATGAATGGAACAGATTATCTGATGATTGTGTGGGTGCTAGTAGTGTGAATATGTTTAAAAATAAAATCGACACATACCTCAGAAGTGCTAGATGTATGTAGATAAAAGGGTTGGGCTCTCGATAAGCCAAAGGGCTTCCTTGTCCACCTGCCATTTAGAGTTGATTCTCTGGATGGCAATGTTGTTAAATCATATGTAACAGAGTTATCCATTGGTCGATTCCATGCTCAAATGTCATGGTGACATCATTTGCATAGCAGCATCGACGTATTTTCTGCGACCATGTGATCTCTGACGCGGCGCTGGCATCATTTTCATGCACAAGAAATGGATCAGTTTGGGCCGCTAGAAGGAAATACGCCACCTAGCGGATACTGATATCACTACCACTGGCCCTAAATTTTGGGATTTCATCATTTTCCAATAGATTAACATGTTATGCATTCCCGGTACATTGCATTTTTCAAGATTCTGATTAGTACCTATACTCAGGTGATGTATACCTGTTCAGCGATAAAAATAAGCCAGAATATATACTTGTCCGCCGGATAAGTAAGTTTTGAAATCTACTTGTCCGCTAAAATTTTAACTTGTCCGAAAAAAAACGTAAAAAATGTCTGTCTTATTTTATGACAACAACACAACGTTCCTACTGTTTCATTGCATGTACGTCTGGGTTATGCGTAATGATGGTTAGAACTATATAATTATTCAAATAACAGGTAGCGATACAGTCTACTATTTCCAAAGTTCATCAAATATGATCGGTGAGTTGAAGCAAGTTCTACGTCGGCTAAACTGAACGATTTACGATTTTGTGAAATACAGCCTCGGTCAATGATGGCTGATGCAGAGTCTATCCTACGCGTATGATAAAGCTAGGTCAGTGCGCTCAGCGGATGGCCCTGTTAACGCAGGCACTAAACTCGGTCGAACACTGACGTACAACACACTGGCGGCGGAACGACAAAACGCCGACATACTAACAAAATTGCAACAGTTCATTTGAATTTCTAAAATAAAAAGTTTACAACGTTGCACGCGTCACTATTTATTGTAAATTTTCACTTATCCACCGGATAACCGTGTAGAGTCATTTTACTTGTCCGGGCCAAAAATCAATTGTCACGGACAAGTGCTATTTCGAACGCTGCTGTTTATATGTATGGCGTTCTTATTTTGTTTTGGCCGCTTTCTCACAACAATATTTTTGACCATTTGTGACAATGAAAAATTATTTTGGAAAAAACTACAGAAGCTAGAGAATTGAAATTTTCACAAGTTAGTCTGGAATGTTCCAGGTGCAATGAGCTATTTTGGATGTCAGGTTTATTTTAGGGTTTGTAAACAAGGGTCGGCCAAATACAGTGCATAATTTTTTAGGCGAGCAATTAGCCATTATCGCTTGCATCACCAGACCTGCTGCATGTGTTGCCCACTAGCAGCAAAATATACACCCATTTGTTTGAAAGAAAGCCTGTTCTTGTCACGTAAATTAGCGTTGGCGTGCAGTTGCCGATGTTTTCAGAGCCAAGGCTTTTTGGAGTTTGCTTATTGCTCAACTGGCATTAATTACAGTAGCGTGTAGCCGAAATGATGACGATGAAGGCAAAGTTGGGGTGCGGCTCTAAATACAGTAATTTGCCGAAACAAATGTGAAAGTTGGCTCACTGGGTTGTCGGTAGTAATGTTTATAATAAATGAAAAACACAGAAAAAACGAAGTCGGATGTATCAATAAAACGTTGTATTACAATTGCCACTGGTGCAAAACAAATCATTACATAACAACCTGTGTCCAAAAAGTGTTCAGAAACAAAGACTAAAACATATGGAAACATTAAAATCCGTAGAAGACACTTTCATCGTGACCGTTGAAGAACGCCACGCCGTTCTGGCAGTGTCGGCATCGCGGACCGTGGCCGTGCACAAACATCTTTAAACATGATGGCATCAGCCGTTTTTGGCAACCGTCCCACACTAGCAGACATCAACTGTAACAACTGTCTGCTTTGTTCAGAGGCTTGCTCTTGGTTTCAGGTGTAGATGTTTTAAGCCAAGTTCCAAGCACAACGTTTACACCTTGGCTTTACTGAAGCCAGACTTCACAGGATTGTCAAAACATCACCGTTACAAGTGCATCTTTGCACTAACATTTGCCCTGGTACAAGATACAGTGTTATAACCCCACAAGATACATCCGTTCTCAGGGCTGCAGGAGATGATGATTATTACATTGTAATTACCAGCTGTCAATCAAACACCTTTGAAGTCAACACAGCTGGTACAACTGCACTGAACCAGCTCTAGTCTTTTCAATGCATTTATAACATCGACTTTATGATTCTATGTAAAATGGCATAAAATAAAACTTCTCAATAATTAAATAATTTTAGATTTACCGTATAGCTTAAATGCATGGCTACATTTCGTTCACTGGATGTCTGGACATTCAGCCACCCAGTTATTTTCTGGTAGCATGGTGACTGGGCAGTGGCGTCACCAGACGGACAAACAGGAACATCACCTAGCGGATAAAAATAAAAGTAATAAATTGCTCTTGCTAAATTATTTGTCATTAAAGCGAGCAATTGCACTGCAATTAGGGAATTAAAAAAATCTTCACCTGAACGGCGCAATTCACTGTGGTCATAAAACGTGTGAAGTCAGAGCCCAAAACCACCTTATTGCGCAAAGTATCATTCCAACAAACAAGGTATTGCAATAGTAAGACGGTATTTGTTATCACTAACTGAATAATTTTTCATGTGGGGGCATATGTCTACAGGGCCGTAAATCATTGTTGCCATGGCAACAGTTATGCAAATTAGCCGATTCTTCACATGATCAACAACCTTCACCAAATTAATATAATCCACAAAATTCATGAAGATGTAAGTTTTCGCCAAGATATGGCCCGTAGTTACTTTAGGACCAGCGGCTACCCTCAATTTAAGAAACAAATTTTTTTCAAACAAAATAATGACGTCATACAAATTCTTAGGTGTAGACAGAAACACTAAATAATATTAAAAACTTATCTAGGTTTCGACATGGCCGTCGTCACCAGGATTTGAATCCTGATTCCTTCGATTGTCGGTCCACCACTCAGATCCCTCAACCATCACTCTCCACCATGGTAACTTATTATGAACTTATGTTAAATACTTATGTTAAATATGTACTCCGACAGTGAAGATGAGTCCAAGAATGAATTGGTTATGTTTATGTTGTTAGTACATGTTTATGTTTCCTCTCAGGAAGACACGTACGACCCAGACATCCACTTTGAGCCGATAGTGAAACTAGAGGCTGTTGAGACACGGACGTTGGAGGAGGATGAGGAAGAGATACTTAAATTGTATGTTATTAATTTAATAACTTTGCGCACGAGAAAAGTGAGGAATTGTATAAATACAGATGTAATTACAGCATTTCAGAAGTTCACATTATCAGTCGATCGTAAACTTTGTAATTTTTACCCCACAACGCTGTACATAGTAATATGGTAGTTTGAATATCAGACTGTCAATCTGGGCATGTGATCTAGTCGATGTACTGTCGTTTTGAAACATTCTGTGGCTCCACTAGGACCATCACAATTCATTTATGCATTTTGTTTAGACCCGTAGCAAAGTGATCCCGTGATGTGACTCAACGCTTGAAACCAGTGATAACATATTTACAACTCCGCTCGAATGTTTGACAGGCGAGCAAAGTTGTTCCGGTACGACTTCTCGAGTGAGCCGCACGAGTGGAAGGAACGTGGAACGGGGGACGTAAAGATACTGAAGAATGCGGACAAAGACACATACCGCATTCTGATGAGGCGGGACAAGACACTCAAGATTTGTGCCAACCACTACAGTAAGTCGACAGCAGTGTAGTGTCCGTTGTGGAGAGAGCACTAGGTGGATGTAGCATTCACGGTTGTTTTAGCGTTTGGTAGATGTTCGTATTTCCGGTGTTCACACGTCGTCGTGGAATCGTCATCCAGTTCTGTTGCATATGGTCGGATTTTGCCGCAAAGTTTAATCCTTGTGTGCGATGTGTTGCTGTCGGAATCTTTGAATAGCATGGAATTTCCATAGTTAAAAATCAAGGCCATGAAAGTGTGCCATTTTCTAATTGGCACGGAAAAAGCCTGGAATTCTTAAAGGGAATAAAAACATCTATTGCTTGAATTCATGTTATATTACATCCTGCTATCTATTTCCACGTGCACCAAGCCAAAAAAATCAAAAAAATTCAATGAATTAGAAATTCCACATTTTATGGTGTACATCCGGACATTTTCGAATATGCATATTTTTGGCGCGTTTTTCGGGATGCCGAGATGTGACGTCACTTATGACTCAAACTCGCATCAGGCCGACCCTTTCCATGCATTCAGAGCATGTTTACAAGTATACCTTTTGGGTTGAAACGAGCGTCAGAACGAGTTATTGTGCAATATTCCGACGTAATACAAACATTCCACATGAATCGAATTTTATTCAAAACAACGAATGCGAATGGGCCTACAAGTCGACTAGGTTTCGCCGAGCTTGGGCTCGTTTTCAGAATAATTATATCGACTGCAACCAACGGGAGATAATCTACACCAATAAACATGCATAGCAAACATTTATGCAAGCAACAACACGGACACAAATATAGATATGAAAAAGGCCAAATGGATGACCTTTGTTTATTATGGATAACCAGTGTATAAGCCTTTTAGGCACACTAATATTTAAATAAAAGAAATGTGGACTCCACAACCCAATGCCAGGCCTGTGACTGAGCCCATACTAGTCTCCTGAACATCAGGCTGTTAGAGCCCACATTTCAACATATAAAGCAGCAGCGGTATTCCTAGAACAATTGAAAGGAATGACGTAATCACAGCAGAGCTTGTTATGTGTAGAGTTAATTTTAAAGCCAACATGATTAACTAAAAAGTGCCTTTCTGAATACCACGCTATCTGCTGCCAAAAACACTAAATCTAAAATTATACTAATACCAAATGTGGGGGTATTTCGCCACAGGTCACCGAACATGTGACCCCCCCACATAAACAAACCAGGCCTAACCGAAACCATTTTATCTTTTTAAGCTATGCTGATGTACTTCCTGCCGCTCTTATCTGCGCGTCAGATTCACCCCGCAATGCTGCCGCGGTAGCTGCCCCAATGAGGAAGCTGTGGCCCTTAAAGCCACTAGTTTGATATCCACAGAAACCCAGCAATCGCTTTAAAGACACATCAAATTCACTGCGTAGCATTGGGGAGCCATCCGCATAGGCAAATAAAGATGATTGTATCTGACCTCTACCTGACTGAAACTCTCTCATAAAGGAAGCAAGGTATATGGGTGAACCAGGGATGCACTCACCTTTCACCTGGAGGGACTGCGGACCCTGCCGCATGCTATGTTTGAAACGACGGAAGGAAATTGATATTAGATCTGACATTAACACGTCACCCAACTGCAAACATCCCCCTACATGACTCCTTGATCGCGGTACCATTTCTCCCACCCGCAAATAAGCCTTGAAAGCTAGCACCATCATGGCACGGAGCATTAGACATTTATAACGTGATGTAAACACGGTGGGCAATGCAAACACAAGACGAGTGAGAACAGGCAGAGTGACAGGCAGGCGGACATCAGGGACAGATCCGAGATTACGAGCACCTGCCAAGGCCTTGGCTACAATAAAACACTTAGATGGGTCATCAAAACCATGAATCTTGTGAAAATAAGCAACGGCTGACACAATTGATGCTGGGGCAGCTCCACTAGAATGCAGATGTGCTATAAAGAGTAACATTGTCGACACTGAAGCCGGCAGCTGCGAAGATAAACCAAGCGAAGCATTAAACAAAACAAACTTGTTCCAAGACCGTTCATAATGATCACGTGATGACGGCGCTATAGAAGCCTGCAGTAGCTGGCTCAAAGAGTCCCTAAGTCGGCCGGGGACACCAGGTAAGGCACCCTCACTGGGTTGACATCTGCCCATGGTGCCAATTCCCGGAACCTGTCCACCTGTGAACGGGATAACTTATCAGTGAGAGTGTTAAATCGCCCTGGAATGTGGCGCGCTGCAAAATTGATATTATAATGCAGGCAAGCCAATACCAGTGGGCAAAGGAAGGCCATGATGTGTGGTTTGCGTGACGTCTGGTTATTAATTACCGGAACAAGTGCTTCATTATCCGTAAAAAAGCAGACACTCTTGTTTGCCCAAGCATTACCCCAAACGTGTACGGCTGCCATGATTGGATATACTTCTAAAACAGCGGCATTGAGTGAACGCCACGCCTCTGGCCACAGGCCCCAAAACCATTCTACTCCACACAAAGCCCCATAACCTACTCCCCCTGCAGCATCAGTGTACAGCTGAAGATAGTCACCTGTTGTGAAGTCATCATCCAAGAGGAAAGATTTGCCATTGAAATGTTGCAAAAATTCTAGCCACACTTCTAGATCAAGTTTTGCCTGCCTCGTCAAGCGGATATGATAATGTGGCTTACATACGCCGATTGTCAAATCGATTAAACGGCGTAAAAATGGTCTGCCAGGTTTGATTACAGAACATGTGAATCCCAAAAACCCGAGTAGCTGTTGTAACTCCTTCAGTGTCACCTTCTATCTGTCAAGAAAAGTCACTAGTAATGCCCTGGCTTTATCCAACTTATCCTCTGGAAGCCTAGCCTCTTGGTTGACAGTATCTAGAATAATTCCTAGAAAAGGGATCGAGGTGGACGGGCCAACTGTTTCATCAGGTGCTAGCGGTACCACAATTTCCTTGCAAAGGTTAACAAATGCCATCAGATCCTGATTACACTTATCTGCTGAATCAGACACAATTAGGAAATCTTCGATCACGTGAATCATTGCTGTCACACCCAGTTTGACCTTTGCCACCCACTCTAGAGCCGTACTGAAACAATCAAAAAATGGCACATGAACTAGAGCAGCTCATAGGCAAAACAGCATTCTTAAAATACTGCCCCCTCCACCTAAAACCCAACATTGGCCTATCTGCTGGTGAGACTGGTATGATACGGAAAGCCGATTCGACATCTACTTTAGCCACGTACACAGGTTTTGGCGAATCCGTAATAACATCAATGGCATCCTGAATTGTGGCATAAGTGACAGATGATATATCCTTTGGAATGTAAACATTAACAGATGAACCTTCTGGGTGTGACAAATGGTGAATCATTCTAAATTCACCTGGGTTCTTCTTATGGACAACACCTAGTGGGGAGATTCTGTAGTTATGACAGGATGGAGGAACGTCATAAGGCCCCAGCACCCTGCCTAATGACAACTCTTTCGCTATCTCCTTATCTATAACTTGTGAATATTCATCAGCAGATTTTAAATTGCATACATTGACATCAAACTGGGTTGGCAAGTCAAAACAACCTATTTTAAAACCATGTGAAAACCTATGTACAAGATACTTGCGTAGGTCGCTGTTATAACCAGTCAACCTTTCATGCAAAACTGCAGGAGAAACCGGGGAGGGCAACTTAACTCCTGACCCAGGGGGGTGAACCACTGGCAGCTAACTGGGAAAAGTGTGTTACTTGAGGGCCCTGGTCTACCTGGGGGGCCTGGTCTAACTGAGGGGTTTGGTCGAGCTGGTGGGCTTGTAACCGGTGGGCTACTGGACTGTGGGCGTTTCCCCATGGTTTGAAAGCACCGCACAGCGGGATGGCCACTGCCGCCACACGACTGGCACTCGTGTGCAAAGTAGCAAGAGGCTTTGTCACACCACTCCCCCCGATTGTAGACAAAGCAGGGACCGCCATATGTGGACCGGGCCCTACCCTTGCTTGGAAAGGGAGAACTTGCCGGGCGCCTAACTGTCTGGGACGCTTTCAACCATAACTCCCAGTTGATGGAGTCCCAGCACCACCCCCTGAGATAACGCAGGGACCTAAATGCTTCATCATAGGTCTGCCAGTCACCCCCTTCCTCAGCCAGTCCCCAGATTATCTCTGCGTACTTAAGCATTTTAACTGTGAGCGACATGTTGGTTGGGAGCAAGAGGTATACAGACATATACAAAGTAAATGCCTGCAGCCACCGCTCGTAGGTAATGATTGCATGGCTAGCCCTGTTGGGGGATGCGCTTGTAGACACACCAGAAGTTAGGTGTGCAGTACCCCCATACATAGCCTGGCTATACTCCTGGTGCGCAGATCGGCAGTGTCCTCGAAGTTCTCATGGACCGAACACTGCAACGGAGGCGTGCCCAACGCGACGGGTGGTGGCGGGTAGGCGAGCAAGACGGGCTGTAGCGGCGTGCCCCCTGAAACAGGCGGTGGCGGCCGTCCGCGAACGTGTCTGCCGAGTCAGCGATGCCCGACGCGCCGGTCGACCACGTCCACGTGGAGCTCGAGGCATTCTACAAATCAAATAACACCGCAGACACAATCTCACAGTAAATAGAACAAGAAACCTTAGATATAGTGAATCTGATTAATGTAGACAAACACTGTCCGCAACGACGCTATCCACCCCAAACCGGCGCATTTTCAATATACCACAAAGTTACTTGTGCCACCAACCAATGTAAATTGTCAGACAAACTGCCAGTATACATACACTGCATAAGTAGATGGGTATACTTGTTGAAAACATTATGCCACAATGGTTCATACACAATATAATAATCGCCTGTGGCCCTCCCACATGTATAAACATGACAACTGTCTAGCATAAAATTTACCGGCATAACTGACAAAACCTTGTCCATGTCTTGTCTGTAAGAGTCTACATAGAAGTTAGAATAGTTGCCTGTGGCCCTCCCGCAAAAACGTGCATAAACACGACAACTGTATAGCATAAAGTCTACTGGCATAATCAACAAAACTGTCATGTCTCATCCGTAAAAGTCTAAACACAATGTAGAATAGTTGCTTGTGGCCGTCATAACTAAAAAAAATCCGTCCACTCTTTGTATGTAAGTCTACACACAATTTAAAATAGTTGCCTGTGGCCCTCCCACCAAAACGTATATAAATACGACAACTGTATAGCATAAAGTTTACCGGCCTAACAAACAGATATCCTTCCAGGATATGTCAGTCAGAGTCTACACACAATTTAGAATAGTTGCCTGTGGCCCTTCCACAAAAACGTGCCTAAACACGACAACTGTATAGCATAAAGTTGACCGGCTAACAAAATCCCTGCCATGTCATGCCTGTAAGAGTCAACACACAATTTAGAATAGTTGCCTGTGGCCCTCCCACAAAAACGTGTATAAACACGACAACTGTATAGCATAAAGTTGACCAGCTAACAAAAGTCCTGCCATGTAATGCCGGTAAGAGTCAACACACACTTTAGAATAGTTGCCTGTGGCCCTCCAACAAACGTATATAAACACGACAACTGTATAGCATAAAGTTTACCGGCATAAATAACCAATTCCTTCCAAGTCATGCCTGTAAGAGTCTACACACAATTTAGAATAGTTGCCTGTGGCCCTCCCACAGAAACGTGCATAAACACGACAACTGTATAGCATAAAATCTACCGGGCATAACTATAAAATTCCCTCCGTGCCTGTAAGAGGCTACGCAAATTAGACTAGGAGTCCGTGGCCCTCCCACGAAACGTGTAAATACGACCACTGTTAAACAACGTAAACCAACATGCGGCTAAACACAGTCAATAATATGACAAAAACGGTGAATCCACCAATACTGCATTCAATGTTGACATATTATCGCTCAAAAACAACAGAATTTATCCCCGCGGTTATACCAGATCTATAAGTACTCATTGCGTAAAAACTCCACCGAAAATGTGCATCCGAATGCCATGACAATGCACCACGCCATCCTCGATGTTGGACATTAAAATATTTACTCGATGACGCGCCCCGTGAAATTAACCAAATATTGCTCCCATTGCGTGAATAATGCCACCCCGCATACTACGGTAAAACCTATAATTCCCAATGTCTGAGAAATGGACTCCGTCCCTGCGGAAAACAGGCCGAATACTGTTCCACAGGCGTTTATGCCGCCAGAAAGAAATTCCGTCAGTGTCGGAACTAAACGCATCAAGGTACCGATTGATCTGGACAACCCGCTCCGCTCCTACCGTGTAACTCGAGTTCCGCCATCTTTGCCGACGACAAACCTGACACACAACAACGCGGCGTACGCCCGTACCGAGCAGTCTCACAGCGAGACATTGGATGTCAATCGCAACCATGATTGTGTTCGGGTAAGATCTCCCATCGAGATCATTACCACCCAAGTGGATCACGATGACATCCGCCCGACACGAAACTATCCGCGCCATCATGGCCGGCGCCAGGAACATCTCCAGGGTCGCCCCACGATGACCTAGAAACTGGACATCGCACGGGCGGCCCTGAACTTCGAATCCGGCAAACAGATCTGCCGATTCTACGAACGTACGCAGCCATGAAACATGACTATGACCGATACACAGAACAGAAATCGGGGAACACGCCGACGACATGATAGGGCCGACGACGAATTCAAACTACGAGATGACAAAATGGCGGAACCCGAATCGTGATAATTAAACGCAAATCAAATATAACGAAAATACTCAGCTCAATCCAGCTGAGAGACGTCCAAATCACTCCGATGCAGCGACGAATCGTAGCTGAACTAACGGACGAGAAGAAACAGATGATCGTGCAAAATATAAGAACCAATACAAACTCGTATCAAATTAGACAAACGTCTGCCCCTTTATGCTTTCGCAAACGGAGTGCGGGATCAGCTTAGGATTCTCCCGAGGGACGCGCGCCAGTGCGCGCCGATTGGTTGATTTGATTCTCCCCACGGGAGTAATTAACACGTCCTTGCATAAATTAGCCTCCTCTAATGGGAGGCCTCCGTGTGCTGTTGTCTTGCACAAAGTCCAGTATGCAAATCGGCTGTGCCAGATGTGCACACCATCATATATT
>CM034539.1:40966396-41090591 GCA_020002185.1 Paraescarpia echinospica
TATCTGCATCGACGAACAACATTGTTGAGAGTATTATACACAGTGATGTTTATAAGACCTCTGTATTACGCAGAGTCTACGCAGTAAGTGGATTAGTGCAATATATACACTATAATATACTTTTTACTATGGACATAATATATATTACATCTACGTTTTTTTGTCTGAAATAAAGATTGATTGATAATTGATTGTAGGGACATTATTTTACATAACAACAGTATGCAAGTTGCGAGAAAAGAAATGAAAACGTTTATTGGCCGTAATGGGGGATTCCCCTCGTTTTCGCTAGAGCGGGAAAGTCGTTGTTGTCGCCATTTCTGAGAAGCCTGAAGAGTCTGACAAAAATAATAATCACATATCATCGCCGCAATGACAGATGATAAGGTAACATACTCAATACATTCTTACACAATGGTTTAATCCGCCTGATTTAGTTGCGTATCAAACCTCCAATACGTTAATATAACTGAATTGTTTTCAATTTAAAGCAGTGTACCAACCGTTGTGCGATACAATTCGAAATTCGTCAGCACCTTTTATTCAGATATTACGTGCTTAGGAATCGTTCATTTTTCCGCGTCTCCAAAATCTGCTGTATTCTCTTTTAATAATATTTTTCGTGGTAAATGGAGTTTTGACCGTTATAATTTTGATAAGTTGATTAGCTTGGAGTGTGATGCAATGAAATACCCTATTATCGCGCAGGCAACGTGTTTCAAAAATAAGTATGGCGTGGCTATTTTAATCTTCAGTTAAGTTGTTTTATGTGAGATCGAGTTTGATAATACTTGCGTGACACAAGTAGAACTTGCACGACAGAACTTTGACTGAAGCAGCTTATTTTTTAGTCAGGCTTAGGCCTTTTTGTTTTGAATTTTTCACAATGATTATTATGTTAAGGCTTCGTCAGTTGCGAAAGAGGAGGAATGATGCGCAAAGCATGTGTAATTTTGGCACATTCCAACGTCTGAAAACGTGCAGTATAGTCCAAACTAAAATACTTTCCGTGCCCACCCTATTTTTTTCAGCAAATAAGTTAGGCAGTGGCTACACGTACGTGAGCCGTACGTTTAAACCTCCATTCTAAAAGTACGGCACTCATTCTGCGCATGTTATTATTTCCGGTTACGTGAGTTGTATTTTTAGTATCAGTTGTCTAAAGGTACGGCAGTCGATATGCGCATGATTTTCATACGTGAGCCGTATCTTTAGCGCTCGGTTCTATAAGTACGGCAGTTAAATTGCCGTATCTTTAGCACTCGTTTCTAAAAGTATGTGAGCTTTTCTGCATGTACATGTTGATGTATAGGCGTAAGCTGTATCTTTAGCACTCGGTTCTAAAAGTACGGCAGTTAAATTGCCGTATCTTTAGCACTCGTTTCTAAAAGTACGTGAGTTTTTCTGCGCGTACAGGCACTCATACTGCCGTATCTTTAGCACTCGGTTCTAAAAGTACGGGAGTTTTTTATGCGTGCACTTTGATCTAGTTCTGTACATAAGCTGTATCTTAGCACTCGTTTCTTAAAGTACGTAAGCTTTTCTGCATGTACATGTTGATGTACAGGCATAAGCTGTATCTTTAGCACTCGGTTCTAAAAGTACGGGAGTTATTTTACGCTTTCATTTTGATGTACCCGGTAGTTCTGTACATACGCTGTATCTTAGCCCTCGGTTCTAAAAGTATAGATGTAAGCCGTGTCTGAGCCCTCGCACGTATTTCTGACAGTTTGGACAATATATATATATGGTGTGCATATATGCGTGAATATATAATTAATTTATGTACTGGTATAACATAATTGATTAAACGCAAAACAGTAATGTTGTAAAACATCAGAGTAGTTTTATTAACTATAAACACATGGAAATTGTACAGTATCATATGAAATATCAGTTGATTGGCCTACTTAGCCTACTGGCAGCTGCCGTATACATATAAATTAATACAAAAGACTGCCTAATACAAAAACATGCTAATAAGACTGACTTGCCTGAATACAAATTACACCACCACATTATAAACGTGTAAATGATACAGTATTAAACATTAGTATATAGGCCTACTTAGCCTACTGACAGCTGCCTTAAACATAATTAATACAGTCGACTGCTTAATAAAAAAATGTGTACATAGAACATGCTAATGTGATTGACTTGCGTAAATTACTAATAAATAAATTGCACCATATTATCGTAACATTTTCATAACATATCACATCTTCTCTAGACTATTGCACGAAACTCGCTATATGTAAAACATTTTTACGCAACTCTGTAAATGTAAAACATATATACATGGAACTCACTAAATGTAAAACATTTGTACACAAAACTCAGCAAATGTAAAACATATATACGCGGAACTCGCTACAGGTAAAACATATAAACGTGGAAGTCATTAATTTTGTTGTGACTGCAGAGATGCATATGCATTTATATAAACTGTAGATTGTTCTTAAAAAAACAGCCTTGTCTTCCCCTGCAGCATACTCTCAAGATGTACTCCACACATTTCAGAACAATTACGTTGAAATTCAGTATCTGACATTGTCTGTGATACACTGTCTGTCCACAAGTCTACATGATGTCGATGATGCCCTTCTCGTCGATGGATGGGTCCAGCTCCTTGTAGGCCGAAGCTGTGCTGCTTCATCCATCACATTGTGACGTCGCCAGCTGAATGTTGGGCGAAGTCACTTCCCTCATGTGGGTGTTGAATGTCGAGTGGTGCATGGAAGGCATGTCCATGTGTCGACACAGCTAGACGAGGTCACTGTGTCCCACACCCATATCCATCGTGGCAGACACGAGGGACCGCACCATCACAAATGGAGCCGAACTCAACTTCGCGCCTCCCAGTCGATCAGATGAGTACGTCTTGTTCAACTCCTCGCCATAAGACATGCTTAGCACGTATGTCTCCAGCACACAAACGACCCCAAGAGTGCAGTCGACAGTCCGGACAGCAAGCGTGCAGCTGCTGCATGCACTACACAACAGCCCTCTCACTAGCTCAATGAGGATGCTGGACCGCATGCAGATGGTCGACAACTGTTCCACGACATCGCCATCTTCCAAAGTTTTGGCATCACTCGGCAGGCATTTGTGGGGAAACTTCTTGGTGGCTGAAGTTTGCGTGTCATCTATCACTTGTAATGTTGATGGTTGTTGATCATCCTCACCATGAATGGATAACTGTAACAAAACAAATGCAATGTTTTACAGTGTACTGTAATTATTAAATAAATGGAGAAACAAAATCCTGTGATTAATAAATGCTGTTACCAATAACAATACTGTATATGTACGTATGTATGTGTGATCTCCACCATACATAGATAAGTTATAACTAAAGCAATAACATCATGGCATGAACTGATAAAAAAGTATTTGCACTGTCCATTTCATAGTGTCTAAATTATTAGTTGCCAATAACAATAGATGAATCTGTGTATCTATGAACATGTACAACCAGGGCAGTTGTTGTGACATAGCCTGGCTAGAACAGTGAAACCATGTCCATGTCCACCCATATACTAAATGAAATGTCAACAGCTGAGCCGGAACACCTACTAATGTATTTCATTCAAATAACTATTATAGCATCTAAAGAACATATAAATAAATACCACTTTGTTGGAATCACCTCTGCTGGATGAGCGTTGGAACTGCTCAACGTCGGCATCGCCATGTTCCTTTCACCTTTGACGCACTCTCAGCGGCACTCCTCTTTAAGTCACGCGCTAGTTGACACTGCTTTATCCTCCTCTGTTTCCCAATGCCATACGCTTCCTTAGATTTCTGTTTTCGGTACGGCATATTCGCGTTTTCGTAAATATCGCGCCCACATCCAACTCCGCCATCTCGACTATAAACACACGCGGAGGAGGAAACATGCGCGTGCAGAATTAATTTACATTTCTCCAGGAAATGACAAATCGAAAACAGCTGCGCGCGCATCCTCACGTACGTTTAGGCCACCAGGCTAAAGATACGGCTCACGTACGCGTAGACACTTCGAATAAGTTAAGGGTAGCCACTGGTAGACATATCAGGTAAAAATTCAAATATGCTATTTTTTCAATTAAATGGTTCCACAAGATAGAGTTTGTTATGAAGTTTATGACAGTTTTTGAATTTTTGTGATATCTTCATTATTTCCGATGTAATTCCACTTTTTGTTCTCAGAAAAACAACACTTTTTGGTATTGAATTTCAGTCCATTTCTTGTGCCCAAACTGGCCCCAGAAGCTTGATGTACTGCATTTGATTATATATAGGAAAACGGCCATAAAATTATGTATATTGAAGATATTTATGCGAAATAAGAAGTTATGTGACCCAAAAAATCATATTGATATGATTTGACCTTGACCTAATTAATTGACCATTGTATATTTGACCTAATTACTGCGATTATTTGCATTATTTGAATGTAATTAATTAGGAAATGCCTCCTAAACTATTAGAGGATTGAAGATTGTTAATATATATTATATTGTTATAGCACACTATGAAATTAGTTATTTAATGACCTTATTAATTGACCTATATTTAATAATTAACCTATTTACCATTATTAATTACATAAATCGGGTAGGAAAAGGCCTATTATAGGTTGAACTCTGTCAGTCAGTTTATACAGTGACTAATATATTATGACTGCTACCTCTTAAAATCCATAATTTGCTGATGACCTAATTAGTTAACCTAATTTCTTATTTGACCTATTTACAGGGATTAATGGCATGATTGACCTACAATTAATTAGGAAATGGGCATACCAATCTTAAGAATGAAAGAAATTGTTAATAGATCAACTTGAAATGTTACCAATTATGCATGACATAATTAGTTTAATATTTTCCTAATTAGTTGAACAATTTTAAATGCTTAATTCATTAACGAGGATTAACAGTATGAAAAATTTGTTAATATAACAATCTGAATTCAATATGACTTTGTAATAAAATGCATGCAGACTAATTGATGAACATTTCTGTAATTAGTATGCCACAACAGGTAAATATAAAGGGAATTAAATGGATAAACATTACAACAGAATGAATATTAAAGGAAATAAAAAAAAGGCATTAGCTAAAATCCTTTTTCCATGTGTACACACAGTTTAACCTTGTATGTAACATTTGACAACACTAAAAAATACAGAAAAATACATTTGTAGCATAAATTCGATTTTAAACCCGTCTGTGTAGCGATTCCCGTGGAAAATAAAATTTAATGAGCTAGGCGATCACGTGGTATCGGGACGTCACTTAAATGACCCACACTCGCACCAGGCCGACCCTTTCCATGCATTCAGAGCATGTTTACAAGTATAGCTTTTGGGTCGAAACGAGCGTCAGAATGAGTTATTGTGCAATATTCCGATGAAATACAAACACTAGTCATCATAGAGGAACAAACAGTTATCTTACCGTTCCATATGAATCGAATTTTATTCAAAATAATGAATGCGAATGTGCCTACAAGTCGACTAGGTTTCGCCGAGCTTGGGCTCGTTTTCAGAATAATTATATCGAATGCAACCAACGAGAGATAATCTACACCAATAAACATACATAGCAAACATATATCGTATCCAGCTACAGAAAGTAACGTGTATAATCTCATAATATCACTAGAATATCGATGTATGAAGGAGGAGTTATTCAATTCATCATAACAACTTAAATCAGTCTGTGAATTTCTATCGGTCCTGTTAGCTCGGTTGGTAAAGGCGTCGGTTCCTTAGCGTTTATTTTGCAATTGGGCGACGCCGGTTCAAACCCCACGCCAAACCATTGATTTTTTTACACTTTTTGGTTTATGTTTTCACGAAGTAATATAAACCAAATAATTGTTATACTATGATGCACTGTTTATAAATATTTTGGTAGTAATTATTTATTCGCCACAAAAATGAAAATATGGGAATTATATAATGATTTTTCTGAATTTTATTTATCCAAATATAATGTAATGGATATATAATTTATTAATTGTATATATTGTACGGTAATATATTGTAATTATATATGTGAAAACAAATGGTGATCTGTCTGGATAAATAAAATTTATATATAATTACCCTATTTTCATTTTTGTGGCGAATAAGTGTTTGGTGTGGGGTTTGAACCGGCGTCACCCGATTGCAAAAGTATGCTTGGAAACCAACACCTTTACTAACTGAGCTAGCAGGGCCAACAGAAATTCGCTCACTGATTTTAGTTGTTATGATACAACGCCTCCTTCATACATCGATATTCTAGTGATATTATGAGATTATACAAGTTACTTTCTGTAGCTGGATACGATGTATGTTTATTGGTGTAGATTATCTCTCGTTGGTTGCATTCGATATAATTATTCTGAAAACGAGCCCAAGCTCGGCGAAACCTAGTCGACTTGTAGGCACATTCGCATTCATTGTTTTGAATAAAATTTGATTCATGTCGAACGGTAAGATAACTGCTTGTTCCTCTATGATGACTAGTGTTTGTATTTCATCGGAATATTGCACAATAACTCATTCTGACGCTCGTTTCGACCCAAAAGCTATACTTGTAAACATGCTCTGAATGCATGGAAAGGGTCGGCCTGATGCGAGTGTGGGTCATAAGTGACGTCACATCTCGGCATCCCGAAAAGCGCGCCAAAAATATGCATATTCGAAAATGTCCGGATGTACATCATTAAATTTGGAATTTCTAATTCATTGATTTTTTTGATTGTTTTTGGCTTGGTGGACATGGAAATAGATAGCAGGATGTAATATAACATGAATTCAAGCCATAGATGTTTTTATTCCCTTTAAGAACATTTATTATAACAGATTCAAACATAGCGGCAACATTAATAATTTCATGAAACACTGGATGCATATAATGCAGTGCAAACGTATTGCATAAATGTTCATATGTCCAAGGATGCATGTCCAATGCAACATTATAAAGTCCTGCAGATGTAGAGTAGCATGTTCTGTAATTCAGGCATCACAGCAACATGCAAAGTCCTGCACGTACAACAACAGTGCAGCAATGTTTGTAAAGTCATGTAGTTATAATGAGTAAAACGTCTTGCAGGTAAAAATAATTTGTAAATCTTTGTCTAGTAATTATTTTCAACTCTTGCGTAATCTTGCATTATGTCTGTAACTTTCAGTTGAACAACTGATGTATAATGAATTTTTTGCATGAGGAGCCACATCAGAATATTGTCCACAGAGAGGATCATCTCAAATCAGCTTAATGCAGCATTCGTTTGAAGTTTCCATAGCAACAGTGAATTTGTGTGAAACTTGCTTTTAAGAATTCATTACAACTTGAGGTGTGCAGTAATGTTCTTCACTTTTAAAGCAGTCTTTTTGCACGTAGTGGGACTTGTGTATCAACTGATGTGTAGAGATGTTGACACCAGCCACTTGCAGAGATCAGAAATGCCAGCTGTTGAGGAAGAACTGACCCATGCCAGCATCAGTTCCAGTCATTGGTGTAGGCCCACGTCTTGAATTAGGCACAGTCTCGTGCGTTGATGAAGAACTTTTTAGAAAAGTAGCTTTACGAAAATGGCAATTTGGAGAGAACTCAGAATTGCATTTTTAAACAGTAATTTGAAAATAACGTGAGCTGACCGGTCGACCTTGGCTGAGTTGCCATTCTAAAATGAAAATGCATAACAGTGAATTAATAGGAGGAAGGGGGGCATCATACAGAAACTGTAAGAGGATGGCGATCAATGGACTAGTTGAGCAGATGTGTGAAGAAGAGGGCGTGGGATTCATAGATTTGTGGGGGTACTTTGTTGGGAGAGAAGAAATGTACATGAGAGATGGCCTCCATCTAAGTGGAAAGGGAGCAGCAATATTCTCAGAGAATCTGCTGAAATCTGTTGACAGTGGGACAGGTTGCATCTATTTAAACTAAATTTGCAGGGGGGACTCGCAGAGAAGCCTGAAACTGGAGGCATAGATAAAGACAGCAAAAATAATTCAGCAAAGAAAGGTCTGGAAAACTGTTCTGAAGCTGGATATAAATGTGTTTGTTTAAATGCACAGAGTATAGTAAACAAAAGAAATGAACTAAACATTATGGTAGAAGATATTGACCCTCACATAATAGGTATAACCGAATCATGGGCAACCACCGATATATCAGATGCCGAAATGGGACTGACGGGATATGTAATGTTTACGAAAGATAGAATAGGAAGAAGGGGAGGTGGAATTATTTTATATATTAAAGAATCTATCCAGGCTTATGAAATAAAATTAGACAGAGAAGCAGATTGCGAAGAAGCTGTTTGGTTTAACATAGTTACAGGAAACTCAACGTTAACTGTTGGATTAGTTTATCGAAGTCCAAACATAAGCATAGAAGAGAATGAAAAAATACAAAATGCTATAAGGGAAGTGAGCAAACGGGACTGTGTTATTATGGGGGATTTCAACCATGGGCATATAAAATGGAAATCTCTACAGAGTATGGGTAGTGAGGACCACAAGTTTTTAGTTTTAGTACAAGATAGTTTCCTTTTTCTCAACATGTGCTAGAACCAACCAGGGGAGAGAATGTGTTAGACATAGTTTTGTCCTCACAGAATGAATTAGTTGACAATGTCAGGGTATTTGAGCCACTGGGGAATAGTGATCACAACCAGATACATTTTACCATCAAAGTAAAATCAGAAAGGAATAGTAAAAAGCAGTACAGGAGAAATGTCCACAAAGGAAACTATAAGGACATAAGGAAATATTTACCAAAGATAGACTGGAATAACACACTGAAGAATAAGACAGCAACAGAATGCTGGAATATCTTAAAGAGTGAAATTGAATGCATCATCGTCAAATTTGTTCCCTTAAAAAACACGGGAAACAGTCCAAAAAGAAACACTTATTGAAAGAAGCCATTAGAAAAATTAAGTATTTAAACAAATGATGTGGAAGTCATATAGACGTACTGGAAATGACGAAGACTACAACATTTATAAAGAAGCACTAAACCAAGCTACAGCTGAAATTAGAAATTCAAAGAGAAGCTATGAACATAAATTAGCTTGTAATATAAATCATGACAGCAAGAGTTTTTATGCGTATGTTCGAAGCAAACAGAAAGTTCAGGATAAGGTCGGTCCTCCAGAAGATAGTGCTGGAAATATACTATCAGAAGGATTCTTAATGGCAGAAGACTTGAATGAGTATTTTAGTTCAGTGTTTACCAGAGAAGACACTAGTTCACTGCCAGTACCAGAGGCTAAGTTCAAGGGGGCAGAATCAGACTATTTAAGACAGTTAATTGTAACCCCAGAAATGGTACCTAACAAAATAAGGGCTATGAAGGATAATAAATCACCTGGAGTGGATGGGATTCCGCCCAAACTACTATTGGAAATTGTAGAACAAATTAGCATACCGCTTGCAACATTTTTCAACTTGTCATTAGAAGAGGGAGTGATTCCTTTAGAATGGAAAGAAGCAAACATACCGCTATTTAAAAAAGGTTCGACAAACAAGTCAAATAATTATAGACCAGTTAGTTTAACATGGGTGATTTGTAAATTATTAGAAAGACTAATTAAAGATCACATGGTGGATTTTCTTGTTAAACATAACTTGATAAACCCATCTCAACATGGGTTTCTAAAAGCGAGGTCATGCTTAACAAATATGTTATGTTTTTTGGAAGATAATACTAAGTGGGTAGATGATGGATCACCAGTAGATATCATCTACTTAGATTTTCAAAAAGCTTTCGACAAAGTGCCACATCAGAGATTACTGCTTAAACTAAAGGCCCATAGCATAGGAAATGGTATAATTAACTGGATAGAAAAATGGCTGATTGACAAGACAACGGGTAGTTGTTGATGGGGAGGTTCCACAGGGATCAGTACTGGGACCTATATTATTCTTAATATATATAAACGATTTGGACGATGATATAGCTAGCAAGGTGTTGAAATTTGCAGATGATACAAAAGTGTTTAGAAGGATTAAAAGTGATGGAGATAGACAATATTTACAAGATGATTTTGACAGGTTGATCAAATGGTCGGAAAAGTGACAAATGTTGTTCAATTTTGGGAAATGTAAATGCCTTCACACAGGACATGGGAACGAATATGTAGATTATACAATGGGGGGAACTGTACTAAATACTACTGTAAAAGAAAAAGACTTAGGGCTGACAATTAGTGCTGACATGAAAGTTTCAGAGCAGTGTGGAATTGCAGCTTCAAAAGGAAATCAAATCCTTGGATTGATTAGGCAAAATATAGCATATAAAAAAAGAACTAATAATACCGCTGTACAAAACAATAGTTAGGCCTCATTTAGAATATTGTATGCAAGCGTGGAGGCCATACCGCAAGAAGGACATAGATATGCTAGAAAGAGTACAGAGGAGAGTGACTAAAATGATACCAAAACTGAGGGATCTTAGTTATGAGAAACGTCTAAAAGAATGTGGTTTAACAACACTTGAGACCAGGAGATTGAGAGGAGATCAGATAGAAGTGTTTAAAATATTGAATGGTTATGAAAATATTGATAGAAATATGTTTTTTTCAGTTAAGAAAGATAGAAAGACTAGAGGACATGAAGTTACATTAGTAAAGGAGCAGTGTAGATTAGACGTAAGAAAGTTATCATTTTCACAAAGGACTGTGAATGAATGGAACATATTATCTGATGATTGTGTGGGTGCTAGTAGTGTGAATATGTTTAAAAATAAAATCGACACATACCTCAGAAGTGCTAGATGTATGTAGATAAAAGGGTTGGACTCTCGATAAGCCAAAGGGCTTCCTTGTCCACCTGCCATTTAGAGTTGATTCTCTGGATGGCAATCTTGTTAAATCATATGTAACAGAGTTATCCATTGGTCGATTCCATGCTCAAATGTCATGGTGACATCATTTGCATAGCAGCATCGACGTATTTTCTGTGATCTGTGATCATTTTCATGCACAAGAAATGGATCAGTTTTGGCCGCTAGAAGGAAATACGCCACCTAGCGGATACTGATATCACTACCACTGGCCCTAAATTTTGGGATTTCATAATTTTCCAATAGATTAACATGTTATGCATTCCCGGTACATTGCATTTTTCAAGATTCTGATTAGTACCTATACTCAGGTGATGTATACCTGTTCAACGATAGAAATAAGCCAGAATATATACTTGTCCGCCGGATAAGTAAGTTTTGAAATCTACTTGTCCGCTAAAATTTTAACTTGTCCGAGTGGTTGTCAAGGGGAATCGAAGCTTTGGAAAAAACGTAAAAAATGTCTCTTATTTTATGACAACAACACAACATTCCTACTGTTTCACTGCATGTACGTCTGGATCGGCTAAAGACTAACGTTCGATGTCTTGGTCCTGGAAGACTGCCGAGTCCGCGTGGGTTATGCGTAATGATGGTTAAAACTATATAATTATTCAAATAACAGGTAGCGATACAGTCTACCATTTCCAAAGTTCATCAAATACGATCGGTGAGTTGAAGCAAGTTCTACGTCGGCTAAACTGAACGATTTACGATTTTGTGAAATACAGCCTCGGTCAATGATGGCTGATGCAGAGTCTATCCTACGCGTATGATAAAGCTATGTCAGTGCGCTCAGCGGATGGCCCTGTTAACGCAGGCACTAAACTCGGTCGAACACTGACGTACAACACACTGGCGGCTGAACGACAAAACGGCGACATACTAAAAAAATTGCAACAGTTCATTTGAATTTCTTAAATAAAAAGTTTACAACGTTGCACGCGTCACTATTTATTGAAAATTTTCACTTATCCACCGGATAACCGTGTAGAGTCATTTTACTTGTCCGGGCCAAAAATCACTTGTCACGGACAAGTGCTATTTCGAACGCTGCTGTTTATATGTATGGCGTTCTTATTTTGTTTTGGCCGCTTTCTCACAACAATATTTTTGACCATTTGTGACAAGGAAAAATTATTTTGGAAAAAACCACAAGCTAGAGAATTGAAATTTTCACAAGTTAGTCTGGAATGTTCCAGGTGCAATGAGCTATTTTGGATGTCAGGTTTATTTTAGGGTTTGTAAACAAGGGTCGGCCAAATACAGTTCTTGTCACGTAAATTAGTGTTGGCGTGCAGTTGCCGATGTTTTCAGAGCCATGGCTTTTTGGAGTTTGCTTATTGCTCAACTGGCTTTAATTACAGTAGTGTGTAGCCGAAATGATGACGATGAAGGCAAAGTTGGGGTGCGGCTCTAAATACAGTAATTTGCCGAAACAAATGTGAAAGTTGGCTCACTGGGTTGTCGGTAGTAATGTTTATAATAAATGAAAAACTTACAGAAAAAACGAAGTCGGATGTATCAATAAAACGTAGTATTACAATTGCCACTGGTGCAAAACAAATCATTACATAACAACCTGTGTCCAAAAAGTGTTCAGAAACAAAGATCAAAACATATGGAAACATTAAAATCCGTAGAAGACACTTTCATCGTGACCGTTGAAGAACGCCACGCCGTTCTGGCAGTGTCGGCATCGCGGACCGTGGCCGTGCACAAACATCTTTAAACATGATGGCATCAGCCGTTTTTGGCAACCGTCCCACACTAGCAGACATCAACTGTAACAACTGTCTGCTTTGTTCAGAGGCTTGCTCGTGGTATCAGGTGTAGATGTTTTAAGCCAAGTTCCAAGCACAACGTTCACACCTTGGCTTTACTGAAGCCAGACTTCACAGGATTGTCAAAACATCACCATTACAAGTGCATCTTTGCACTAACATTTGCCCTGGTACAAGATACAGTGTTATAACCCCACAAGATACATCTGTTCTCAGGGCTGCAGGAGATGATGATTATGACATTGTAATTACCAGCTGTCAATCAAACACCTTTGAAGTCAACACAGCTGGTACAACTGCACTGAACCAGCTCAAGTCTTTTCAATGCATTTATAACATCGACTTTATGATTCTATGTAAAATGGCATAAAATAAAACTTCTCAATAATTAAATAATTTTAGATTTGCCGTATAGCTTAAATGCATGGCTACATTCCGTTCACTGGATGTCTGGACATTCAGCCACCCAGTTATTTTCTGGTAGCATGGTGACTGGGCAGTGGCGTCACCAGACGGACAAACAGGAACATCACCTAGCGGTTAAAAATAAAAGTAATAAATTGCTCTTGCTAAATTATTTGTCATTAAAGCGAGCAATTGCACTGCAATTAGGGAATTAAAAAAATCTTCACCTGAACGGCGCAATTCACTGTGGTCATAAAACGTGTGAAGTCAGAGCCCAAAACCACCTTATTGCGCAAAGTATCATTCCAACAAACAAGGTATTGCAATAGTAAGACGGTATTTGTTATCACTAACTGAATAATTTTTCATGTGGGGGCATATGTCTACAGGGCCGTAAATCATTGTTGCCATGGCAACAGTTATGCAAATTAGCCGATTCTTCACATGATCAACAACCTTCACCAAATTAATATAATCCACAAAATTCATGAAGATGTAAGTTTTCGCCAAGATATGGCCCGTAGTTACTTTAGGACCAGCGGCTACCCTCAATTTAAGAAACAATTTTTTTTCGAACAAAATAATGACGTCATACAAATTCTTAGGTGTAGACAGAAACACTAAATAATATTAAAAACTTATCTAGGTTTCGACATGGCCGTCGTCACCAGGATTTGAATCCTGATTCCTTCGATTGTCGGTCCACCACTCAGATCCCTCAACCACCAATCTCCACCATGGTAACTTATTATGAACTTATGTTAAATACTTATGTTAAATATGTACTCCGACAGTGAAGATGAGTCCAAGAATGAATTGGTTATGTTTATGTTGTTAGTACATGTTTATGTTTCCTCTCAGGAAGACACGTACGACCCAGACATCCACTTTGAGCCGATAGTGAAACTAGAGGCTGTTGAGACGCGGACGTTGGAGGAGGATGAGGAAGAGATACTTAAATTGTATGTTATTAATTAAACTGATTAAATATGGGTACATTAGATTTACTATAACTTTGCGCACGAGAAAAGTGAGGAATTGTATAAATACAGATGTAATTACAGCATTTCAGAAGTTCACATTATCAGTCGATCGTAAACTTTGTAATTTTTACCCCACAACGCTGTGCATAGTAATATGGTAGTTTGAATATCAGACTGTCAATCTGGGCATGTGATCTAGTCGATGTACTGTCGTTTTGAAACATTCTGCGGCTCCACTAGGACCATCACAATGTCTGAATTCATTTATGCATTTTGTTTAGACCCGTAGCAAAGTGATCCCGTGATGTGACTCAACGCTTGAAACCAGTGATAACATATTTACAACTCCGCTCGAATGTTTGACAGGCGAGCAAAGTTGTTCCGGTACGACTTCTCGAGTGAGCCGCACGAGTGGAAGGAACGTGGAACGGGGGACGTAAAGATACTGAAGAATGCGGACAAAGACACATACCGCATTCTGATGAGGCGGGACAAGACACTCAAGATTTGTGCCAATCACTACAGTAAGTCGACAGCAGTGTAGTGTCCGTTGTGGACTAGGTGGATGTAGCATTCACGGTTGTTTTAGCGTTTTGTAGATGTTCGTATTTCCGGTGTTCACACGTCGTCGTGGAATCGTCATCCAGTTCTGTTGCATATGGTCGGATTTTGCCGCAAAGTTTAATCCTTGTGTGCGATGTGTTGCTGTCGGAATCTTTGAATAGCATGGAATTTCCATAGTTAAAAATCAAGGCCATGAAAGTGTGCCATTTTCTAATTGGCACGGAAAAAGCCTGGAATTCTTAAATGGAATAAAAACATCTATTGCTTGAATTCATGTTATATTACATCCTGCTATCTATTTCCACGTGCACCAAGCCAAAAAAATCAAAAAAATTCAATGAATTAGAAATTCCACATTTTATGGTGTACATCCGGACATTTTCGAATATGCATATTTTTGGCGTGCTTTTCGGGATGCCGAGATGTGACGTCACTTATGACTCAAACTCGCATCAGGCCGACCCTTTCCATGCATTCAGAGCATGTTTACAAGTATACCTTTTGGGTTGAAACGAGCGTCAGAACGAGTTATTGTGCAATATTCCGACGTAATACAAACATTCCACATGAATCGAATTTTATTCAAAACAACGAATGCGAATGGGCCTACAAGTCGACTAGGTTTCGCCGAGCTTGGGCTCGTTTTCAGAATAATTATATGGACTGCAACCAACGGGAGATAATCTACACCAATAAACATGCATAGCAAACATTTATGCAAGCAACAACACGGAGACAAATATAGATATGAAAAAGGCCAAATGGATGACGTTTGTTTATTATGGGTAACCAGTGTATAAGCCTTTTAGGCACACTGTAATATTTAAATAAAAGAAATGTGGACTCCACAACCCAATGCCAGGCCTGTGACTGAGCCCATACTAGTCTCCTGAACATCAGGCTGTTAGAGCCCACATTTCAACATATAAAGCAGCAGCGGTATTCCTAGAACAATTGAAAGGAATGACATGTAATCACAGCAGAGCTTGTTATGTGTAGAGTTAATTTTAAAGCCAACATGATTAACTAAGCCAACATGATTAACTAAAAAGTGCCTTTCTGAATACCACGCTATCTGCTGCCAAAAACACTAAATCTAAAATTATACTAATACCAAATGTGGGGGTATTTCGCCACAGGTCACCGAACATGTGACCCCCCCACATAAACAAACCAGGCCTAACCGAAACCATTTTATCTTTTTAAGCTATGCTGATGTACTTCCTGCCGCTCTTATCTGCGCATCAGATTCACCCCGCAATGCTGCCGCGGTAGCTGCCCCAATGAGGAAGCTGTGGCCCTTAAAGCCACTAGTTTGATATCCACAGAAACCCAGCAATCGCTTTAAAGACACATCAAATTCACTGCGTAGCATTGGGGAGCCATCCGCATAGGCAAATAAAGATGATTGTATCTGACCTCTACCTGACTGAAACTCTCATAAAGGAAGCAAGGTATATGGGTGAACCAGGGATGCACTCACCTCTCACCTGGAGGGACTGCGGACCCTGCCGCGTGCTATGTTTGAAACGACGGAAGGAAATTGATATTAGATCTCCTGACATTAACACGTCACCCAACTGCAAACATCCCCCTACATGACTCCTTGATCGCGGTACCATTTCTCCCACCCGCAAATAAGCCTTGACAGCTAGCACCATCATGGCACGGAGCATTAGACATTTATAACGTGATGTAAACACGGTGGGCAATGCAAGCACAAGACGAGTGAGAACAGGCAGAGTGACAGGCAGGCGGACATCAGGGACAGATCCAAGATTACGAGCACCTGCCAAGGCCTTGGCTACAATAAAACACTTAGATGGGTCATCAAAACCATGAATCTTGTGAAAATAAGCAACGGCTGACACAATTGATGCTGGGGCAGCTCCACTAGAATGCAGATGTGCTATAAAGAGTAACATTGTCGACACTGAAGCCGGCAGCTGCGAAGATAAACCAAGCGAAGCATTAAACAAAACAAACTTGTTCCAAGACCGTTCATAATGATCACGTGATGACGGCGCTATAGAAGCCTGCAGTAGCTGGCTCAAAGAGTCCCTAAGCCGGCCGGGGACACCAGGTAAGGCACCCTCACTGGGTTGACATCTGCCCATGGCGCCAATTCCCGGAACCTGTCCACCTGTGAACGGGATAACTTATCAGTGAGAGTGTTAAATCGCCCTGGAATGTGACGCGCTGCAAAATTGATATTATAATGCAGGCAAGCCAATACCAGTGGGCGAAGGAAGCCCATGATGTGTGGTTTGCGTGACGTCTGGTTATTAATTACCGGAACAAGTGCTTCATTATCCGTAAAAAAAGCACACTCTTGTTTGCCCAAGCATTACCCCAAACGTGTATGGCTGCCATGATTGGATATACTTCTAAAACAGCGGCATTGAGTGAACGCCACGCCTCTGGCCACAGGCCCCAAAACCATTCTACTCCACACAAAGCCCCATAACCTACTCCCCCACGCAGCATCAGTGTACAGCTGAAGATAGTCACCTGTTATGAAGTCATCATCCAAGAGGAAAGATTTGCCATTGAAATGTTGCAAAAATTCTAGCCACACTTCTAGATCAAGTTTTGCCTGCCTCGTCAAGCGGATATGATAATGTGGCTAATATGATAAAATACTGCCCCCTCCACCTAAAACCCAACATTGGCCTATCTGCTGGTGAGACTGGTATGATACGGAAAGCCGATTCGACATCTACTTTAGCCACGTACACAGGTTTTGGCGAATCCGTAATAACATCAATGGCATCCTGAATTGTGGCATAAGTGACAGATGATATATCCTTTGGAATGTAAACATTAACAGATGAACCTTCTGGGTGTGACAAATGGTGAATCATTCTAAATTCACCTGGGTTCTTCTTATGGACAACACCTAGTGGGGAGATTCTGTAGTTATGACAGGATGGAGGAACGTCATAAGGCCCCAGCACCCTGCCTAATGACAGCTCTTTCGCTATCTCCTTATCTATAACTTGTGAATATTCATCAGCAGATTTTAAATTGCATACATTGACATCAAACTGGGTTGGCAAGTCAAAACAACCTATTTTAAAACCATGTGAAAACCTATGTACAAGATACTTGCGTAGGTCACTGTCATAACCAGTCAACCTTTCATGCAAAACTGCAGGAGAAACCGGGGAGGGCAACTTACCTCCTGACCCAGGGGGGTGAACCACTGGCAGCTGGTTGTCTACCTGGGAAAAGTGTGTTACTTGAGGGCCCTGGTCTACCTGGGGGGCCTGGTCTAACTGAGGGGTTTGGTCGAGCTGGTGGGCTTGTAACCGGTGGGCTACTGGACTGGGCGTTTCCCCATGGTTTGAAAGCACCGCACAGCGGGATGGCCACTGCCGCCACACGACTGGCACTCGTGTGCAAAGTAGCAAGAGGCTTTGTCACACCACTCCCCCCGATTGTAGACAAAGCAGGGACCGCCATATGTGGACCGGGCCCTACCCTTGCTTGGAAAGGGAGAACTTGCCAGGCGCCTAACTGTCTGGGACGCTTTCAACCATAACTCCCATTTGATGGAGTCCCAGGACCACCCCCTGAGATAACGCAGGGACCTAAATGCTTCATCATAGGTCTGCCAGTCACCCCCTTCCTCAGCCAGTCCCCAGATTATCTCTGCGTACTTAAGCATTTTAACTGTGAGCGACATGTTGGTTGGGAGCAAGAGGTATACAGACATATACAAAGTAAATGCCTGCAGCCACCGCTCGTAGGTAATGATTGCATGGCTAGCCCTGTTGGGGGATGCGCTTGTAGACACACCAGAAGTTAGGTGTGCAGTACCCCCATACATAGCCTGGCTATACTCCTGGTGCGCAGATCGGCAGTGTCCTCGAAGTTCTCATGGACCGAACACTGCAACGGAGGCGTGCCCAACGCGACGGGTGGTGGCGGGTAGGCGAGCAAGACGGGCTGTAGCGGCGTGCCCCCTGAAACAGGCGGTGGCGGCCGTCCGCGAACGTGTCTGCCGAGTCAGCGATGCCCGACGCGCCGGTCGACCACGTCCACGTGGAGCTCGAGGCATTCTACAAATCAAATAACACCGCAGACACAATCTCACAGTAAATAGAACAAGAAATGTTAGATATCGTGAATCTGATTAATGTAGACAAACACTGTCCGCAACAACGCTATCCACCCCAAACCGGCGCATTTTCAATATACCACAAAGTTACTTGTGCCACCAACCAATGTAAATTGTCAGACAAACTGCCAGTATACATACACTGCATAAGTAGATGGGTATACTTGTTGAAAACATTATGCCACAATGGTTCATACACAATATAATAATCGCCTGTGGCCCTCCCACATGTATAAACATGACAACTGTCTAGCATAAAATTTACCGCCATAACTGACAAAACCTTGTCCATGTCTTGTCTGTAAGAGTACATAGAAGTTAGAATAGTTGCCTGTGGCCCTCCCGCAAAAACGTGCATAAACACGATAACTGTATAGCATAAAGTCTACTGGCATAACCAACAAAACTGTCATGTCTCATCCGTAAAAGTCTAAACACAATGTAGAATAGTTGCTTGTGGCAGTCATAACTAAAAAAAATCCGTCCACTCTTTGTATGTAAGTCTACACACAATTTAAAATAGTTGCCTGTGGCCCTCCCACCAAAACGTATATAAATACGACAACTGTATAGCATAAAGTTTACCGGCCTAACAAACAGATATCCTTCCAGGATATGTCAGTCAGAGTCTACACACAATTTAGAATAGTTGCCTGTGGCCCTTCCACAAAAACGTGCCTAAGCACGACAACTGTATAGCATAAAGTTGACCGGCTAACAAAATCCCTGCCATGTCATGCCTGTAAGAGTCAACACACAATTTAGAATAGTTGCCTGTAGCCCTCCCACAAAAACGTATAAACACAACAACTGTATAGCATAAAGTTGACCAGCTAACAAAAGTCCTGCCATGTAATGCCGGTAAGAGTCAACACACACTTTAGAATAGTTGCCTGTGGCCCTCCAACAAACGTATATAAACACGACAACTGTATAGCATAAAGTTTACCGGCGTAAATAACCAATTCCTTCCAAGTCATGCCTGTAAGAGTCTACACACAATTTAGAATAGTTGCCTGTGGCCCTCCCACAGAAACGTGCATAAACACGACAACTGTATAGCATAAAATATACCGGGCATAACTATAAAATTCCCTGTGTGCCTGTAAGAGGCTACGCAAATTAGACTAGGAGTCCGTGGCCCTCCCACGAAACGTGTGTAAATACGACCACTGTTAAACAACTTAAACCAACATGCGGCTAAACACAGTCAATAATATGACAAAAACGGTGAATCCACCAATACTGCATTCAATGTTGACATTATCGCTCAAAAACAACAGAATTTATCCCCGCGGTTATACCAGATCTATAAGTACTCATTGCGTAAAAACTCCACCGAAAATGTGCATCCGAAAGCCATGACAATGCACCACGCCATCCTCGATGTTGGGCATTAAAATATTTACTCGATGACGCGCCCCGTGAAATTAACCAAATATTGCTCCCATTGCGTGAATAATGGCACCCCGCATACTACGGTAAAACCTATAATTCCCAATGTCTGAGAAATGGACTCCGTCCCTGCGGAAAACAGGCCGAATACTGTTCCACAGGCGTTTATGCCGCCAGAAAGAAATTCCGTCAGTGTCGGAACAAAACGCATCAAGGTACCGATTGATCTGGACAACCCGCTCCGCTCCTACCGCGTAACTCGAGTTCCGCCATCTTTGCCGACGACAAACCTGACACACAACAACGCGGCGTACGCCCGTACCGAGCAATCTCACAGCGAGACGTTGGATGTCAATCGCAACCATGATTGGGTTCGGGTAAGATCTCCCATCGAGATCATTACCACCCAAGTGGGTCACGATGACATCCGCCCGACACGAAACTATCCGCGCCATCATGGCCGGCGCCAGGAACGTCTCCAGGGTCGCCCCACGATGACCTAGAAACTGGACATCGCACCGGCGGCCCTGAACTTCGAATCCGGCAAACAGATCTGCCGATTCTACGAACGTACGCAGCCATGAAACATGACTATGACCGATACACAGAACAGAAATCGGGGAACACGCCGACGACATGATAGGGCCGACGACGAATTCAAACTACGAGATGACAAAATGGCGGAACCCGAATCGTGATAATTAAACGCAAATCAAATATAACGAAAATACTCAGCTCAATCCAGCTGAGAGACGTCCAAATCACTCCGATGCAGCGACGAATCGTAGCTGAACCAACGGACGAGAAGAAACAGATGATCGTGCAAAATATAAGAACCAATACAAACTCGTATCAAATTAGACAAACGTCTGCCCCTTTATGCTTTCGCAAACGGAGTGCGGGATCAGCTTAGGATTCTCCCTAGGGACGCGTGCCAGTGCGCGCTGATTGGTTGATTTGATTCTCCCCACGGGAGTAATTAACACGTCCTTGCATAAATTAGCCTCCTCTAATGGGAGGCCTCCGTGTGCTGTTGTCTTGCACAAAGTCCAGTATGCAAATCGGCTGTGCCAGATGTGCACACCATCATATATTGTATCCAGCTACATAAAGTAACGTGTATAATCTCATAATATCACTAGAATATCGATATATGAAGGAGTTGTACAATTTACCATAACAACTTAAATCAGTTAGAGAATTTCCGCTGGTCCCGCTAGCTCAGTGGGTAGGAGCGTTGGATACTTGTCATTCGTTTTACAATCGGGCGATGCCGGTTCAATTCTGACAGCATGCAAACTATTGATTTTCTTTACACTTTTTTTGTTGATGTTTTCACGAAGTAATATAAAAAAATCATTTAGTATACTATGATGCACTGTTTGTAAATAATTTTTATTTTGTAGTAATTATTTATTCGCCACAAAAATGAAAATATGGTCATTATATAACGATGTTTCTAAATTTTATTTATCCAAACAAATATAATGTAATGGATATCTAATTTATTAATTGTAAATATATTGTACGGTAATATATTGTAATTATATATGTGAAAACAGATTGAGATCTGTCTGGATAAATACAATTTAGAAACATCGTTATATATAATGACCATATTTTCATTTTTGTGGCGAATAAATAATTACTAAAAAAAAAATATTTACAAACAGTGCATTATAGTATAAAGTGATTTTGTTTATATTACTTCGTGAAAACATAAACAAAAAAGTGTATAGAAAATCAAAAGTTTGCATGCTGTCAGGATTGAACTGGCATCGCCCGATTGTAAAATAAAAGACAAGTAGCCAACGCACCTACCCACTGAGCTAGCAGGACCAACGGAAACTCTCTGACTGATTTAAGTTGTTATAATAAATTGTACAACTCCTTCATATATCGATATTCTAGTGTTATTATGAGATTATACACGTTACTTTATGTAGCTGGATACAATATATGTTTGCTATGTATGTTTATAGGTGTAGATTATCTCCCGTTGGTTGCATTCGATATAATTATTCTGAAAACGAGCCCAAGCTCGGCGAAACCTAGTCGACTTGTAGGCCCATTCGCATTCGTTGTTTTGAATAAAATTCGATTCATGTGGAACGGTAAGATAACTGCTTGTTCCTCTATGATGACTAGTGTTTGTATTACGTCGGAATATTGCACAATAACTCGTTCTGACGCTCGTTTCGACCCAAAAGCTATCCTTGTAAACATGCTCTGAATGCATGGAAAGGGTCGGCCAGATGCGAATGTGTGTAATAAGTGACGTCACGATACCATGTGATCGCCTAGCTCATTAAAATTTCATTTTCCGCGGGAATCGCTTCACACACAGGTTTAAAATTGAATTTATGCTACAAATGTATTTTTCTGTATTTGTTTAATGTTGTCAAATGTTACATACAATGTTAAACTTTGTGTACACATGGAAAAAGGATTTTAGCTAATGCCTTATTTTTATTTCCTTTAAGTTTCCAGAAATAATACGTTAACAAGAAATCAGAAACTTCTGATGGTATTTCAACAAATGTGGTAACATTTTAAAGATGTGTGGAATCCAAAAAGGTACACAACAACTTTTCAATTCAGTACCCACTCTGCTGTGGCAAGTCTCAGTTGTGGAAGTCATTTCAAGAGAAGCCTGGAATTTTATAATTGTACAAGTTACGAACCCTGCTTACCCCGCCACTCGTGTTTGTGTTCCAGTTCTACCTCAGATGCGCCTGGTGCCCAACTGCGGCAGTGACAAGGCATGGGTGTGGCACACGCCTGCCGACTACTCCGACGAGGAGTCAAAGAAAGAAACACTCGCCATCAGATTCGCCTCGGCAGAAAGTGAGTGGCATGCCTTGGAACGGTTATAAAAGAAATACAGTAAACCTCGGATATAAAGAATTCGCTAAAGTCAAATTCTAGCATATATCGAATTAATGATTTGGTCCTGATTGAGAACAAAACTAATTACTATATACTGTAAATTTTGGATATAACAAATAAATTGGCTAGTCCTGAGTGATTTGCTGTATCTAAGGTTTACTTTATTGCAGTTACACACTTGTATTGTTGTTCCTGTGATAGCGATCATTTGGGATCTTATTAGGGGACTTCTGTCCCACAGCCGACAGATTATATTACTGATGTTATGTGTTGTAAGTTTAAACACAGAATTTTAAGTAACAAATGGATAAAATGACAAAGTCTGCTTGAGGATATGATACGTATTATGGAAAAGCCTTACTGCGATGTGATGGTGTGACGTGCCTACTTCGATTCAGATGCGCAGAAGTTCCGGGAGAAATTTGAGGCGGCGCAGCGGCTGCCTGACATACCAGGCGGAGACAATGGTAGGAACTGTGGGTTAGTTCTCTTATGTTCAGGCCATCCTTGCAAGCCAGGGGTGGTGAGTATACACTACCCCTGGCAGATACCGTACGCAAAGTGCGGAAGTAGTTGTACAGCTGTACGTTGTCCTGTAAATATCTGTCTTGCAGTGGGAACCATGGAAATGTTATGCACAAACGCCCTCGCCTCAAATCAAAGAGCAGTTACTGGAAATCTCAATAAAAATAGCATTACCGTATAAAAATAAAAAACTATTACTTTAAAAAAAATTCTTATAGCTATAAGCAGCTACTTCTTGATTTGACAATTATTGACAAAGTTATTAAGTTATAAAGATACCTGCCCCTGTTTCCGTACTTGTAAATAATGTTTAGTTATCACACAACATATGTAATTTGAATAGCGGAAACGGACAAATGGCGTCATTGATGCACGAAGTTGTATTTCGGGTGATAACATATTTACGACGTGTTTATACTTAAGCTCAATGCTTTTGCTTCTCTGACAGCATTGATTTCGTGTAACATCAGCAGTGAAGACCAACACATCTCGTTGGTTGACTAAAAATCATGACGATCCAAATATGTTTACAAGTGCGGGTTTTCAATTTGCTGCAGCCTGTATTTGCGAAAACTGTACCATCGTACGGCATGACATTTTTGGCGCACATTTTCGCTAAATAACGGATGATAAGTTTGTCAAATAAAGGAATATTTTTAACAACTTTATGCCATTGTAAAGAGTCTTATGTTGTTGACTAACTTGTTCCAATGATATTAAATATGTATAATTTAATGCGGACTGAACGATGTAAGGGTTGCGTCACCAGTGGTGTGTCGTTGTTTAGCACCAGATCCAGCGGTAATGCTAATGTAATACACCCATTCAGTTATTTTTACGAGAGGTAAAGTGTATTCAAATAATGACATCTCCTTCCCAAACATCACATGTACCGGGAGCCCCGGTTGGTAATGGTAAGATTTGGGCAGTTGAACTAATATTAAAGAGATGTAGTCTGTTCGTCTGCCTGAAATTGTTTTGATTAGCGAGCGTAGTAACTTCTGACTGGAAGTCTGCTGTGTTGACCATGGAAAAGTGAGCATTGTTGAACATCAAAGGGTTTAGAGGATTAACTCAGCCCAACTCGGCCGTATTGCTAGTAAAGCTTGTTTTGAAACTGGATGTTTTGTTTACTATTTGAATGTGCACCCGAGGTCGTGCCTTCAAATTGCGACTGTTGTTACGGGCTTACTAAACACAACTTGGCGGGCAGTGTATCTTCAACACAGTTAGTATCGACTTAAGAATATCATATCAATTAATATATGACAAACTAGGAACAGACTACGTCCTTTTAAACACGTGACGTTTTTTACTTACTGACCATGCCTTAGATGACATTTGTGTCATGTTTCCAGCGGGAGAAGACGCGGATGAGAGCAAGGAGGAGGAAGATGAGGAAGTGAACCAGAGCAAGGAGTCGGAGGGTGACTCGGGCACGGAGATGGACAATTGTACAAAGGACTTGAAAAAGCTTGCCGTCGATGACACAAAGGCGGAGGAACCGAGTGAAAAGACGGACTCGGCCGGCGAGAAACCTTCGGAGACGAAACCGACGGCAGCGGGCGAGTTGTGAAGCGTCGACTGTCTGTGATTGGTGGGAATAGTGTTTGATGGAACGGATCGCTGCTGCTGCTACGATAGCGTCCCCTGTAGGAACGACAATGGTGGACGCTGCTTTACTGATGCGAAAGTGAGCAATGATATCTGACGTGACATTGACATGTCTGTCTAGATGTACGTTCACGACAAACCGGTATTTGGCAGTGGTGGACTTGTGTAGTTTCTCCCATCGTTCGTCAGATATCAGCCTGCATGTGTGTCTTGTGCCTATTACAGTATATACCGGTAGTAATCCCCTTTTAGCAACGTTGTCTGTGCATAACTGATCTATGAAAACTCAAAGAAATGTCTCTGTTGCTAGTCCTTAGGTTTAAAACTGCTTCCATAATTCTATGTTTTGCTGGTCTCGTTTTAAAGAACTGTCCACTTTGACATGCTAGTTTGTTTGTGCAAGTGTCTCATTTAGTTTTGATGAACTCCTCAGACATTGTGTGACATTGTTTTTGATGTCCCTTTCAAAATTCTGCACGAAAGGGCACTTACACTGGTTGCCTGTCTAATAACCAAAGGGTTTTTTGTTTTTAATTACAATATTATTGACCTATGCCCTCTTACTTGGACTTACGGTTCATCTCTCTCTCCGCAGTTCTTCGAATCTGATGATACTATGAATATGTAAATGCACTAGTCGACTTTCATTTTAACACCACAAAGGTGATGCATACAACGCCAGGTGTGTGTGTGAACACAGGCAACAGTTTACTTTGACACGTGATATTCTTTGATTGTGATTATCTCCAGTGATTAGCCCTGTGTGTGAACCTTGCTTGTAATTTGTGTATGAAATTTACACATGGTCAAGATGCAGAGAACACAAGATCTAGCATGTAATATTTATGTTGAGGTGTTTACGAGTTATTTTATCGAAAGGTAAACTGCCAGGTGCCTTGTTTAACAACTTATCTAAAATTTGGTTTGGTTACAAACTGCCACAGTATGTATTATCGTAAGCTGTTTTGAGAGGGTATGCCATTTGTAGAGTATTGTAAGCAATGGCTCTAGCTGTGTACGAATGTACTATAATTTGAACATTATATAATACTGGTATGTCTTGAATCAATAGTCTCATGTCATCATGCCAGCTATAAAACACGTTGGTTTCTTAAGAGCACTAGTAACAATTCCTAATTCGTCTTGATAGCTACTCACAGTATCTTATTTCTGAAAGTACTAGGCAACATTATTTTTGTTGCAAAGCAGGCCGGCGATAAGAAATACGTTATTATTCGAGAGAAACTCTGCAAGGTGCTCACTAGCACTACAAATGTTGCTTCTTCGTGAAACTTGTTACAAAAAGATAAATAATATGCCACAGTGAATTTGTTTAATGAAATTTGAAATATTTTTTCTGTTCAGGCATTTTGTTATACTTTGACATTCATTGTAAATTTACACTAAAATTGCGAAATGATGAATCTCTGTTTAACAAAATCTTTCTTGTGACAGGAAATATTGACAAGTTATTGACAAGTTTTACATTAGTGTTTACATGAATCTTCCAAGCGATCATATGTACAGTGAAATTCTTATTTCTGTACCGAATCCTTTGAAGCAATGTACAATGACCCAACATTGCAATTTACTGTCAGTTTTGGGAAGAAATTATGGAAAATTGTAATAATTTTTTAACAGCAGGATGTAATAATATTTAATAAAATATGACATGTTTATGACTCTTTTGAAGTGATTGATATGCTAGGGCTTAGCTTGGTAGAATTGTGTCTATCAAAATCTACCGTTTTAATGCAAGAATCAAAACGCCTTCATGGGATTGATGGGACAGAATTATTATTTCCACTGTGACTAAATGTGAATAAATTTGATCTGGCCTGAAGTTATTCTATTAGACGAAGTCTACTGTGGCTTACCTTAGTTACGTTTTCTCTTGATATGCACTAATTTTACAGATAGATGGATTTAGGATTAGATGTGATTTGGGGGTGTTGAAAACCCTTTCTGTCTCGAGTCATCCATTGTGCATGTTGGTCATATATTTAGATTTTAGTCTGTTAATCGGGTAACATTGGTATCCAGATATTATTTCATGGAAACACACCATTACAAACACCTGTTATGTGCATGATTCGTTTTTTTTTTGGGAAACAATCCTGGCATCTACTGGGGACCAAAGTGTCCTCATCAACAAGGTTTCACTATTATATATATTTACTTGAATATCATGAAGAAAACACAAAACCTAATTTGTAAGGTTATGTTCTTTAAGCTAGTATGTTTCGTCAGTGCAGCCTTGGTTATTGACGGTCTGTGGTGTGGCACCAGCGTTTAACACAAGGAAAACTGGAATCCCTTGGCACAGTCGGTTGTGGTGAATTTGATGGTCACTCAGAATCTGAATCTCCAATACAGCTGTATTAAAGTAGTAAAATTGCCTCGCATAGGCCTTCTAACTCCAACTTTTCTAAACATAAAATAAATTGAAAGCAAACACACATTTGTAATCGCGTGTTCGAGTCCCATAATAGTATTTTTTGTGTTCTTAAATTTGAGGATACCTTTCAATAAGTTCAAAATATCTTCTTGTAACGGTAAACATGTTTTTCTGCGGCAGGCGTTTTGGGAGTTCGTGAAGCCTGTGCAGGTTCAAATTAGTCCGCATGAGGGCGTCGCCCACATTACACAGCGGCCCACTGTAGATTTTATTATTCTTTAACAAGATTGCCACCCAGAGAATTAATTCTAGATGGCAGGTGGACAAGGAAGCCTTTGGGCTTATCGAGAGTCCAACCCTTTTTATCTACGTGTGTCCCCCCCTTCTGAGGTATGTGTCGATTTTATTTTTAAATAGTCATGCTTCTAGCACCCACCAATCAGCAGGTAATCTGTTCTACTCATTTACAGTCCTTTGTGAAAATTATAACTTTCTTATATATATATAAGCTACACTGCTCCTTTACTAATGTAACTTCATGTCCTCTAGTACTTCTATCTTTCTTAACTGAGACAAAATATTCCTATCAATATTTTCATAACCATTCAATATTTTAAACACTTCTATCTGATCTCTTAATATCCTGGTCTCTAGTGTTGTTAAACCACATTCTTTTAGGTGCATTTCGTAACTAAGATCCCTCAGTTTTGGCATAATTTTATTCGCTCTCCTCTGTACTCTTTCCAGCATATCTATGTCCTTGCATATCGCCTCCACGTTTGTGTACATTATTCTAAATGGAGCCTAACTATTGTTTTGTACAGCGGTATTATTAGTTATTTTTCCTTATACCATGGGAGCGGAGGGGAGGCAACTGCCCCATGGAATTTCTCCGAGAGGGGGCAGAGATATGGTTCTGACCCCCATTAATTGAGAGCGTGAATGTTGTTTTTATGGCGAGCGTCAATGGCGGGTGGAAATCAAAATTTTGTGAGATGATTAATGTGTATTTTGTCGACTGTGAAAAGTGTGTGCAATTGGAGGGCAGGCATATGGTTTTCTGCACCCCTTCAAATAATACGCGGCGTGACGGCGAAACAAATTTCCAAAGCCAGTCTTTCCAATCTATGGGACGCTTAAAGGAAATAAAAATAAGGCATTAGCTAAAATCCTTTTTCCATGTGTACACAAAGTTTAACATTGTATGTAACATTTGACAACATTAAACAAATACAGAAAAATACATTTGTAGCATGAATTCGATTTTAAGCCCGTCTGTGAAGCGATTCCCGCGGAAAATGAAATTTTAATGAGCTAGGCGACCACGTGGTATCGTGACGTCACTTATGACACACTCGCATCAGGCCGACCCTTTCCATGCATTCAGAGCATGTTTACAAGGATAGCTTTTGGGTCGAAACGAGCGTCAGAATGAGTTATTGTGCAATATTCCGACGTAATACAAACACTAGTCATCATAGAGAAACAAACATTTATCTTACGGTTCCACATGAATCGAATTTTATTCAAAACAACGAATGCGAATGGGCCTACAAGTCGACTAGGTTTCGCCGAGCTTGGGCTCGTTTTCAGAATAATTATATCGAATGCAACCAACGGGAGATAATCTACACCAATAAACATACATAGCAAACATATATTGTATCCAGCTACATAAAGTAACGTGTATAATATCACTAGAATATCGATATATGAAGGAGTTGTACAATTTATCATAACAACATAAATCAGTCAAAGAATTTCCGTTCGTCCTGCTAGCTCAGTGGTTAGGCGCGTTGATTACTTGTCATTTATTTTACAATCGGGCGACGCCGGTTCAATCCTGACAGCATGCAAACCTTTGATTTTCTTTACACTTTTTTGTTTATGTTTTCACGAAGTAATATAAACAAAATCATTTTATACTATATACAACGCAGCTTACGTCATAAATACTACACACAAAAAAGTCAAACCTACGTCTCTGATGTCTTTAAAAACTACAATAAATTAATATTTTCGATGCTACACATTGTTCATCCACCAAGGACTTGTGTAATGTTACACATGTATTCTTGGCTGGCTGTCGTAATACACTTGAACCTAGTTAGATCGTTTCTGATCCAATACGTCACTGCTTACCTACGTCATAAAAGGTAAGTTCTTATATGGCGCAGTATCCAGTCATCAGGCCTGCTCAAAGCGCTTTACACTTTACTCCCTGGCAGACCTGTTCAATCGAACACCATCTCGATTTCTCTTGGAAGCATTCAGCCACGCTGCAATTAAAGCGTGAATACTATTCGTACACAAACATACACCACTGTCTATAGTCAGGTACTCATTCATACAGCTGAGTGAACTGGAGCAATGTAGAGTAAACGAACTTGTCCAAAGTATGACACCGCCGCACAGAATCTGAACCCGCGTTCTCTCAGTCGAGAGTCCGGAGCTCTTACTGCTGCGTTACTGTCGTTCGCGCGTGATCTTAGTAGTTGTTTATTTACATCGATATTTCAGAGTAAGACCGAATGCGTTTAAATTGAGTTAATTGTTTAATCTTAAACAATTATGTAGACTCTAATCTAGCCAAATTTGTTAAATATATAAGGTCGTTGTTTCCTTTTTCATAAATGTAATTCACGTAATTGTGCTATGTTAAATAATGTGTTATGTATTGAGTAATTAACACACATAGTGGTTATGTTATTGTTATATATATTACAGTTAACTATTAAAAATGTATACGAATATTTCTTATATCCCAAAAGGGGTCGGATGAAACAATAAAATAAATTGTCATTTGTCGATTTATTAACAAGATAATTTATTAACCGGGCGTTGGGTCTATGCATATTGACAGTGGGTGGCACTGACGCCATTCAGGTAGCTACAAAAACCGCATATCTCAACTCATAAATATTACAGACGCATGTTACTAAAAATGAAAAGACACTGCTAACAGTGTATACACAAAATGAAGATATACAAACAACCTTGGACAACAACATTATTGTATACTTAACATCATAGCGTGGTCTACAACCTTTGTCGTAGTTAGCGTCACTTCAGAAACAAACAATATGTATTTCGTCAGCTGTAAGATCGCGAACATTTGATATGCCCCATACACACGTTCACGTGCAGCTTCTGCGGAATGATAGGTCACCAACGGTAAACCGCGCTACAACCCCAACATCACGCCGGGCGGTGCGGTGCGGTCACGACGAAGGTGCGGGGGCTGTATGGGGGCGTCGTTGCCCTCACTCGAGTGTTCTGTGACAACTTCAAGTGTTTCCCGTCACTAATAACTGGTAGACTGCCGCGGCCCTACAGTGTTAGGTGCGACGGACGTTATATAGACGGTTCGAGATAAGATATAATTTCCTGGTCGTTAATGTGTCGCGCATAAAAGTTTGAAATCTTAATGTGCTGTTGCTTTTAGCATACCCTATAGTTATAACTAACAAGACGTTATAACTATAGGGTAGGGTCTAGCTAGGTGGTGTGTGCTTGTATCTGGGCCTAAATGTGTCCAATGAATATTGTTTTTCTCCCAACTGTCAGGCAATGTTGTGTGCCTCGGAAGTGCGTATGGAGAAGTCATTACTGTGAACCTACGGTTCGGTAGTTTGACTTCCACTGGATTCGGTTTATCACTGTTTTTGTTTGTCCGACACTTTAACAGCTACACCGCCACGCTCCACCAGGGGGTTTCTGGTTTCCCGGACCCCGCTAATCCTGCACTGCTGTACGATCCATATGACAATGTACAGGGAAACATGCAACATCTAGCTTTATAGGAACCCCCCAACATATAAATTCTGTGTACGTCCTTGAAGTGTGTGTAGATTCGGCTATTTCCGGAATGGCCACATAGTTTGAATTAGATCGCTGACAGAACATTGCGCATTCCATACGAAACTATGTAATTCGTGCCCCGTCGAACATGTCGCCTACGCAGCGATTCTTCAAACATGTTCCGAGGCAAACGTTGCGTGTCGTATGAAGACGTGTCACGCTGTCACGGCTACGGTTATTGTCGCGCAACAGTCGATACGCCGGCGGACAGCTAATCACATACGCACACAAAGATTGGCTTCCGTACGCTTCAGGCGTTTGGTAAATACTCCACATTCAAGTACAGGGTGTTAAGTTCTGGCTGGAGGATTAAGTGGCCCTATAGGGTAATTTCAGCTTAAATAATACGCCCTATTTGTGATCGGCTTGATGACAAAGAGCTTCATGTTTGTGTTGGCGAGTCAGCGGAGGATAAACATTCAATATTAATTATGACATTGCTATGATGCTTCTAGTTAATATGCATGGCACAAAGGTAGCGTACGTTCTGCCGGTACTATGGATAGTCAATGAGTTTCAGTATTCATAATTTCGTCATGAACGTTTTTAATCATTGACTAGTTAGTTGATACAGAATGTGAACAAAATCCACGTCCTGCATTCCTTTAGGAGCCCCTCCTGTTCAGACATGCCGGTTATTCACGTGTATTCCCAAAAGAGGACAACAATGTTACATCAAAAAAATACGACTCACCTGTTAATTTCCGAGAAAACATCTTTCCCACTGTTCAACATAATTGTATACGGGACCGTAGAATTATGCCGGAGGGAACGAGCCAGGAAGAGACGTAGGGAGACCACACGAGGGAACGAAACACCGAGAAATAGCGAGATACACACACACACACACACACACACACACACACACACACACACACACACACACACACACACACACACACACACACACTACACACACACTCACACACACACACACACACACACGCACGCACACACACACACACACACACACACAAACACACACATACGCACGCACACACACACACACACACACACACTCTCTCTCTCACACACACACATGCGAGCGCGCACCGATATATAGAGTAGTTAGTATGTATTTCCCATTTATTAATGAAGAGCATTATGAGACTTGTACTAAAGATACGTAAATTTCTGGAAAAAATGTTGTCGAATCCATGTTGACGAAATTTCTCAGCTAGATGACAGCATACGTCAACACGTTTCAAAGATGTTGATAAGCTAACATTTCTACAATATCTCAAAAACTCTAACATGACTTGCGATGGGAAGTATACAACTAAACTACGATGACTGTTTTCAATCGGGCAATTGATGTCTTGTCGGTAACGAACGCGTTTGGGCAGCGACCGTGGTTGAAACGCATATGTCGTTACAAAGGTTTCCCATTAATTAAGGAATGCATTCAGCCGAGCAGCGTGCCTGTTAACGATCGGCCCTCGTCGTGTGTTGGACACGCGTCAGCGTTGTGTGTCCAATGGCAATACAGCAACAACATTCTATGGAGGTGTTCATAAAGTGGTTACGTGAGTCACCCTTCCGTGCTCGGTACATTCATCGCACATTGCTCGGTGAGTGAGCACGACCTTGTGAAGTATTCGATTTGGTGAACTGGCCAGTCGGTGCATGGTATAATTTGCTGTGATTTTGGTATCGTAATTAATAGGTAGTGTGAAATTATAGAGTGCGTGGCGGGTGATGTCATAGCATGTAATGTTTGGGTTAGAGGTGGCGGACATACCACACACACTAGGGAGCTCACCACACACACACACACACGCACGCACGCACACACACACACACACACACACACACACACACACACACACACACACACACACACACACACACACAGACACGCACACACACGCACGCACATACACACGCACACCCACACACCCACACACACACACATACACACACACGTACGCACGGACATACACACACGCACATACACACACACAAACATACACAAACACACGCATGCACACACACGCATGCACACACACACGCGCAAGCACATACACACACACGCACGCACATACACGCACACACACACACACACGCACGCACATACATACACACACACACACACACACACAAACACACACACACGCACACACACATGCACACAATTACGTGCGCACACGCACAGACGTGCACGCACGTACACACACGCACGTACGATGACAGAATCCGGTAATGTTTTGGCGAAAAACGACAAGGAGTATGTTCCGCGTTGATTTTCTCGAAAATAAAACTATCTGATTTAACATAAACGCTAATGTAAGTTTGTGACAAGACAACAGTCTACGGTTTTTAGAAAAATATATTCGTAATTATACACCCTGTCTGCTACTGGTTGTAATGGGAAACCGCATACTAATACACTGTACTTGACAGGAGAGGCGAAGAAAGCACAGTTGACGTTAGCGTCGATGTTTCAGAGTAAACAAGTACGACAGCTGACAGTCCTTACACCTCGTCATCCCAGAGACGGTGTCAACGTAAAAAGTTACTATATCGTTTTACTTCATCGTTTTACGAATGGGATGCAGTATACGGTGTTGAATATGGAAAGACGTCATTCACATGTTGATAAGTTAGCTGTCGCGTCACCATACGGTTCAACTAAATAAACTTTCGTAAAAAATTTAATCAATTTTCGTTCGCAGTACAAGCTCAGCTGAAGCAAGACAAAACTAGTTACTTTCTCCAGATTCACTCAGTATGAAGCGACTCATTATTGATTCTTGAATGTTCTTTTTTACAAGAGCACTTTAAAACATTCTATTTTAATCAATATTTTAGGTGCCATATTGACTTTTAGACGTTGTATTAAGTTTTTATTAATTATCATTTGTTTATGTGACACTATAATAATAATAAGAAGAATTTTAAAGATACCCTTTATGTATTATGTTTAATTAATTATTATTTTATATGTAAAGCGCCTTGAATAGTTTCCAACATTTCAAAAGCACCCCCCCCCCCCCGTGTTCGGATGTAATCATTTCAGCCGAGACAGCGGAGACAAGCTGAACAAGATAAATTGACAGCAGCGGCCGCTGGCATGAAAAATGAAATGTTCAACATTTAACGAGTTCACAGAAGAGAAGCTGAATTTACACCGGCGCAGCGGCGAAAAATGTCCAACAGCATTTAAAATAAAAACCGAAGAAAGAAGCCGTGTTCTTCAAGTGGAAGTACTCGAAAGAGTAACGGTACATCAGTGTGTTTTGCTCTGTTAACTTTGACTGCCACATGGTAGTAGCTATATATATATATAAATTACGTATCTTTTGTTGGAGGCAACAGTTTGGCGACGATACTATTTAAACTGTTCAATGTCGACCGCAACTTGCTTTCTGGTTAAACACGCCGTTGGGTGACAAATCGTGTGCGTTCTTTATTGCTTTGTTGTTCGGAAGACGGATTCGTTGACGAGATGACAATAAACACGACCCAACGGGGTGATCGAGACGTATGTCCCCCGGAGGAAGTGAACACAGGTAGAAGGAGAGTGTATCAGGTGACGGTTGTCACTTCTAGGTGACACTGACGAAGTGGCAACCCGCAACGACGACGTTGAAACGGTGACAATTACGGCAGTGATGCATCGACAAATATAATGATAACCCTGGCAACGACGAAAGATCAACATTAACAGTAATAACTGCGAAAATGAAAATAAAACACGCGCACACGCACTTACACATACGCACGCACGCACATAGTACCACGCACACATGTAGACACACACACACACACACACACACACACACACACACACACACACACACACACACACACACACACACACACACACACACACACACACACACACACACACAACGCAGTAGCGCAGCGGTAAGATCTCCGGACTCTCGACTGAAAGAACACGAGTTCGAATCGAATCCTGTGCGGCGGTGTCGAACCTTGGGCAAGTTTGTTTACTCTACATTGCTTCAGTTCACTCAGTTGTATGAATGAACACTTGGCTATAAACAGTGGTAGATATTTGTAGAATAGTCTGCATTAATTGTAGCGTGGCTGAATGCTTCCCAGAGAAGTCGAGATGGTGTTCGATTGAATAGGTCTGCCAGGGAGTAAAGTGTAAAGCGTTTTGAGCAGTCCCGAGGAATACTCAAATATATACTGCGCTAAGTAAGATATATAAAAACTTACGTTTACCTTTTACACACACACATATTGATTATGGCCTATGTTAAATGTGTTTTAACATCCGTATGAACAATAAGCACCTACAAGAGAATGCAACGTCGAAATGACTGCTCCAGTTAATGTTTTACAAACCATCTGCTTATGTCCTTCACAGCTCTCCTTCTTTCCACTATCAAATCCATTAGTCCATGTTAAGCGACTTCACGATATACTCGAAACACCTGCCTCCCGTATCTCATGTGATTGACACGCACGTTTACTTTTTTGGCGCTTTCTTTCTCCAACCCGTGTTTACTGTAATAGAGCCATTGTCAGACGAGGAACGCCGCAAACCGCACATCTCAACTGTAATAGGCAGACATGTTATGGGTTTTCTTTAGCGAAATACACACTCTTCATTACTCTGTACGATGCCATATGTACCAGGGCCGCCGATCGACTGAGTGCCATTCGGCAGTCTATGCATGCATGGTCATGCAGATTTCTTGGTCTTCCCCGACGCTCGGGATGTTAACAAGCGTGGGAAAGAAACACAAGGCACGACCAAGCAGCTGCATGCAAACATGCTAACTTGTGATATAATGCATTTTCGTAGAATTTGTAAAACCAGGGCACGCGTTCATGATAATGAATGTCTATTCCTTCAAGTTGCGTACACAGATGGCGTGTTCCCTGTCTTCAGGAGTGAGGTTGGCTTGGATAGGTCGACATTTTCTTTTCTTTCTCTTCCTCCTCTTGCGCTTGCAATACTTTTTCTACCATCCTTCTCCATTCTCCTCGGTCTTTTACTCTTTTTTCCATTCCCCTTTCCGTCCCTCCGGGTTTCTCTTTACGCAATCCTCCCACCTCAGTCTCGGTCGCCCTCGTCTTCTTTTTCCCTCCACTCTCCGGGCATCTGCTTTCTTTGCCATCCGTTCTTCTCCCATTCGCTCCACATGTCCTGTCCAGTTCAACCGACTTCTCACCAACTTCTTCTTGAAACTGTCTTTCACACCAACATCCTCCCTCAGCTCTTCCAATCTTCGTTTATTTATTCTCTTTACCCCTGCAATTCGCCTGACCTAGTTGTTTTCGCACACTTGTACCCTCTCCTGTTGTTCCTCTGTCATTTCTATAGTTTCTAGGCCATACAGGTAGGCTGGTGTGACAGTGATGTCACACATGTGTATAAGACCTTTCCCTTGAGTTTTCGCGATATGTGCCTGTCTACCATTACACCTTCTACTTTCCTCCATGCATTCGCCCCTGCTTGTAGTCTCCTGTGAATTTTTGTCTCTGAGAAGCCATCCCCACATACCGATCCGCCCAGGTATACAAAACTGTTTCTTTGTTTTAGTTTCTTCCCCTCCAGGTGTATTTCCAGCTATTTGCATTGTTGCCCAGCCCACAGCACCTCTGTCTTCTCCAGATTCACTGTCAGTTCGTGTTTGCTGAAGATATCCTTCCACTCTATCAGTTGTTCCTGTAAATCCGCTTCCCCGTCCGCTACAGTAGTGTCTGGAGAATATCTCTCGTATTGGTCGTTCTACTTATCAGTTCCATCATTGCAATAAACAGCAGTGGGCTCAAGGCACTCCCCTGTCTCAAGCCAACGTTCACTTTGAATTCTTCTGAGATTCCAGGTCCATGTATGTCTCCCTTTCTTTTCCATACCGGAACTATTAGCCCTGTTCTTCACACCTCTTGGATCTTTCCTTCTTTCATGCAGGTGTTAAGAATGTTCTTGTCCACCAGATTCCAATGCGTACGGCCACCACCAGCATTTCCACTCGTACTTCGTCGATACTTGTCGCCCATCCTTTCCTCATCTTCTTCATTGCTCTCTCTACCTCTTAATCCACAATCTCCTTCACCTTTACTTCTCCCTCTACTGCACTTGGCAGATCTAGTACTCTTCCCAGAACTTTAGCACATCTTTCCTGTCCGTAACTAGCTTTCCATTCTTGTCCGTAATCAGTGCTCCAGTGTTTACATCCTTGCTGTCTTCATCCATCTCTCGAGCCATCTTATATACCATCTTCTTTCCACTGTCCTCATCTAGCTTTCTGTATAGCTCCTCTTCCATTTCTATCTGTGCTTTATCCACAGCTCTCCTAGCTGCCTTCTTTTTCTGTCCATACAGCTGCTGTATGACAATGCCCGGTTGTCCTCCATTCCCCTTCATCCCTTCCATTTCTTTCCATACCTCTCTCTTTTCTCCAATTGCTTTCGCTACTTCTTCGGTCCACCATGTTTGTTGTTCTCTTCGAGGAAGCTCCTCCCTTGCCAGATGTTCTGCCACATAGCTCCTCTGCTGATCCAATGAAAGCATCCTTAAAGTGCTTCCATTCTTCCTCCGCAGTTCCTATTGTTGGACCCAGTTTCTCACATTCTGATATAACTCTGGCTTTATATGCTCTGGCTATGTCCCCATGACATTTCCATCATTTAATGGTCTTTCACCCCATACTTGTAGTCTCCCTCCTCTTCTGTATACGCATAATGAAAACGAGGTGCTTGTGTTGCATAGTCACGTGTTCACCAGGGATGACCTTACAGTCCTTCACCCGCCACATTTGCTGTTTCCTCACTATCAGCAGGTCCAGCTCTGTCTTATGGTGGCCACTCCTATAAGATACTTTTGGAAAAATGACTATTTTCGTAATGTTTAATTATGATGAGGCGTTTTGAACAGAAGAATACATTTGGAATATATTAAAATGTGATTGGGTGAGTAGCTTATTTGCATAAATCCAAAATGGCCACCATAAATAAAAATATTGCCATATTTTTTCTGTCAGATAACATATTTTAGTAATGTTTAATTCTGATAAGGCGTTTTGGGTGGCAGGATGCATTTGGAATATATTAAAATGTGATTGAATGAGTAGCTATTTGGTGGACATATTGGATCTATGCAAATCAGCTACTCACACAGTCACGTCTTAAGATATTCCAAGTGAATCATTGTATCCAAAGTCCCTTCTTAGAATTTAAAATTACTTAAAGGAACTAAAAACAAGGCAACAACTAAATTAATTTTCCATGTGTACACAAAGTATACCAGATGTTGGAAGTGTTTCAAAACAAATGTCTCAGGAGGAGTCTACGAATCTACTGGCCAAATAAAATCTTTAACACGAAACTCCAATAAAGGACAGACACCCAGCCCATCTCTCTTGAACTTAAACGCCGCAGATGGAGATGGGTCGGACACGTCTGCAAAATGCCTCTGACATCCATTCCTAGAGTGGCCATGCGCTGGAACCCTGGTGGCAAGAAAGCGAGGGGAAGACCCAAGGAGACATGGAGGAGATCAGTGGAGCGGGAGATGAAGACACTCGGGTGGAGCTGGGGCCATGTAATGAAGCTGGCAGCAGACAGACAACGTTGGTGTCGGACTTATGTGTGAACCCACACGAAGAGGATTAAGTAAGTAACACAAAGTATAGATTTGTATGTAACATTTGGCAATATGAAAAATACATAAAAATGCTTTGATAGTTTAAATCAGATATTAAACCCATCTGTTTTGCGATTCTCGCGGAAACTTGATAGTTAATAAGCTAGGCGATCACGTGGTATTGTGACGTCAGAGGCGCGAATGTCGCGCAGTATGCCAGCACTTTCAATACATTCAAAGCATGTTTGCAACGATAGATGTTGAATTAAAGCGACCGTCAAAATGAGTTATTATGCTGTACTCCGATGTAATAGGCCCTACAAACACTAGTCACAATATAGGAACAATAATTTATTTTATGGTTCCATATAAATCCAACACCGTTGAAAAATGAAGCAAGAGAACCTCCAGTCAACCTGACAACGTCAACAAGACAAGCCGACCGTAAAAACCTTCGCCGCTTCAGCTTATTTTGACACACACACACACACACACACACACACACACACACACACACACACACACACACACACACACACACACACACACACACACACACACACACTCGTTATTTTAATTAACGTTATATTTTTTAAATAACCGCAGCTACTTCCCCCAAGCGGAACTATTTTCCTCAAAGGGGTATGTGGGTGGAGTGGGAGTGTTACGCACCCACAGCAACCCCAGCCAACGGGCCTGCGTATGTTGGCCTTCATAACGTTTACATTTCATGCAAATCCGTATTTAACCGGGATAACAGTTATGAAACAAGGAAAACCGGGATACGGCCATATACCTCTCAAACTAAAACATCCATATTGTATTGTACACAGGATATATGTACGATGTGACAGGTCTGAATTATTATGTAACAGTAGCGCAGCGGCAAGAGCTTCGGACTCTCGACTGAGAGAACCCGGGTTCGAATCCTGTGCGGCGGTGTCGAGTGTCTTACAGCACGTCGCAAATTACACTTGGTTAGGCTTAAGTAATGTGAAGGCGGGTCGTTCAGCCATGCGATGGCATTGAATGGGTTGTAAACACCTTTGTTTCCCAAACGTAAGCTGTACGGCGTAGTAGTGATTAAACTCACTCAGGAAATAGCAATTGCTATGGCGGTTGAAGTGTTCTGTATGAAGTCTTTGTCACGAAGGTAGCTAGGTTGAATCGGGGGCTTACGCTTCTCAATGCAAATGTGTTAATATACACCGAGTAACACGTAGTAGGCGTGTATGAGGCGAGTGGATGTTTGCCAAGAACTGACATAGGCTAGAGCTGTCGGCAAGGCGAGACTCGTAAACATTACGGATTCTTCACAAGTGCGCCATTGTGAACCGGTTGGAAACAACGCGACACAAGCAATACTGCGTACATACTAGCAACGCCCGCACCCAGGCACGATTTCACACACGCACGCACGCACACACGCACGATTTCACATACACGCACACGCACGTCGCATGCACATACACTCTATATATCCTTCTTACTCTCCCTCCCTCCTCCCTCTCTCCCCCCTCTCACTCTCTCCTCTCTTTTGCCTAGTTGTTTCCAGCACTCGGCAACGTTCTATTGACTGACTAGTCTGTGTATATTGTGGTTACAATGTTATGATCTTATGAGGTCTCACTCAACTAGCCAGCCTTTTTCAGAACATTATCGCCAAGCCGACCTTTCTATGCTGGCACTGAGGGTGGTTACTGCGAGGGTACTTGTCGTCCTCGGTGGTTCTTTTACGTCCCAAATTGAGATGGGACCGACATTATCTTGATCTCCAAATCACGAGGGATATACAGTCCCCAATGTTGAGAACCAGGTTTTTATACCAAATATGCTTGCTCGGTCCATGTTTCGAAATCTGAACGCTGGCATGCGAGGCGGATGTGCTAAATACTGCACTATCGCGCTCTCACAGTAGCCACAGTTGCCTAACACAAAGTGTCACTTCATTCTTCCAATGATGTTGGAAGTGTATGTATGCAGAATATTTATAACCTTCATGATGTATTATTTTACATAATGCTTTTCACTATGAGTATGTCTGGAAATTCGAATATCGTCCACGTCGCATTGCATTAGAATGTCAATTAATATATCAATATTGAAACATGTATTTGTTACATGTGAAAAAATCTTCTGTTCGGCGGTTTTAAAGAATAAGTGTGAAATGCGAAAACAGATTACATGCGTTTGTATAATGTTATAGTATTTATATTTAATGGTGATTGGAAAAGGAAAATAGCATAGCGACAGGGGCAAAGCTTATGCGTTCATGGCACTCACTGGTGACACTCTGTCTTTGTTAACGCTGTTAACGTTGTATATTTGCACGTGCGTATTCACCGCTAGCGACACCGTTTTGTTCGGAGACATTTGTGTTTGTTTATTTCTTTCCGGTTGATGTTTCGAACGTCAACAGAAAACGGGGTCATGTTCTAGTTAGACTTCCTGTCCGTTGCACACGAAGAAAAATGCAGTGTATTTTTGAGAAATTATTTGTTTACAAAATCCACATGCTGTGACATAAGTGCATTTGAGTAGGGAGATTTTCATGTGTGATTGTAGAAGGTGTTGACTGTAAAACGGTGGATTTCTAGATGATTTGAATATGGGGAAGGATATTTGGCAACAATTTGCCTGTGTGACCTGTTTGCGGAGTAATTCTTGCCTGCATTTGTAAATATTGACGGGTGTCACGCATACATGCATTTTACGAGAGCTGGAAGTACGCAATTTTTGTTAAAATCTATCGGCATGTCAATGAGATGATGATAACAGCAGGTGAGAAGTTTAAGACATTTCATAGGTCACGTTTTCTTATAATCAGACAAAACGTGGTCGCCTATGGGAAAACCAACAGTGGGCTGACCCCAAACGGCCATCCATCGCTGGTGCTTGACGAAACGAGGTCATTTGAATGCATATACACACAAACACAGTTGACACATGACTGGCACTCCACGATCGATGACAATGATTTACAGCTGCAACTATTCAACCGTGTCGAACATGATGGATCGTTCAGTCATTCAATCGTGTCCTCTTGTGATGTAGTTACAGGTTAAAGTTTGCATGTTGTGATCTCATACTCCCGATCTCCTTATCACATCTTGTCTGACACACAATATAGAGAGTAATCGACTGCACCCATTTCTATCGTCAGCCATTCTTTAGGACAGAGAGCACTGCTGACTTACCCAGTTGGTGGCCATGTTAATGTTTCTGTCAGATTATAAGAAAACAGCATCTGAGAAACACCCAAATTGACAGTAACCACGGTCGTCTGAATGGTTCCAACGACTACGCACAGAGTCTAGAACCCGTTACCTCTTGGTACACTGGATAGTGTGGTAACAGTGGCTGTCACTAAGAAAACATGGGATGGTGTCACAATTGAACAAATTTATTCATGTATCACTGTTGAAAACGCGAAACAAAAAAACTGCCTGCAGGTTATAAACAGACAGACAGACAGACAGACAGACACAGAGACAGAGAGACCGAGAGACCGAGAGACCGAGAGACCGGGAGACAGAGAGAGAGAGAGAGAGGGAGAGGGAGAAAGAGAGAGAGAGAGAGAGAGAGAGAGAGAGAGAGAGAGAGAGAGATGGAAAGCCAGACAGACAGATAGGCAGACAAATAAACCGACAAACCAACAGACAGACACACAGACAGACAGACAGAGAGACCAGAGACCAGAGACCAAAGACCAGAGACCACAGACCAGAGACCAGAGACCAGAGACCAGAGACCACAGACCAGAGACCGAGAGACCGAGAGATGGACAGTTGGAGAGCCATACAGACAGATAGGCAGACAAGTAAACCGACAAACCAACATACAGACCGACAGACAGACAGAAAGACAGACAGACAGACAGACAGACAGACAGACAGACAGACAGACAGACAGACAGACATACAGACAGACAGACAGACCGACAGACAGACCGACAGACAGACAAACAGACAGACAGACAGACAGACAGACAGACAGACCGACAGACGGTCAGACAGATAGACAGACAGACAGACAGACCGACAGACCAACAGACCGACAGACAGACAGACATACATACAGACAGACAGACAGACAGACCGACAGACCGACAGACAGACAGACAGACAGACAGACAGACAGACAGACAGACAGACCGACAGACAGACAGACAGACAGACAGACAGACCGACAGACAGACAGACAGACAGACAGACAAAACGATAGAAAGAAAGGGACACACTTATTGTGTTCTTCTACTTCATCTCCTCCCCACCCGACAGACCGACAGACCGACAGACCAGACAGACAGACAGACAGACAGACAGACAGACAGACAGACAGACAGACAGACAGACAGACAGACAGACAGACAGACAGACAGACAGACAGACAGACAGACAGACAGACAGACAGACAGACAGACAGACAGACAGACAGACAGACAAAACGATAGAAAGAAAGGGACACACACTTATTTTGTTCTTCATCTCCCCACCCGCCGCTAACGGACGGTCGCGAAAGTTAATAAGCCAGCCTCTGCATGAGCGCGAAACAAATTTGGACCTAATAATATGTTCCCACAGACTGTATCAAGGAATGACCTTTGTCAACAAATGACTAACTAAACACAAAAAACCTTTGATGTCTACGCAGGATGGCTCCGCCACGCCCAGTCCAGTGGTAAGAAAAACAACTTCTTCTTTTTATTCGAGTCGCCTGCGGTGTTGAATTAAGCAGCCATGTTCTTGTGGTTGAGTGCTGTCCGCATCGGAAACGTGTTTTTTATTCGCTGTCGTTCGACATTCCCACATACACGTGGTTGGTTATCTAACGTTGTTCATTTACGATAACATCATCCGTGGTTCCATTCGCAGTAATGATACGTAATCTAGCCTACGTTTATAATAATTATAATATAAATAGAGCCGTAGTCGCCAATGTCAACGACCTGTTCTGTGTGAACGGTCTTTGTGTTGTAATAGAGTTGTTTTGAACCTGGTGGCATATTTTTGTGTTGTACATATCAATCATCGTCGGAGGATTAAGAATCGCTACCCATATATATATATATATATATATATATATTCCTGACTTCGGTTACACACACACACACACACACATATATATATATATATAAATTATATATATATATATATAATTATATATATATATATATATATAATTTATATATATATATATATGTAACCGAAGTCAGGGAGCTATCCAGATAACTTTTAGCCTCATCAGCAATCTGCAAAAGACACATGAGTCGGGTAAACAAAATCACGATGTCACTTGTGATTACATCCATATACAATGGTATATACAAGCAATATGGTTGACACCATGGCAGTGTTTAGATGACAACAGAAAATGTAAGGTCTTGTATAACGCAGCATCCAGTCTTTTGGACTGCTCAAAGCGCTTTATACTTTACTCCCTGGCAGACCTGATCAATCGAACACACACTCGGCTTCTCTGTGGAGCATTCAGCCACGTTGCAATTAATGACTATTTGTACACAAACATTCACCGCTAGCTAGGTACTCATTCATACAGCTGAGTGAACTGGAGTAACGCAGAGTGAACGAACTTGCCCAAGGTTCGAAACGGCAGGACAGGATTCAAACCCGGGTTCTCTCGATCGAGAGTCCACCGCCGCGCTCTACAGAAGAAGAGGACGGCCAAACATAAACTGTGACCTCCAGCGGGTCAATAGACGATGGTGAGACACGAGGACGTTAGCTTTTCAACCATCCAAATGGAGCGTCTTGTTGGCCTCGGGAACGGTTGCTGCTAATTTAAGTGCCATTTGAAAGGTATGTTCTGAAATAAAAAAATCCAACACAAAGAGGCGATTCATCTTAAACACGTACTACCACCTTCCCCACATAGTACTCAAGCCAAAAAACCAGATACCAGAGACCAGAGACCAGAGACCAGAGACCAGAGACCAGAGACCATAGACCAGAGACCAGAGACCGAGAGACCGAGAGATGGACAGTTGGAGAGCCATACAGACAGATAGGCAGACAAGCAAACCGACAAACCAACATACAGACCGACAGACCGACATACCGACAGACAGACAGACATACAGACAGACAGACAGACAGACAGACAGACAGACAGACAGACAGACAGACAGACAGACAGACAGACAGACAGACAGACAGACAGACAGACAGACAGACCGACAGACAGACAGACATATAGACAGACAGACAGACCGACAGACAGACAGACAGACAGACAGACAGACAGACAAAACGATAGAAAGAAAGGGACACACTTATTGTGTTCTTCTACTTCATCTCCTCCCCACCCGACAGACCGACAGACCGACAGACAGACAGACAGACAGACAGACAGACAGACAGACAGACAGACAGACAGACAGACAGACAGACAGACAGACAGACAGACAGACAGACAAAACGATAGAAAGAAAGGGACACACACTTATTTTGTTCTTCATCTCCCCACCCGCCGCTAACGGACGGTCGCGAAAGTTAATAAGCCAGCCTCTGCATGAGCGCGAAACAAATTTGGACCTAATAATATGTTCCCACAGACTGTATCAAGGAATGACCTTTGTCAACAAATGACTAACTAAACACAAAAAACCTTTGATGTCTACGCAGGATGGCTCCGCCACGCCCAGTCCAGTGGTAAGAAAAACAACTTCTTCTTTTTATTCGAGTCGCCTGCGGTGTTGAATTAAGCAGCCATGTTCTTGTGGTTGAGTGCTGTCCGCACCGGAAACGTGTTTTTTATTCGCTGTCGTTCGACATTCCCACATACACGTGGTTGGTTATCTAACGTTGTTCATTTACGATAACATCATCCGTGGTTCCATTCGCAGTAATGATACGTAATCTAGCCTACGTTTATAATAATTATAATATAAATAGAGCCGTAGACGCCAATGTCAACGACCTGTTCTGTGTGAACGGTCTTTGTGTTGTAATAGAGTTGTTTTGAACCTGGTGGCATATTTTTGTGTTGTACATATCAATCATCGTCGGAGGATTAAGAATCGCTACCCATATATATATATATATATTCCTGACTTCGGTTACACACACACACACACACACACACACACACACACACACACACACACACACACACACACACACACACACACACACACACACACACACACACACACACACATATATATATAAATTATATATATATATATATATAAATTATATATATATAATTTATATATATATATATATATGTAACCAAAGTCAGGGAGCTATCCAGATAACTTTTAGCCTCATCAGCAATCTGCAAAAGACGCATGAGTCGGGTAAACAAAATCACGATGTCACTTGTGATTACATCCATATACAATGGTATATACAAGCAATATGGTTGACACCATGGCAGTGTTTAGATGACAACAGAAAATGTAAGGTCTTGTATAACGCAGCATCCAGTCTTTTGGACTGCTCAAAGCGCTTTATACTTTACTCCCTGGCAGACCTGATCAATCGAACACACACTCGGCTTCTCTGTGGAGCATTCAGCCACGTTGCATTTAATGACTATTTGTACACAAACATTCACCGCTAGCTAGGTACTCATTCATACAGCTGAGTGAACTGGAGTAACGCAGAGTGAACGAACTTGCCCAAGGTTCGAAACGGCAGGACAGGATTCAAACCCGGGTTCTCTCGATCGAGAGTCCACCGCCGCGCTCTACAGAAGAAGAGGACGGCCAAACATAAACTGTGACCTCCAGCGGGTCAATAGACGATGGTGAGACACGAGGACGTTAGCTTTTCAACCATCCAATTGGAGCGTCTTGTTGGCCTCGGGAACGGTTGCTGCTAATTTAAGTGCCATTTGAAAGGTATGTTCTGAAATAAAAAAATCCAACACAAAGAGGCGATTCATCTTAAACACGTACTACCACCTTCCCCACATAGTACTCAAGCCAAAAAACCAGATACCAGAGACCAGAGACCAGAGACCAGAGACCAGAGACCAGAGACCAGAGACCAGAGACCAGAGACCAGAGACCAGAGACCAGAGACCGAGAGACCGAGAGATGGACAGTTGGAGAGCCATACAGACAGATAGGCAGACAAGCAAACCGACAAACCAACATACAGACCGACAGACCGACATACCGACAGACAGACAGACATACAGACAGACAGACAGACAGACAGACAGACAAACAGACAGACAGACAGACAGACAGACAGACAGACAGACAGACAGACAGACAGACAGACAGACAGACCGACAGACAGACAGACATATAGACAGACAGACAGACCGACAGACAGACAGACAGACAGACAGACAGACAGACAAAACGATAGAAAGAAAGGGACACACTTATTGTGTTCTTCTACTTCATCTCCTCCCCACCCGACAGACCGACAGACCGACAGACAGACAGACCGACAGACAGACAGACAGACAGACAGACAGACAGACAGACAGACAGACAGACAGACAGACAGACAGACAGACAGACAGACAGACAGACAGACAAAACGATAGAAAGAAAGGGACACACACTTATTTTGTTCTTCATCTCCCCACCCGCCGCTAACGGACGGTCGCGAAAGTTAATAAGCCAGCCTCTGCATGAGCGCGCAACAAATTTGGACCTAATAATATGTTCCCACAGACTGTATCAAGGAATGACCTTTGTCAACAAATGACTAACTAAACACAAAAAACCTTTGATGTCTACGCAGGATGGCTCCGCCACGCCCAGTCCAGTGGTAAGAAAAACAACTTCTTCTTTTTATTCGAGTCGCCTGCGGTGTTGAATTAAGCAGCCATGTTCTTGTGGTTGAGTGCTGTCCGCATCGGAAACGTGTTTTTTATTCGCTGTCGTTCGACATTCCCACATACACGTGGTTGGTTATCTAACGTTGTTCATTTACGATAACATCATCCGTGGTTCCATTCGCAGTAATGATACGTAATCTAGCCTACGTTTATAATAATTATAATATAAATAGAGCCGTAGACGCCAATGTCAACGACCTGTTCTGTGTGAACGGTCTTTGTGTTGTAATAGAGTTGTTTTGAACCTGGTGGCATATTTTTGTGTTGTACATATCAATCATCGTCGGAGGATTAAGAATCGCTACCCATATATATATATATATATTCCTGACTTCGGTTACACACACACACACACACACACACACACACACACACACACACACACACACACACACACACACACACACACACACACACACACACACACACACACACACATATATATATAAATTATATATATATATATATATAAATTATATATATATAATTTATATATATATATATATATGTAACCAAAGTCAGGGAGCTATCCAGATAACTTTTAGCCTCATCAGCAATCTGCAAAAGACGCATGAGTCGGGTAAACAAAATCACGATGTCACTTGTGATTACATCCATATACAATGGTATATACAAGCAATATGGTTGACACCATGGCAGTGTTTAGATGACAACAGAAAATGTAAGGTCTTGTATAACGCAGCATCCAGTCTTTTGGACTGCTCAAAGCGCTTTATACTTTACTCCCTGGCAGACCTGATCAATCGAACACACACTCGGCTTCTCTGTGGAGCATTCAGCCACGTTGCAATTAATGACTATTTGTACACAAACATTCACCGCTAGCTAGGTACTCATTCATACAGCTGAGTGAACTGGAGTAACGCAGAGTGAACGAACTTGCCCAAGGTTCGAAACGGCAGGACAGGATTCAAACCCGGGTTCTCTCGATCGAGAGTCCACCGCCGCGCTCCACAGAAGAAGAGGACGGCCAAACATAAACTGTGACCTCCAGCGGGTCAATAGACGATGGTGAGACACGAGGACGTTAGCTTTTCAACCATCCAAATGGAGCGTCTTGTTGGCCTCGGGAACGGTTGCTGCTAATTTAAGTGCCATTTGAAAGGTATGTTCTGAAATAAAAAAATCCAACACAAAGAGGCGATTCATCTTAAACACGTACTACCACCTTCCCCACATAGTACTCAAGCCAAAAAAGACATACGCAATGATTGCATCAATTGTTCCACAACCACATGGAAGCGAGACAATGACACACTCTTTAGGAACGTCGCAAACAATACCCATTTCACCCACAAACGGGTGCATCTTGTGAAACAGAGCCTGAGGTAAATCGGTCTTGGTGACGCCACAACGGTGGCCAATGGGTGACGCTATAATGACACGTTGAAGAACTCAGCCGACCGTGTCATAAATAGAACACAAAAGTAATCAGTAGGAGCAGATCCCCGAGTTGATAATTAGTTGACAGGCGATACTGTTGGGTATGCGGGAACCAGTGAAAGCGGTATATTGTTGTACGGCAATAACCCAACCAGAGACACGGTGTTTGTATGGTACAACATCTAACCGTTATCACATAGAGGCCTATGCGTGTATCATGTCAAACTTTACTATAACCGTATTCGGTTATTCTATTTAGGGAAAGCACAGTTGGCCCATAATCTCCAGTTTCCATAGTGAGACAATAAATACAATACAATCTATCTCGCATGGATGTGCACATATTATGTATGTGCCCTTTTTAAACAAGAGATTTGTCACTTCGTGGTGTTATGGGGATAATATGTTCCTACGTACAATCATACTGGTGTGTTTATTTGCATACAATTTAGCAGAATATATATATATATAGATATATATATATATTGTGGACTTAGGTTCGGCGATCTGTCAACAACAGAGATTACACGTGACATATTCGTACCGGATGTGACGATGTCATAATACGCGTTGGGAGGAGTACTATTTTCCATATATATATATATATATACATACACACACACACACATATATATTTGTATATATATAAATATGTACACACATATATGTATATTATATATATATATATATATATACGTCGTGGTAAACAAATTATTTAATATAATTCCCATGCCTTGGATGGAATGAAGCAGGGAATTGTGGGATGACGATTTGGGAATGAAGAACGCAGAAGTTGGTGTCGGTGGAAGGAGGTTAGCAAACGATGATGACTAGGATATAGAAAACATGTGTTTCTACTATTACTGTTACCATACATATGTATAATGGTCTGAACTTATATGCCCCTTCTTGGACAGCCTGCACCTTGCTACGGTCTCTAGGGAGGGCATACCATGCCCGAGGTGCCGGGCTGAATTACTGGCCCTGCGAAAAACATTCCATTTAATTAAAAACTAGGCACTACTCAAGCCAGTAGCGTGGTCGATATGTGTTGGGGGTGCAATTTTTTAATCTAGGAATGCACATCCATCATATTTGAGGTGGAGCACACACGCACAAGCACACGCACAAGCACACGCACGCATGTACGTATGCGCGCGCGCGCACGTACACACACACACCTTACAAAATCCTTTGGCCTGTGTAGTGAACACGTGTAGCACGCGCGGCGGTGAGCTAGGAAAGTTGCGTATACCTAAATAGAGGGAAACGAAACGCCACAGGCATATCGTGGTTGTGAAATGATAACGTCATTTAAGCACACATTACGGAATCTCAAAAAAATTCGGCGACTTCACTATGTTACAAGAACACTGAACAACCTCTGTAGCTGAACGTTTGTATCACACAGGACGATCCTGAATGAACCCTGGGAAATAAACATCACTTTGTGCATGTATAACACATTAAAACTGCATGTGGGATCGCTTACTTTCTTCCCTAGAGGCACTTAATGGGACGCGGGAAGATACATCCGGTTTGAGTTTCATCGGATGGACAAGGCAACGTATGCATGTGCGTTTGCCTGCAGGCGTGTTTGTCGAAGTGGTTTATCTAGGGTAGTGTGTGTGAAACACTTAACATTCTCTAAAAAGAATCGGTCGATTCAGCCCTAACGTCGCCGACTACCCTGTCTATGTAGACAAGGCTATTTAGCGTGATGATTAGAACGTCGGACTCTCAACTGAGAGTTTTAGTCATCGAATGCATCCTATTGCTGTCGTGTTAAAGCTTGGACAATTTCGTTAACTCCATGTTGCTTCAGTTATTTTAACCGTACGATAGAGTACAGTGATATATACATTACCTACATAGAGAGCTAAGATTTGCAGCGAGCTGATTACTTTCCAATTAGAATGAACAGGGTGAAGTATAACGTGCTTTAAACAGTGCCAAGGACCCTATACGTTACGTGAAACATACCTTTAATAACTTACCTTGAGAAACATGGCGAGGAAAATATGTTGCATAAAATGTACGTACTCTGCTGAACTTAGTTACAATTGCAGCACACTTGATATATTATCGGTTATACATATTTTAAACAACACATCCATTGGTAAAGGGATTCACTGTCCGACCAATGTTATCGTAAAATCATATAATAATATAAACAAAATGTATGTTCTAATATCATACTGGCCTAAATATGTTTCAGTGAACCATTTTAAATGTAATTTGGCCAGTTCAAAAAAGTCAAACTGAACAAATAACGGTTAAATTGTGTAAATGGTGTGGCTCATTAAAGTTCACTGAGGCGTTATAGTTGTCAGAAGAGATACAGTTATAGTGTATCATTACATGATTATCCAATACATAGGTCATTACGTGTACCTTTAAGATATCCATTTGTTTATCGCAATGCTTGTGCATAAACTCAAATGGATCCATATGACCTTACGTAGCCTCATACGACCCAACGACCCTCTAAGTAGGCTCAAGAAAAGCGGCGGTAACGTGTGGCATTATTCTAGCTTATCTAGATCGTCGTAATCTCGCCAGTGAACGACACTACTGCTTATGGGACTATTGTGGTCGCCTCCGCAACGTCATTCCGCAACGTGTGTTTAAATGATGTTATCATTTCATAACGACTACATGCCTGTGGCCGTTTCGTTTCACTGTCTTTAGTGCGTGCGTGCGCGCGCGCGCGTGTATGTGTGTGTGTGTGTGTGTGTGTGTGTGTGTATGAGTAAGTGAGTGAGTGAGTGAGTGTGTGTGTGTGTGTGTTTGTGTGTGTGTGTGTGTTTGTGTGTGAGCGTGTGTGCATGTGCGTCTTGGTGCTCGCGTATTTTATGTTTGTGTGCGTGTGCATGTGCGTCCGTGTGCGTAAATGTGTGTGCGTGTGTGTTTTAAAGCTTGAACAATTCCGCTAACTCCACGTTCCGACAGTTCTCTCATTTAAAATGCGTTGCATAAAATACATGCACTGTGCTGAACTTAAGTTACAATTACAACACATTTGATAGATAACACTTTTACATATTCTAAGCAACACATCCATTGGTAAACGTGTACACTATAGTGTAAATTATATCTAGTTTAAATCCTAACTGCCCTAATATGTTTTATGAACCATGTAATTTTGTGTAATTTGACAAGTTCGAAACACCCAAACAAAAGAAGTAGTGGTCAAATTGCATGAAAATTGTCGTTCATTAAAATAATGAGGGGCGTCAAAATGTTAGAAGATAATGATCTACTTTATACGGTATACTACATGATTTTATGATAACAAGATCAACATTTGAACCTTCGTTGCGACGGTAACGCCTAATATACGCTCATCTAGATCTTCATAGTTTCGTCTTTGAAAGACATATCAGGATATCGCACTAATGGGTGCGTGCGTGGTCGTCGATTTTTCATCGAGATTCTGCATCATGTGTTCAAATTATGTCACATAACCATGACACGCCTGTGGCCTTTTCACACCTTTCACACAAGTCTCCGAGCACAAGACAGCATTGTACGTGGACGCGCTCACTACTATGGGCAAAGGCTCTTGTAAGATCTTTTGTGGTTTTAGGTTTCTACAAGTTTATTGTACTGGTTTACTGCGGTATGAGTGTGAGTGAGTTAGTGAGTGTGTGTGCGTGCGTGCGTGCGTGCGTGCGTGCATGTGTGCGATCCGTGTTTGCCTGGTTGTATGTCTGGGTGCGTGTGTGCGTGCGTTCGTGGGTGTGCGTGTGTATTTCCTATGGGCTTGGCGCACAACCTAGGTACTCAAGCATAACTCACTAAAACCACAAACATCGATAACGCGACGCTGACAGGTCTGCTGGCCACACCGTTTGAGGACACTCGCGAACGAATTAGTCTTCTCTTCTGTGACAGCCTGACCCGGGGAGTGACTGTCGCAACTTTTGAATTGTTAACGTCGTAGCCAGAAACGTCGAGCTATTGTTGTTACTATCTAAATCATGCCACACTCGACGTGCCGAAGCGACGCCCAAACACAGAGTCACATGTCTTGAATACCACCAGCTTGGTTAGGGTGCAATGCGTTCTTGGGCAGGTTGCACGTGCGTTCTTGGGTAGGGGCACACCTTTGTGACATCTTGAGGGCTATTACTTTAAAGACTACCTATTAAAGATTCTTTGTTTATGATGATGATGAACCCGATTAGAACAATACAATTTGGAGGGCAGACAGACATACATGCAGACATACAGATCGACATACATACAGACAGACGGACAGACAGACGGACGGACGGACGGACGGACGGACGGACGGACGGACGGACGGACGGACGGACGGACGGACGGACGGACGGACGGACAGTCTGCAGACGCAATGCTCACGAAATTGAGCTAATTAAAGTTTAGGCTACGCTTGAGAAAGCCGTAATACATGGTAAGTTTTAGGATAAACTGCACCAATGAAAGCAATCAGTTGATGGATATGTGTGTACACGTTGTGTGTGTGTGTGTATGTGTGTGTGTGTGTGCGTGTGCGTGTGCGTGTGCGTGTGCGTGTGCGTGTGCGTGTGAATGTGTGTGTGTGCGCGTGCGTGTGCGCGTGTGCGTGCATCTGTGTGCAAGTGTGCGTGTGCACCTGCGAGTGTGTGTGCATGCATGTCCACAGGCCGCTGTTGTAAGTACCATTCCTCCCACGTAAATATAATGCGCTCGGTGTTACATAAACATTCACTGAGTGCAAGTTGTGCCCTACGAGCCCCCCTCCCTCCCGCCGCAGTCAATGACCCCACACTGTCGTCAACACACAGTGCCACGTTGTGAACTATTACTTGGCGAGACCCGTCTTTCTGCGTAAATTCCGCGTCGTTACTAAGACCACGACGCGAGTTTTCAATGGTGACAAGTGGTCGCTGTCCTGTCGCGTTCCCATCTGTCACCGCGACGTCAACGCACATTCCGGTCAGCGACAGAGAGTTTACAGATTACATACAAAATAGAAGTCGATGACACGAGGTCATAAAGCCACCAGCCTGCTTAGGATGATAGTGGATCTGGAACTACTGAAGTATGTCGGTCTGGGTCATATAGCAATATTACTGGAAAGGATACCATTCGGCGTACACGGGCAACCGTAACTGTCGAATACAATTTTCGACAGTCGAGTTTTCAGTGTTAGTCAACAATTAATGGTCTCCAGTTCGAATTACCCAAATACAGGAACAGGCAATTTTCGATTTAAAAAAAAGAAAGACATGCTTTCAACTATAACATATAAGGTATTTTTACAAAAGAAAACTCGCAATTCGACCTCCCAACGTTTACTTAGGTTCGACGATCTGTCACCAACAGAGATTACAGGTGATAGATTCGTATCGGATATGACGATGTCATAATATGCTTTGGGAGCAGATTACTATTTTTCATCTGCGGTCATGATTGTGCCGAGGAATCTGTTCAATGTCGATTTTTGTGTGTGGCATAATTGTAGAGTAGATGGAAACCGAGACAACGCCAAGGCAAGGGTCATCATTAGCCCAATTAATAAAACCTTACACAAGGACACACGAGAACATGTGGCGTTAATTTTGCATTAGTCTTCTTCATTTTATTAAACCGTTGTACTCTGGATCAAGGTGATTGCGGTTCGAATCCACCTGCTGTCGTTCTAAGCGTGGCCATTTTGTTCACTTCACGTTCACTGTATGCCTAAAGTACAAACGAGGGCGTGGCTATTGAACATGGTGGAACACTGTTTCGCGTAGAAATTGCAGCATGGCTGAAAACTCCCCGTATGTCACATACTTGTTACAGGTGAGCCAGGGTTGAAGCGTTTGGAGCTTTCAGTTGTCCTACGTGTGGATACTGTGTTATAGAAGAATATACCTTTACTTTATTTTCTTTCCGCTTTATAGCAACAATAATTGGGCTTCCTGATCCTGGCTACGTATTTACATAAAAGCAATGTAGGGACTAACTTATATTCATAGAGCATACAACCAGTCCATATTGAGAGGTGTGGACTAATTCCTTCACGCAGAACGCCCACGAAGACAGGGCGTTCCGAAGTACGTGAAGAGTGGGGAGTATTGGATTTCTTCGAGGCATATTTATTTAACCAGTTATGCATATTCTTTGTGACGTTGACAGACTGGTGACAGCTTGATTGGTGTCACTGGTCAGTGTGCCAGATGAGGTTGCTTGAAACGCGGGGGAGGGTGAATATTGCCCGATTTGAGGGCAACAAATGGTCTGATTACAATCTGTGTCGTCTTTCTTCTGTGTCGCTGAACTCCTTAAATGTTCGAACCTCACGAAAACGTTAATCTAGCCATTGCAGTACACACGTTTGTGAATATACATCATCCGGTACTGCGATATTAGAATCACCCTGGTAGATAGATCCAGTCTCCAGTTTATTAGCACATATATACCCCGTTACCGCTGCATCAAACGGTAACTTTGTGTGTCGTCAAGAGACGGCGCCAATCTAGAGTATATAAATCAGTATATAAATTAATGCCACATTATATCATTAATAATGGTTATGCGCCGTTATATTATACACTTTTGATCATAAGTTATTTGATAAGAATCAACCAAATTCACCAGGGATCAGACTTCAGGCGGAAGTACTCAGCACTCGTGTGCTCGAATACATGTTTGAAGTATTCGTACTTGTACTCGTGTTCTAAGAAATGACTGATCATGTACTCGTACTCGTACTTATAGTTGTGCTCAACGTACTTATAGTTGTGCTCAACGTACTTGTAGTTGTGCTCAACGTACGCCTGTAGTAAGATTTCGTAAGTACAGTACTTTGAGTACATCTGAGTTCTTTTCCGATTTGATGCGGCAAAACTGATTTTATCATTTTCATGCTTAAAATTCTGGAGCAGTGCGCGTTTAAATAACTCTAAATACTTTCATTCATATCCTGCAGACTTGTTAGTGCAGGAAGTTAGCTGTTCAATTTTTAAAATTTTAAAGTAATGTTGTATTGGCATTTCACCTGCACACAATATGTACTCGGAAATCCTATGTAATCGCACTTATAGTCGGACTTCAGCAATACACTAATGTTCGTACTTGTAACAAAGTACTCGACCCCAGGTCTGCTGAGGCTAATCCCAAAACGTTGGTATATGACGTTGTCAAACCCCACGTTTTTATAACACAAAACAACTTGCGCGTGCTCGAAGTCAGTACTCTTCTGTACTGTTCTTCCAAAAGAAACAATATTTTTGGTGAAAAGTTCGTTAGAATATTAAACAGCAACCCACGTCACCAATGAAACCTAATGTATGATCGTGTCTTATACGTATGTGTTTAGGTCGTCTTTACTAGCGGAGCGGACATTTCACACAAAAGCGATAATGTAAATTGATAACTTCAACGTAATACACGCAACGCCGATTCAAATCTGAGTAACTGATGGACGTGTACTTTTTATTTGGCGTCGATTCAGATAATTATTAACATTAACTTATCGATGTATCGCACATTCCGAAATCGTCATCCTGGATAATATAAAAACGTCGACGATTTTACATTGCTTCTAACAAGTCTGCGCCACAATAAACACAGTCCTCTTCTGTTTGGCGTGACGGCGTGATGTCACTCTTGAGTGTATTGCATCCATTAACCCCGATATTCAAGTATGATGTATGGGTCTCGCATAACCCCATGCGAAAGGTTGTTTTTTTACCATTCACCAACGAAGACGGTCTCTCATACCCGAGAAAGCAGTCATACCGCTGATGTCTAATAGATATACACAGCAGAATATTCCCTGTACGAATAGGTGGTCACAGTTGAATTATCTCGAGAACACGGTTATAGACGGCGTTATGTTGTACAGAAGGTCACGGTTGAATTATCTAGCGGACATAGTTGTAGACGGCATTATGTTGTGTAGGTCACGGTTGAAGTATCTCGAGAACATGGTTGTAGGCGGCGTTATGTTGTACAGAAGGCCACGGTTGAATTATCTAGCGGACATAGTTGTAGACGGCGTTATGTTGTGCAGGTCACGGTTGAATTATATCGAGAACATGGTTGTAGGCGGTGTCGTGTCCTAGTAGATGGTCACGAAATCATCTCGAGAGCATGGTTGTAGGCGGTGTCGAGTCCAAGTACATGGTCACGGAATTATCTCGAGAACGTGGTTGTAGGCGTTATTGTGTCCAAGTAGATGGTCACGGTTGTGTTATCTCGAGGACGTGGTTGTAGGTGGTATCGTGTCTAAGTAGATGGTCACGGAATTATTCTAGAACATGGTTGTAGATGGCGTTATGTTGTCTAGATGGTTGTTAACAGCGTTCGATACAAATAGATGGTTACGGTTGGTTATGAACGGTGTCGTGTCCATGTAGATGGTCACGGTTGAATTATCTCGAGAACATGGCCGTATACAGCAATGTATCCAAGGAGATGGTCACAGTTGAATTATGTGGAGAACATGGTTGATACAGCAACGTGTGTGTGTAGTTCGTCACGGCTAAGTTCCCGTGAGAACAAGGCTGCAAACGGCGCAACCTGCTCAGGTGAATCGTTATTTGAACTAACATGTCCCACGGCATCCACGCATAATACCACGCTGAATTCAACTATAACGCACGCGTTAACACTAAGCGCAAACCAGACATTGCGTGTGCGGGTGTGTGCCATGCCATATTTCGAAATGCAACACTGTAGCTGTACACATGCGAGTGTATATCAAACGGTTGATTGTGCAGACCAGAGGAACGTCGTCCAGTTTACACCAGACAGTGATGCACGTCAACCAAACGACTCCGTAAGTTGTCACGCACAAGGCAATCGTTCCCTCCTTTCTTGGTGTTTCACCCAGGTTACGACCCGGGATTAGCCCCGACCGCGGTACTCCACAGTGCGTGTACACCGGTCACATTTCCATATCATCGTCTGAAGACAGATGGTCGTTATCAGTATGTCCGTTGGTGCAGGATGACCCGTTGGTGACCTCGACTGGAAGGTACCATGAGCGTTGACCATTGCGACTGGCTTTATTCTGGCCGCTGGCCGCACTTCCGCCCACGACAAGTTTAATCCGATAGTGTTCGCTGATTTCGACGGTATTCTTCCGGTTCTTGTAGTTCATGTTTTCATCCGTATCTCCATCGCTCACGCTAGACCGCAACCGATCATAGGAAGTGACGTCATTAGAAGTGATGTCATTACCGTTGATCCTGTTGCACGGATCGGAATCTGGCGCCGGCGAGAAGACGTCCGATTCGCCGTCTGACGTCACAGCCTCGTTTTCATTGTATCCAGAGATGCGGTGCGTTAGCGACGAACTGTAGGATCTCGGACGCATTTCGACGGACGTTTTGTACCATTTCGACTGCCCGTCGACGTTGTCGTCGAGATACGACACGAAAGTGCGGACTGCCGTCTTCGGCAGCACGTAGCAAGTCTCGCGATAGTTGACGGGTTTTACGCGGAACTCTAAGTGCGACGTGCTGCGGACAAAAAAGAAGAAGAAAGAATTCAATTAGGCGAGCCTTACATAATTACAATATATCTACCCCATCGAAATAATGCACTTCTGGCGTGAATCCCAAAGGACAGGGTGTAACCAGCAGGTATTAGGACCTCAGACTCGACTTTCATTTTCAGACGCCATCGTTTAGAAGTATGTTAACAGAATCCTTGTATCAATGTGTAAAATAATTTCTACACTATCAACAATTAGCATCACCAAATAAACAAACTGCGTTTGTGACTCTACGAGTATCATGCTTCTTTTTTAAACTTACATGGACACAAAACGGATTCCCACGTTGCAATCCTCACGCACTGGACTACACTACAATCTTCTCCGAAACAAGTATATCAAATATATATATATACTACATTGTATATAAGGAGTAGACTATCAAGTATGGTGGCATCGTCGTAACTACGCAACTGCCTAAGCACATGTATAGTCTAACCACATTGGTTGTGTAGACTAGACGGCGTCATATGCAAGTAGATGGTGACGGTTGTTCAGAACTATTTTGTTTAAATTTCGTTGGCTTTGTGAGGTACAAGCATTTTGCTTGTGTAATAAAGAAAGGTGGATGCACACACACACGTAAGCACACACCTCACTTTCACATACGCACGCACGATCTCATACGCCCTCACACATACACATACGCACGCATGCCCGGAGGCGAATACACAAACATACACACGCACGCATGCGCACGCGCACACGCACGCACGCGTACACACACACGCACATGCACGCACGCACGCACGCACTCACACACACACACACACACACACTCACTCACACACACACACACACACACCACACACACACAACACACACACACAACAATTCCGTGAACAAATCCCATGTAACAACATTGAGAATACAACGACTTCAACAACTCAGTTCTAGACATTGCCAATCAGCGGAACAATGATGCGACTACCTATTTCGGATTCTGAGGACAACGTAGAACAGTACTTAGCATAAGGACATCCTGTATACTGCGAGTGGAGCGCTAGTACGTGTTGTCAACGTCCCAGATAGTATCGCATAAGATACGCCAATACGTTGGATTAAGGTACAATAGAGTTTCACGTCAGCGAACATACACAATGCAACACATACAGTAAATAGCGTCAATTTGTGAGCCTTACGCATGACATTGGCAACACCACCTGATATGGAATCCATATCTCAAGACGGTATTAGGTGTCCTCAACTATTATTGCATTACGCAAATTCCTGTTACCGAATGACGCAAAGTAAACACACCGAGCCGAGGATCAAAATGGGTCGCCTTATCGTGCAGCTTATCTTTATTCATATCACATTCGTCGTAGGTGCTTCGTCGAAGTATTCTAAGCTCTGCCAAAGTCTTATCCCCCATCCTATAGCAAGAGTATTCTCTACACAGCATATACACATAAAGTATTAGAAATGTATAATGTTGCTTCAATGCTGTTAGGTGTATTCCACGTGTTACCTTAAAGAACGTCACATGGACAAGTGTACGTGGATAGTCTCACTTATCAGTACATTATTACGGTGTGCCGAGCGGAGGTATCAATGCGACGTGTTATGAATGGGACCCATTGAACCGCAGGAATAATGACGCCACATTACATGCACTACAATGTGTTTGATTGATAACAAAACAGGCGCACCCACTACAGTCTTGCAGTGGGCAGAACATTCTGGGCGCGATTATACTTACGCAGGTGTTCAACAAGAAGCGTAGGCCTACCTGGGGGCCATTGGTAACCACAAACACGAGAAGATTACTGGTACGATAGTTTCGTTAACAACTTAGTGGGTGTACATAATAGTGTGTCACATGTAATTAGCTGTAGGCATGCAACTATTCCATGTGCGTGTGGCGGCGAGTGTGTGTGAGTGTGTGTGTGTGTGTGTGTGTGTGTGTGTGTGTGTGTGTGTGTGTGTGTGTGTGTGTGTGTGTGTGTGTGTGTGTGTGTGTGTGTGTGTGTGGTGTGTACGTGTGTAGACAGTTGTGTGAGCTGGTGTATGGTTAAGGCGTGTGTGTGGTGATATGTCATCACTATTTGTCAATAAAATGAAAAGGTAACAATTACACACACATCGACTTTAACCTACACACCACACCTACCACGAATTAGCGCAACACTGTTTGTAACAAAACCAACAACTTATAGGCGTTCACGCAGACAACACGCATCAGAAACACAGCAAACGTCCCAAACTTCAACCACCAGTTCCAATCAAACACAACATATGTCCTCCTACCTGCGATACCGCTTACGGGAGCAGTCCTTGTAGCACACGACCGTCTCACGGAAGGCGGTCGGTTTGAGTCTCTGCTCCAGTCGTACACATGACTTGCTCCTCCGCGGCGTCTCCAAGTCACAGTAACTCACGTAGGACTGTTCTTGGACACTATCCGATCTAACGGACACACACTCGGAGTAGCTAACAGGAATCATCGCCGGTCCTCGAAGACAGGACCACGGTACAGCTGCTGCGTTTATCGCGACCCGCGCTGCGTTCAACCCGGCGCGACTGTCGGTTCACGGGCACGTAATACGCTAATAGTCTAACAGCCACGCTGTCAGGTAGCGTCCAGTGACGGAATAGGCTACCAGAAAGTAGACGGTGTTTGTGTGTGGTAGCGTCCGCTGCGGTTATAACTCGAGTATCAACGCATGAATGGAACGGCTTTGAACCGTACTGACCCGCACCGACACGAAGCGTACACTGCCGTCGGAACCGACTCGTTGCGGAATCGAGGCGACGCTGCGCTAATTCCCCGCTCCAGGCAACGGCTGTCGTCGGGGTGTCATTAATCAAGGTGGCAGGCGACAACATACCCGTAGGAGGGGCACGAACCCACGCAGAATGTGTCATGTTTCATACGCGTTCATACTCGGACGTTCTAAATTGGCTCCTGCTGGGGTTTGACAATTAATTTTATGCATTCTTGATATAAAATTATCTTCTTACCTATAAGAGTTTTTCATCGTTCTCACAAGGCGAGTGGATTGGGATGTTCAATGGCGAAAGTTAGTTGTTTCTAGAGTGTGGAATGTGTGAAGTCAGTAAATGTTCCAGGGGTGCAGAGTGCGTAAACCCTTATAAATATATTGAATTTCCCAGGGGTGCGGGGTGCGTAAACCCATGTAAACATGTAACATGTAAACATATTGCGTCACCCCGTACAAGGTGGTACAACGTTTATAAACTGAACAAAGAGAGACAAGTGATTAATTTATGATAATAATAATATATAATTATAATAATAATAAGTTTCTTATATATAGCGCCCCATCCCAATGATTGTTATAGGGTGTTGTACTGTGTGCGATAGAGTGCTTCTAGTTTCACCCTACAGACTCTTTTCGTGTAGGATTACGTTAAGGACAAAGTGTATACTAAAACAGTGCGGACTGTGATTTATTGGTCTCGCGGGATCACCGCGCAGTGCCGCCGACCGACAGCTGTGGGATGCTACAGACAGTGCACCATGAGACAGAGCTACCAGGTTTGAGAAAATACTGAGCGACGAACGTAAGAATGGGTGATCAAATAAAAACAAGAATGTAACAGTTACTTGTGTATTATGTAATACACTCGTTATTGTGCGTGCGTGTGTGTATGCATACGTACGTGTGCGTTTTTACGTGTCAGTGTGCGTGTTTGCGTGTGTGCGTGTGTGCGTGACCTTCTGGGTGTTTCTACCGTCTTCTGTGACGACTGCGGCAGAGGCACAAATAGAAGAGCGAAACATAAGGACACCCCTTATATTGATGTCATCATTGAACACAATGCACTGCAAAGAGAGAGAGAGAGGGAGAGAGAGGAGAGAAAGAGGAGAGAGAGAGGAGATAGAGAGAGAGAGGGGAGTAGAAAGAGGAGAGAGAGATAGAGAGGGGAGAGAGAGAGAGCGAGTGAGAGGGTAGAGAGGGAGAGAGGAGAGGGAGGAGGAGGAGGAGAGAGAGAGAGAGAGAGAGAGAGAGGAGAGAGATATACAGATAGAGAAATAGAGAGATAGAGATGGAGACAGCGCTTGTGTGTGTTTGTGCGTTCGTGTACGTGTGTGCGTACGGGCGGGTGTGTCAGCGTAAGTACACAAATTGAATAAACATATACGATTGATAATACACATTTTATAAATATTTACGTATCCGTGACAGGCCTGTTGGAAGCAACGTTTGACGCGGTATGTATTCCAGCTGTTATTTGTAGGAAAACTACATTAACAGCTAAGTATAAATTTCAAATATGCAATATCACTTAGGCGCGCCGGTAAAAAACGATTTCGCGGTTTCCCAAAGCGAGCTGGCAAAAGAAACATATTAAGACTACTTGCTCACATATTGGTTACAACATGCAAACGTACGAAGGGCGGGGCCCGTCTCAGTTACCCATACGCCTTAATTAAGACTAAATCTTAGCCAACGATAGCCCAAATGTATGGGATCAGGCTGCAATTATTTAGGAACAAGTACATTACCGATATATATATATATATATATGTATATATATATATATCGGTAATGTATAATATGCTAAGCTCACTGGGTTGTACTTTTCTTAAATATTCCTATATTCACGTGTAGAAATCAATCATATATATATATATATATGGTGGATTTATACACATGCCAACTTTTTTTGTTGAAATCCGGGAGATTCATCAGCGGTACAGCACGCTTCGCGTGTCGCGCTGTCACGGATGTTGACATCGGAAGGCGGGGGTGGTGCTGTTGGAGATTTTCAGAGAAAATCCGGGAGATTTGCCGGCATTTTGGGAAACCGCGAGATACACAAAAAATTCGGGAGATTTCCGGATTTCACGGGAAAGTTGGCAGGTATAGATTTCGTTTTTAAGCACCAATTAATTAATTAAACAATCTCAACATGGGTTCCTAAAGCTAGGTCAAATCTAAAAAATCTTTTATTTTTATTTTTTTATGAAATTACTAAGTGGATATACAACTGATCATCAGCGAATGTTGTTTACTTATAGATTACCAGAACACTTTTGATTAAGTGCCGCATCAAAGATCGTTACTTCATCATAGAAAACAGGGGGAGGTGTAATTAACTGAATATAAACATAGTTTGGCAGATGGTGATAGCAAACCTTCCGCAGATTGACAACTCAACTCAGTGATGGATTAAGATATCCCTGGGCCCTAGGCACCCGACACTTTCGACTAGGTAGACACGGTGGCGGATCAAGAGAGGGTAATCTAGGGGGTCCCAAAACCTCCAGTTACCCCCCCCCTGATGTTTGCTTAAACCTCCACTAGCGCCGGAACGAAATTAATATCGGGTGGGCTAACCCGTAGTTTCAGCACGACTTCGCTGTCGGATAATCAGTATAGAATGAACCTTATACAGTAGCCATTATTCTCGAAATCATTCTTGCTTGGTTTCGGGAATATTCAGTCCACACAGTTATGCTCGGCTACTATCATGGGCCCCTGGCCTTCGTGGGCCCTAGCCACGTGCTTATATTGCAGTGCCTATTGGGTAATCCGCCACGGCCTGAAATCAACAAAACCCAACCCAAAATTACAACACCATGTTTGTATCGTTTGGTGGTGTCATCTTGCGGATAGGTTTGAAAACACATGAGAAACGTTTGAATGCATACTATTACTTTAACAAGATTTAATAAGATTGCCACCCACAATTAACTCTAGGTGGCAGGTGGACAAGGAAGCCCTTTGGCTTATCGAGAGCCCAACCCTTTTATCTATGTGTATCCCGCCCTTCTGAGGTATGTGTCGATTTTATTTTTAAACATTCACGCTACTAGCACCCACACAATCAGCAGATAATCTGTTCCACTCATTTACAGTCTTTTGTGAAAATGAGAACTTTCTTATATCTAATTTACACTGCTCCTTTGATAATGTTACTACATGTCCTCTAGTCCTTCTATCTTTCTTAACTGAGAAAAAATATTTTATCAATATTTTTATAACCATTTATTATTTTTAACACTTCTATCTGATCTCCTCTCAATCTCCTGGTCTCTAGTGTTGTTAAACCACATTCTTTTAGGCGAATTTCAAAACTAAGATTCCTCAGTTTTGGTATCATTTTAGTCGCTCTCCTCTGTACTCTTTCTAGTATATCTATGTCCTTCTTGCGATATGGCCTCCACGCTTGTATACAATATTCTAAATGAGGCCTCGCTATTGTTTTGTACAGCGGTATTATTAGTTCTTTTTCCTTATACGCTACATTTCGCCTAATTAATCCAAGGATTTAATTTCCCTTTGAAGCTGCAATTCCGCACTGGTCTGAAACCTTCATATCAGCACTAATGGTTAACCCTAAGTCCTTTTCTTTTACAGTAGTACTTAGTACAGTACCCCCATTGTATATTCTACCTCTTCGTTCCCATGTCCTGTGTGGAGGCATTTACATTTCCCAAAATTGAACTGCATTTGCCACTTTTCAGACCATTTGATTAACCTGTCAAGATCATCTTGTAAATGCTGTCTATCTCCATCACCATGTGATCTTTAATTAGTCTTTCTAATAATTTGCAAATCACTGATGCTAAACTCACTGGTCTATAGATTTCTAACTTGTTTCTCGAACCTTTTTTAAATAACGGTATAATGTTTGCCTCTTTCCATTCTAAAGGAACCACTCTCTCTTATAATGACAAATTGAAAACTGTTGCAAGCGGTACGCTAATTTGTTCTACAGTTTCCAACAGTAGTTTGGGCGGAATCCCATCCACTCCAGGTGATTTATTATCCTTCATAGCTCTTATTTTCTTAGCTACCATTTCCGGGGTTACAATTAAGTCCTAAATAGTCTGAATCTGCCACCTTGAACTTAGCCTCTGGTACTGGCAGTGAACTGATATCTTCCCTGGTAAACATTAATCTAAAATACTCATTCAGGTCTTCTGCCATTAAGAATCCCTCTGATATTATATTTCCAGCACTATCTACTAGAGGACCGACCTTATCCTGAACTTCCTGTTTGCTTCGAACATACGCATAAAAACTATTATTAGCTAATTGTTGTTCATAGCTTCTCTTTGAATGTCTAATTTCAGCTGTAGCTTGGTTAAGTGCTTCTTTATAAATGTTGTAGTCTTCATCATTTCCAGTACATCTACATGACTTCCACATCTTTTGTTTATACTTAATTTTTCTAATGGCTTCTTTCGATAAGTGTTTCTTTTTGGACCGTTTCCTTTGTTTTTTGAAGGGTACAAATTTATCGACTATGCACTTAAGTTCACTCTTTAATATATTTCAGCATTCTGTTGCTGTCTTATTTTTCAGTGTGTTATTCCAGTCTATCTTTGCTAAATATTTCCTCATGTCTTTATACCTTCCTTTGTGGAAATTTCTCCTATACTGCTTTTTACTATTCCTTTCTGATTTTACTTTGATGTAAAATGTATCTGGTTGTGATCACTACTCCCCAGTGGCTCACATATCTTGACATTGTCAACTAATTCATTCTGTGAGGATAAAATTATGTCTAACACATTCTTATCCCTGGTTGGTTCTAGCATATGTTGAGAAAGGAAGGTATCTTGAACTAAAACTAAAAACTTGTGGTCCACACTCCCCATACTCTGTAGATATTTCCATTGTATATGACCGTGGTTAAAATCCTCCGCAATAATACAGTCCCGTTTGCTTACTTCCCTTACAGCGTTTTGTATTTTTCATTCTCTTCTATGCTTATGTTTGGACTTTGATAAACTAACCCAACTGTTAACGTTGAGTTTCCTGTAACTATGTTACACCAAACAGCTTCTTCGCAATCTGCTTCTCTTTCTAATTTTATTTCATAAGCCTGAATACATTTTTTAATATATAAAATAATTCCACCTCCCTTTCTTCCTATTCTATCTTTCCTAAACATTTCATATCCTGTCAGTCCCAATTCGGCATCTGATATATTGGTGGTGGTCCAGGATTTGGTTATACCTATTATGTGAGGGTCAATATCTTCTACCATAATGTTTAGTTCATTTCGTTTGTTTACTATACTCCTTGCATTTAAATAAACACATTTATATCCAGCTTCAGAAGAGTTTTCCAGACTGTTCTTTGCTGATTTATTTGTGCTGTCTTTATCTATGCCTCCATTTTCAGGCTTCTCTGTGAGTCCCCCCTGCGAATCTAGTTTAAATAGATGCAACCTGTCCCACTGTCAACAGGTCGCAGCAGGTTCGCTGAGAAAACTGCTGCCCCCTTTCCACTAAGGTGGAGGCCATCTCTCATGTACATATCTTCCCTCCCAACAAAGGATCCCCATAAATCTGTGAATCCCACCCACTCTTCTTGACACATCTGCTCAACTAGTGCGTTGATCGCCATCCTCTTGCAGTTTCTATACGTTGCCCCCCTTCCTCCCATTACTGGCAACATTCCTGAGAGAATAATTTGTTCAACTCTTGTCTTCTTTTGCTTCCTCACTAACTGTCTATACTTCTGTACTATCCCAGTTGTTCTCTCCCTGTCTGTATTATTTGTTCCTACGTGTACTAGTATAGACCCTCCCTTGCCATGCCCCAATACCTTCTCTACCCTTTCAGTCACATGTTCTATCCTAGCCCCCGGTAAACAAACAACGTCGTCCTTCCGCTGGCGTAGCGTCTTGTCCGTCTTTCTCATAATGGAGTCGCCCATAAACACCCTCTCTTTCCTCATTGCCCCCTCAAGCACTGCCTCAGAGTAGCTCCTTCTCCGGTTTGCATCTGTCCAGTTGTTGTCTTTTTTCCCTGCCATCTTCTCACCTGTCACATTCTCTTTCGATCCATTCTTTCCTGTCGCTTTTTCTCTTGTCACCTTTTTCTCCTGCCATCGTCCCTTTTATCGACTTCTCTTCTATCACATTTGCTCTCACTTCCTTTCGCCCCTTCATCTTTCCTCCCATCTCATTTTCTTCTCTCCTCTCCCGTCCCATCTTCCCTCCCTCCTTCTCTACTTGTGCCAGCCGGCGTGCAACAGCAGTTTCCGAAATATGCTGAAAGGTACAAACAATTGAACATGGTTGTGTTATAGATCACTGTTGACATTCTTTATATTTTATAACTGATGCAATAAATAAAAAAATCACTTGCATAACGCGCCCATCCTACGCGTTCACTAGACTACAGAAGAATTGAATGTCCACCTATATGTAACAATTAGTAGAGGAAGATAGAGACTAGCAAATTATTTGTGTAGTTTACGTAGAATATTTAGGGCGTTTGTGATAAACTATAATCTAGATAATTGTATACTTCGACTGGTGTTACGAGAATATCAACAAATAGTGCCGTTATTTGAAATGGACGAGAATCCGTTACGACTGTAGGGGGGGGGGGGTATCGTGCACCCCCCGAAAATCAACATCTAATCTGCGTCTCTAGATTGGAAAAAATGCATAGAAAACGATGAACTATGTTAAAAAGTCGTCCGGATGTCCCACGTATAATGTTTATGCAAATCAGTGCCGCCATTATCGAAAAATCTGTTTCACTACATATCAGCCAATATTGCAGATAACTGAACAAATAAGGTGTGTAGACACATGTTTTGAAGGTCAAAGATCATAATAAAACTATTCTTGAAGTGACCACACGTTTCCGTGGCATACTAGTATGTGCCGTCATTACCGAAAAATCGATTACAAAATATATATTGCAGATAAGTTGAAAGAGCGTTTTTGAGGGCAATAATTTCAAAAATGGTGTTATTTTTCCGATCACAGGTCAATGTCAATAAGGGGACAATTCAAGGTGTTTTGAATACAGAAATTCCACTAAATTCATTTATTAACTCATTTATTGAAGTAAGTAATAACAGAACAGAAGACGTGTTCAAATATTGCAAGGGAAGTGTTCTCCACTATCAGATCCATCACTCATCATCGCTTTCAATGAAACCGTCAAAGTCAAACTCGTCCTCTTCCTCCTCCTCCTCCTCCTCCTCCTCCTCCTCCTCCAGTCCACGATCACCAGTGTACAGGGGATCAACCAGCGGGGTTGATAGGACAAGACCGCAGGACCACACCGGTTCCAACACGCCTTCGATAGTCCTCACCCATCCCTGGCTTCGTAGTAGGGTTTCGGCTTTTCTAGAATGGGTTCGTCATCTCGCTTGTACAAGGCGACGCGGTGGTTCACAAGCTGGACGTGCGGCTTCAGAGCAGAGTGGCAGGGAGGAAGGCGAGCCAGGTCGACGTTAGACGTGGAAGTGAATTTCTCGTCCTCCCCCACCATCTTGCGCAGCAACTTGGCACGGACGACGTTCACCGAAGACTCGCGACTCTGTCCGTACATCAGGCAGGTGAACTGTTCCAACTGCTTTAGCATCAAAGGCTTGACGTTCCAATCGCTCCATTAACAGTCTCTCCATTGCCTCACACACGGGATTTGGCGTATGCCTTTCCACTGAGAACATCTTTGTGGGATCCACTTGTCACCAGCTGCGTCTCAAACAGAATCTCTGCATATCCAGAACCACGCATTTTGTGGCCTGTGGGCATCCCGATATAGTTCCTGGACGTGTGAAAGGGTCCGATCATGACCACATGACTGGCAAATTCATCTGGCCATCGCCATATGATGGGTAGGGCTTTCAAACAGATTCCCAGATCGAATGTATTCAGGACCCACTTCTAACCCACCTCAGCCGTGGCTACCTCCGAGCGCTTCCGTAGCTCGCGAACAACTATGTTGTCAGTGATCGGTTGGTGGATGGGAGTGAAGTAGTCCACTGTTGATTTTCTGAGTGGGGGAGTCCCGGGTGCAGAGGTGAACCCCAGTAGTCCAGGCACGGGCTGCTTGCCGCTGCTTCCGATGTACTTGCTGAAGAGCCATACATAGTACTCTTGCATCTTAGTAGCATAGCGGCGTCGTTCTCTGCAGGGGGTGTGAATGATGAGCGAGTGAAGTGCAAGGGTGGGAGAATTTCTGGTTTGTCGACTTTCAGGCTACGCTGTTGCGACTTGCCGATGATAGGCAGCGTTTGGACCTGACCTCCTGCACCATGATTCCCCCAGCACTGTTGACAATGTTGCTGCCGTGCACATTCGTAGTCGTTTTATTCAAGTTGTCCCACTCACAGTGGAATACGACGTTGCCCTCTCCCGTCACGATGTGGGGCGTCAGATAAGTTGAGACTTCATCCTGGGCCTTGGCCAAGGCAGTGTCCAACTCTAAGCCCAAATCGTAGCCCTCAGAGTGACCAAGCCTGTGCAATATCATGGTGAGCTGCTTACGTCGGAACAAGTGCCTGATAGTCAAACAGAGAAGCACATCTTTTGGTAACTTCCATTTTCCACCCGACACTGCACGGCACAGGTCTTGCCCGATGGAGAATACCAGACGCTTTTCGCTCGTCTCCACGCCTTCCTTGCCGTACATAACCATGCTGAGGAACCGGACGAGATCTGGAGGTAGGAGCTTTTCAGGACTGAGCTCCATGTCGTCGGCTGTTGACGGCCACGGTAGGCTTTCTGACTCTCTGAAAGCCCGTAGAATATTACGACGAAGAAGGAGAACGACGTCTTGGTACTTGTCTGCTCTTCCGAGAGTGTAAGCTCGTGCAAGAGCATTAGAAACGGTAATATTCGAGATGTACACGAGCCAGAATGAAATGGCATCAGCGTTGTCGTGATCGACCTTCGTGAAGTAGACATGGTTCTTGATTGGGTCATTCTGTAGGCGTTTCAGTAGTTTCTCAGAGCGATAGGTCGAGCTCTCGTACCCATTCCGTTTCAGTTCGCTTACATAGAGCAAGCGCAAGGAAGACAGCCGTAGGACCTCATTCTGCTGGACGACACGAGTCTGAATGTGTTCCAGTACCGAGACGAGCGCCTTCTCGTGGGCGGCTGACATGCGAGCATGCTCACTATCCTTTGCTCCTTCGGCTCTGCGAATCCCGCGCTCATAGTTAGCAAACGCTGCGCGGAAAGATCTCAAGCATGATGGATATTGTTTGGCCTCACCAGCAAAGAGGTCTTTGTTTTTCACCTGTCGATGAAGTCGAACTAGACACATTTTCTCGGTCCGTGATTCGATTTGCTCCCATGCATTTTCTCTGTTCTTCCAAGACGAGAAGTCTCCAGCTCGCTCAGTTTTGCGATCACAATCTTTGATCTCTACTTTTTCACAGAAATTGCACTCTAGTGGGAAGATGGGTCCAGTGGAACCCGCTGAAGACAATTTACGAGGGGAGTGATGCCATTGCGAGGTTGATGTTTCGGATTCTATATCATCTCTCAGAAGACGGAGGTTGTCAGTAAAGTGCTGGTAACACTGACGGTGATACCCAGCACTTTCCAGGTCATCGGGGAGAGTTGTAGGGATCCAGTCGCACACTGATTGCATGCGATATGGGGACTCGTGTAATTGGTGGAGACGTCGGTCCCGGATCTTATGAACCTGCTATAGTTGTTCACTTGCAGTTCCTTTGATTTAACTGAGGGGTGTAAAACTACCATGATCAGACATGGATAGCACATGAAAGATGCATGTATACGGAGAGTGTTTGGGGGCTGCAGGATTTGCGCTCCGGTCACTTTTTCTTTTGGGCATGATGGCTTAATGTCCACTTCTACCACCACTGTTTATCTGGAATGGGACATAGAAATCATCACTAATATTAAGACTAATACAAAACATTAAAATAACACCATTTTTGAAATTATTGCCCTAAAAAACCCTCAAAAACCCTCTCTCAACTTATCTGCAATATAAATATAAAAAAGTAGATTTTTCGGTAATGGCGGCACGAATTTGCATACTAGTATGCCACATACACGTGTGGTCACTTCAAGAATAGTTTTATTATGATCTTTGACCCTCAAAACATGTGTCTGGACACCTTATTTGTTCAGTTATCTGCAATATTGGGTAATATATAGTGAAACTTAGATTTTTCGATTTTTTTCGGTAATGGTGGCACTGATTTGTACAAAAATGATACGTGGGACATTCGGACGACTTTTTAACATAGCTCATCGTTTTCTACGTATTTTTCCAATCTAGGGACACTGATTAGAAGTTGATTTCCGGGGGGTGCACGATACCCCCCTCTTCCGACTAAGCTACTATGAATTAGATGATTTTTCAACTTGCATCAATGTAAATACGTTTTGTTCGTATATATATATTTTATAATAACTCTTGTGGTAAGCTACCGTCTTGGATATGTTTCTGTCTGCTCGTTCTTACATTCAAACAGGAGGGCATTGACAATGGTGCCGCTGTTTCAGGCGGACAACAATACGTTACGATTTGGAATATAAAATAATTCAATCATAATCTTTATTTTCAATGTACAAATGCCGAAAATGGTTGCAATTTACCAGACGAGCGGATTTTCTTGGCAAGCCATCGGTATACCTGTACAAGAATTGCTTCATCTGCCAAGATCATTTTGAAGATTCACAATTCATGAATATCCAGCAAAAGAAGTCATTAATCTGGTGTGCTGTCCCCACCCTCTTTGATCTGCCAAATAATACAATACAATACAATAACTTTATTGTCTGTTGGGATACAAAATATTTCCTTTAGGCATGTTCATATAAAATCTTACATATGTATGTATACGAGGTTAAGATAAGTACTAAGAGCGAAGTTATCACATAATATTCATATCACATGCACAATAGGATATAGTGATATATCACATACACATAGATAAGTCAATAAGTAAACAGGTAAACAAGTAAACCACATGAGGAGAATGTCTATCATACAAGTAGTACTGTAAACAATCAGGCTAATACATGGGGTCAGAGTAAATACATTATAAAATGGTAAACATTATAAAATGGTAAGCATACTATTACATATTGTAATTATTAAATTAAAAACATATACATATTGCAAGATATTATTATGAAGTCATAGTCATGCCTAAAATTGCTAAGATTCATTTACACATGCACTCTGTTATCATGAACATTCAATCCTTAAGTTAAATAATAATCCAAATAAAAGAAGAATGGAGTTACCATGATTAGACGTCTGGCGCCGGCATTAAAAGTAAAAAAAAAGATGTGGCGCCACGACATATACACTGCAGAACACTAAGACACAAACAGCACAATATAATGACATAACAAAACTAAATGCAATCAAAATACTGCTACAGAATACATTCACTTACAGTTGAGAATGGACACTGCAGTTGGTATAACAGATTTCTTAAAGAGATTCTTCCGAGCAAGGGGCATCTTATATCGTCGGCCTGACGGAAGCTGATGGAACTGACCAAAAAGAGGATGGGTGGGGTCGCAAACAATAGTAGTAGCTTTCCTTCTGACAGCGCCATTGTACAAGTCTTCCAGCGAGCCACCCAAGATTGCATCCACCAGAGACCGTCACCAAGCAAGCGACGGAGACAACCGCTTACATATCAGCCACGCAAAACTATGGCAGGTACATTGTAAAATGCTTATTTTGATTAGTGGATATGGCCTAATGTTTTAGTCAAACACATGGAGAGGCGGAGAAAGGGATGGAAGAAAAGTGAGAGAGCCGGAGAGGGTGAGTGGGGACGAGGGGAGGGAGGGAGGGAGGTAGGGAGGAAGAGAGTGCGGGTGGGAGTGGGGGAGCAGGGAGAAAGAGAGGGCGGGTGGGAGTGGGGGAGCAAGGAGGAAGAGAGGGCGGGTGGGAGTGGGGGAGCAGGGAGGAAGAGAGGGCGGGTGGGAGTGGGAGAGCAGGGAGAAAGAGGGTGTGAAAATAGAGACAAGCTTGTGATTCCAGAGAAGGAAGGGGAAGGATAAACAAACAAAATAATATTTTTGTATATTTTTCATTGTCCCGTAGGAACAATAGTCACCACATAATTTACCTTACCTTTGTTTGATAGTCTTACATGTGGTTGTGTTTTATTAAATGCGTATTGTGTATTATTCTTTGTGCCTGTATTTTTAGATGTGATTGGATGTTGTCAGCCATCAAGTTCATCTTCAGCATCTGTTGATTTGGAAACGTCAGCTGGAGAGCCAGACATGCAGACTTCAAACGGGAAAGCTGCACTGCATGCTAAGATTAAGACATTGCGGCAGAAGAACCGTCGTCTGAAAGTGCGAAAGAGCCAACAGATAAATAATTGAAACAAAAAACGGAAACAGAATCTTGCAGAAAAACATGAGCATCTGATCGATGAATTGGCAACATTTGTTTCTGGTCCAGATCTGAATTTTATTTCAACTCAAATTCGGATGACGTCCAGGAAGTCGAGTGGAGCACGATGGACGACAGCTGACAAATCGTTGGCACTATCACTACTCCATGCAAGTCCTAAGACGTACAAGATTCTTTGCAAAATATTCAGTTTGCCATTTGTTACAGTATCCCGAAAATCCATGCAAAACATCGATATTTTCTCAGGCTTCAACACCAATACTCTGGAGGCGTTGAAGACAAATATATCTGCCCTACACATGTGTGTCGACAGTTTGACTAGCATTGGTTTGGACATCAAAGTGGTCATATGTGACCAAGGGTCGAATAATTGAAAGACACTTGAGTCACTTCTATGAGTCAGTGCGGCTAAGCCTTTCTTCCTCCACAATAATAAATAGATCTATGTCATGTACGTCCCACCTCATCGGTTAAAACATGAGGAAGAACCTCAAGAAAACAGGCTTCAAAAGAGATGGGGAAAGCATTGAGTGGAGCTACATTCGTCAGTTTTTTCCTGATCGATTCCACAAATGGCTCCTAAACTGACACACGAGCATATTGACTTGCCCCCGTTTTCGGCTTTGCGAGTTAAATATGCGACCCAAGTCTTCTCTCACTCTGTGGCTGCTGGTTACATTGAAGACATTCCGTGAGGATGCGGAAGAAACTGCACTGTTCTTGGAACGTATGGACCCTCTGTTCAACTGTTTCAACAGCAATACATTCAAGCGCAAACAACAGAGACATGTTTTGTCAAACACATATGGGCACAATGAATTTCTTCTGTCTACCATAGAGTGGCTTTTGTCACTTGAGTCTGGAAGCACGCGTAAACTGTCATGTCTGTCCGGATGGTTGATGGCCATTCATAGTCTTCCGTCGCTGTGGGACGATTTGCACATAAATTTTAGGCAAAGTTTCTCCTAACTATCCGGCTAAATCGACATTGCTTAGAGAACCTCTTTGCTGTGATCAGGGGTAAGGGTGGCCATAGTTACAACCCTTCAGCTGAGCAGTTCCGACTCTACCTTCATCTGGGAATGGTTGATTCTATTCTACTGCAGAGCGAAGAGAGCAACTGCAGGGAAGACGGGGACACTTTTCTTTTCAACCTCAAGTCTTTCAGTACTGCGTGTCAACACATCGCCGCCGATGAAGATGATCCTCTGCCCATTTTCTCTCAAACAGGAGAAATGTCCAGTCCTTATTTCAACGTTGAGATGGAAGACCTCTCCATTGAGGAAGAAAACACCTTGACATACATAGCAGGATACATGGCTAGGAAACTGCGTGACAAAGTATGTCAACAATGTCAGCAAACCCTGATTGGTTCACCGAAAAAATAATCTACAGAAGTGCTGCTACTTGAAAAACAGCCAGAGAATGAAAAAGACAGACTTGTAACACCAAGTAAGGAACTAGTGTCAACAGTTGAAAACATGGAGCGCTCTACATATGGATAAAGTCCGGAGTAGACTGCGCCGTCATCTCGTAAAAAAAATACCCGAAGACTCATTTGTTTGTCCTGCCGGAATGTGTACACTGAAAGATTATGTGTTGAACTTATTCATCAACATTTCCCTCCATGCTTTGTTGAAGATGAATAACAACAACTTCACAACATCAAAAGTGAGAAATAGGAAAGTCCTGAAGTTATTGCAATGTAAAAAGGTAAGTAGGCGCAACATATACGGCGGGCACCTATAGACGTGACATTAGCATACGGCGGGCACCTGCTTCCAATATATTTTATTTTAAAATGATATACGAGTGCCCATTTGAAGAATAAATAATTGCCTTCAAAATAATGCATGTTTGTGTACATACGAACGCACAGGTATAAAGATTTGTGCGCTGTTTTAGTGAAGTCGGTATGCTACAGCATTGAAAAGATAGCTCCACTCCATAGTTCTCCTAGATAGCCGCCGGGTGGCGCCACTAATTGCCCTGGCTTCACTTTTCGACCGATATTTAGCGTGAGTGGTGCCGTCTATTCTTTTTGCTTGTACTGACCGCAACTATTTATGTTTCTGGTCGAACAGTTGGAGGAAACGGGGAATTTTCAAAGCACGGCAGAGGTCTATATTGTTGTCATACATGTTTCACAGCGATATGTAGTTACGGCTTCAAGAGGAAGTGATGTAACCAAATTATCGGGGTTGATATGAGAAATATTGCGTATTTAAGAGAAATCATCATCATAATCATCATTATCGTCACCATTGGTCTGCCGGGGACAAAACAATATTTAGGTTTCAATATCGCATACAAGCGTGGAAGCATAAGGAGCGAAGGACACATATAAGTAAAAAAAGAATACAAAAAGAGTTTACAAAGGTTGATTGCAGAAATGAAGCCGCTGGAGAGTAGTTCGACAACAGTATATGGACCAGGATATTAAGGGGAGTTCAAATAGTTGTTTTTAAAATATTAAATGGAAATGAAGGCATTGATAGAGATATGCCATCAAACATACAAACAGGAAGTAGTAATAGTACGTCTAATAGACGAAAATATGTAGATATAATTGGTAGATCTTCACAATTTCTTTTGTTTACAACTTTGTAGCATAACTGAATAAGAAATTATGGTTTTTAAGGCACTTGCGTCATTATCCAATCTACCCACAGGGTGTCATGACAGACTCTTCACGTCCCATGTCCAGCCCGAGCCATCTGTAATGGGTGTCTGCTAGTGGACCAGTCATTCCCTTGAATACATTAGTAAAACGGCATATATCGGTTCAATGGGGATAGGGGGGTGAAAATGTATGGACCAACCTAAAAATACCCTGACGCAAATAAAAAAAATGAAATATCTATGTTACGGGAAATAGCCAAAATGTTGTACATTTGTCCTATCTGTAACATATGTCATGGGAAAGTGTAATAAAATGGCTTAAAGCTAAGGGTTGAGTGGGGGGGGGGAGAAATTATGGACCCACACAAACTATTTGTTAATTCTGATCAGACATTGAAATTGCGTTGTTCAAAGAAGCAGCAAACACAAGTTGGTGCTTTAATTCGGTGTGTCCCATCTAAGCCCATGAAAAATTGTAGTGAGACGGTATATTTCGGTCCAAAAATGGTAAAACTTATCTACCCACCCAAACAACTAGCTAACTCCAATAAAAAGTGAAATAGTATTGTTTAATGAAGCAACACAAAATATTTGGCGCTTTTATGCTGTCTGTCCCACATCCGATGGAAGCATATAGTGACACGGCATATGTTTGTTCAAAGGGGTAAAAACTAATGGACCCACCAAAATAGCTGATTGTGAACAAAAAGTTAAATCATATTGTTCAAAGAAGCACCACAAAATTTGGTGCTTTTGTCCGGTCTGTCCCCAACAAGTTGCCAAGGTACCTGACTATTAAGGATATCACTACATTACAATATTGCCCTTAAGGATATCACTAGGTCACAACGGGTACAGAATTGCTTAGCTTGAGTTGTGACTCAGTCACCGCGGTTTTATCACTCAGTGCCTCTTCTGAGGTTTTTGCGCTAGTTGCCTGTCAGATATCGTATTATTTATAAGATCTACACCACTATCTACCAGGCACTTTCGTGTAAGCAACCAGCGTATACATATTAATTGCTTATTCCTTTAAAAATGCGTATCCAGCTTAGATCATCTAGTTCTGATTTACTTTTTGTTCCTAGAGTCAACACTAATATTGGAACCAGGGCATTTTCTGTTGCTGCACCAACTCTCTGGAATATACTCCCTCTTAGTGTTAGGTCAGTTTAAAAATTTACACAATTTTGCTGTCATTTAAAAACTTATCTTTACAACGTTGCATATCCACCTTAGCTCCCTGACATATCGATCCATCTGTTGACGACTTTACTACGGCTTATCGATTCTGGTATTGACTAACACTTTTTCCTTATGCGCCTCTGAGCTTGGTTTCGGAGGATTTAGGCGCAAAAGAAGTTACGTTATTATTAGTTTTAAGGGGATGACAAATAAAAGCAACACAGTGTATACTGATAGCGCTAATGTTAGCAGTGTGAATATGTTAACAAAATAGTTAACATAATTATATCTTATCAAGGCTGGGTACAAGTGAAAACATGTTGACTTATTGATAAGCCTGTGGCTTCCTTGTTTACATGCCATCTAGGTGGATCTTTTCGCCTTAAACAGAATTTTAGTCTCATTTAACCGACTCTCGCTCGCCTTCGTGAACTCGACGAGAAGTGAATCTGACCTCACAAACATGGGTTAGCTCTGCTTGGTATCTCAAGTGACGTTGTGGCGTAACTATTATTCGAACAACGAATATGAGTGTTAGAATAGGGAAATAAAAGTGTGTGAGTTTTAATCCGTAGGTTTCAAAATCGTCACTATAACAAACTTGCGCGGAAGTTAATTGGTAATTGCCGGAAGTTGATTGATAATTGTATCGTTCTCCTATATTAGAACACGTTGTGTGACAAGAATGAACATTTTTTCAACAACAACAACAACATAATACATGCACATTATGGTGTGCTGCTGTTGTTGATGCTGCTGCTGCTGCTGCTGCTGCTGCTGCTGCTGCTGCTGCTGCTGCTGCTGAAAGGACATAGCTGAAGTCATATACTTATATGCTGCTGTGCCCTTCTCAAACTAAACAACTGAATACATACAACACGAATTATAAATTAATTACAAAACAATATTCACAACTCATGTATACACTTGTGACCATAGTTCTACTGTTACTATTACTTTGGTTTAACTAAACATCATTTTCAATTAACAATTCACTAATATGTAGAAAGTAAAGACAACTTGAGTGTTTTTTTTTAAATTGTGTTAAACTTGGAAGCTGATAAATTTATTTGGTAAATTGTTCCACGTTTTATACCCTTGACTTTGAGTGACATCAGTTGGAGGGTGTCTTTGTCTTTTTAATATAGAACAGTTTGCTTTGTCTGGTATAATATTATGAGTAAAGTGCGGTTGGTTCAAATATTGCTTGAACACACCATTTAAATAATGGTTGTTTGCTTTATAAAGTATAATCATAGTCTTGTATTTAATTAAATCACGAAATTTAAGCATGTTTGAGAGATGGAAAAATACAGACGTATGATCATGGTAATTAATGTTAAAACTAATCCGTATAGCTTTTTTGTAACAGAGATAGTTTTCTAAGTCTAGATTGATAAGTAATTCCCAAGATCTCACAGCAAGATTACATATGTGGTTCAACAAGTGAATTATATAACGTGTATAACGCTTAACGATCAAGAACATGCACAGTTTTATACAAAACTGCTAAGCTTTTTGATACTTTTGTGTTGAACAATTTTTATGTGTTCTCGCCATGTTAAGTTTTCATCAATGGTTACTCCAAGGAATTTTGTATATGATACCTGCTCAATGTTTGTTCCATTCAAAACTATATTCACATCTGTTCTAGGTTTTTTTTTATTGTTAAACATTATAAAATGTGTTTTGTTCACACTGAGCGATAATTTGTTCGCTCGGAACCACAGGTCTAGTTTTTTTAGTTCGTTGTTAACAACAGTGCTTACATCATCTGTGTTACTAGCGGAATACAAAATGTTTGTGTCATCAGCAAACAAAATAATATCAAGCAATTTTGAGACTTCACGCATGTCATTTAAGTACATAATAAATACTAATGGGCCTATGATAGAACCTTGTGGGACTCCACACTTGATTTCCTTTTGTTCTGAGTTACTGTTGCTATAGCATACATATTGTCTACGGTTGGTTAAGTAGCTTTTTATTCAGTCCAGAGCCAGACCCCTTATTCCGTAGCAATGTAATTTATTTAGCAGTATGTTGTGGTCAACAGTGTCAAAGGCTTTTATAGGTTGATAAAGACACCAATTATACTTTGGCATTTATTCATTGCGGAGGTAACCTGACTTCACTAAAACAGCGAAGTGTATTATTTTTGTCATAATTCAATATATGCGGTAGCATGACTTCAACTTATCGCCGTGTTTTCATCAGCCATACTGCTGACTGATGCCTTAGTACCGGGTGCACGTGTTATGTATAATCCTTTACGCACAAAAACAAAAAGGCAAAACACACGCACGGTGAATTAGTCGGGAATGGGCACGTGAGGTGTCTCTTTCCGCACACATATAAGTAAAAACGCGAAAAAGTGTACAATTACAAATATTCGGTCATCGGGATATAGCGTCTTCTGTTGGCAAAACGTTTTTTTATTGAGTAGCCCTTTTCATTATCTACATTGACCATTCAAGTTTGGCACATATGGCAAGCATATTTCGTGAGATTTATACATTTAAATGACTAAAAATGAATGGCAAAAACGGCGGTTCCCATGTATATTTGTCCTTGCAACTATTACCCAAGAAAAAAATACCACGGATAATATCATAATGAAACTGTTTATTTAAAATATACATAACTTATTTACGCATCTGTGTGGCAAATATGAAGGATTTTAGTGTATGCTACGTTTTTCACCGTGTTGGTTAAATATTGTTACAAATTGCAAAATTACAAATTACACTTTCTTATCAGTCTATTTTTCGAAGGAACACTTTGTCTGTTTTATTTGGCTGTTGGATACTTTATTCATCATAAGAAACTCGATCATTTCGCATAATAATTGATTTCCTGCTGACACGCAATAATGCGCACTTGCGGATAGCGTGTTGTTTGTCATCTACGTAACGCGTCGCCCTTGTAAACCGGACAACGAGAACACCAGTACTGTGTGTGTGTGCGTGTGTGTGTGTGAAGAAATAATGAAGGGCAGTCATATCCGCAATGCCACTGACTTGATGACTCGGGACAATGCAGTTTTCAAACGTGATCTCCGTAACGTTGAGTCATTTCTTTACTTCCTGTGTTAGCGGCAGTATTGAGGCCATTAACTAAACCAGCCGTACATTATTGATTTTGTCTGGTTGTCGTAACTGTAGTAAAATGGAAAGTGAGAGTTAACCATCCTAATGCAGTGTTGTTATATTTAATTTACAGCGAAACCATCGATATCATTTAAAGGTAGGTCTTACCATGTCTGTGTTTCGCCAACAAAATACTTGAAAGGATTGGTAGGGGAGTAGAAAACGAGAGCAAAAGATAGAGGGGAATGGAGGCAGTTGGTGGAGATAGTAGTGCAAGATAAGTGAGAGAAAACAAGGCGGCCAAGAACAAAAAAGAGGAACGGAATCAAGGCCAGCTTCACCCCTGACAACGACGACAGGGAATCAAGAGGAGAACAACATGTATATATATATATATATATATATATATATATATATATATATATATATAAGTGGGGCGCAGTGGCCGAGCGATTAGAGTACCGGACTCTCGACTAGAGAGTTTCAAATCCCGGCGCCGGCTGAGCAGTGGTTCGGTACTGGTTCGGCCGCCGTGTCGAAACTTGGGCAATTTCGTTCACCATACGTCACCCCCTTTCCAACCCGCACCAGCCAGCGTGGAAGGGTAGGCCAACAACACCAGCATGCAAAGTACATTGAAGCCAAGGCCCCCAGTCCCCAGCAGCATCGAAAGAGTATACGACCAGGGAGGCGGTTCGGGTCAAGTAGGGCTACGTACAGGGGGTGCTAAGGATCTATGGGTCAAGAAGAGCCACCGAGAGAAGGTAAGTAGACTGAAGATAACAACATATAACGTAAGAACATAACTAAGAGATGAACAGATACAAGAATTGGAGGAAGAACTTAGGGAAACCAAGTTGGTATGGGATGTGATCTGGATCGGAGAAGTAAGAAGAAGAGAGGAATGCTTCACTACCTAACAAAGCGGCCATCTACTATACCATTCCACAGCGAACAACGGCCAAGGTGGAGGAGGCTTTCTCGTAAACAAGAAATGGAAAGACAATATAGTGGGGGTTAACAACATCAGCCACAGAGTAGCAGAACTTGTTCAATGCATAACAAAGCGCTACAAACTGAAGATTGTACAAGTATATGCACCAACAACATCATACTCAGAAGAAGACACATACAACTTCTACAACTAAATGGATGAGACCTCAGAAAAGCCAATCCACTACACGATAGAAGTGGGAACTTTAATGCGCAAGTAGGGAAACGAACAAACATTTCGGAAACGACAACAGGCAAATTTGGCTTAGGTGTGAGGAACGAAAGAGCAACATCAAGAAAGTACAAAATCGTGAATACCATGTTCCAGAAGAAAGCAGGGAGGAGATGGACATGGAAAATCCCAAATGGAGAAACGAAGAACAAAATTGACTACATCCTGACAAACAAGCCAGACATGGTCACTGACGTAACTGTCATCAACCAAGTCAACATTGGAAGTGACCACAGAATGGTAATGAGCAAAATCAGAAACTAGAAGTCAAGGCTGAAAGGAAGAAGTTGGTAAACAAGAGACCACCGAGTGTAGATACCACACAAATAGGAAGACAAATGATCGAATTCCAACTTGAACTGCGAAATCGATTCGAGATATTACAGGAACTAGACGACATCGATACCACGAGCGAAAACATCACTGAGATGATCCAACTATGTGCAACACATGTAGCCAAAGCAATCAACAGGCATGTAGTGACGAGAATATCGTCACCGACATGAGCACTAATGAAGAAACGACGAGAAATTGTGGTTAACAGCGACCGTAAAAAACAAATGTAGTAAGCAGAAATATGCAAGACCATCAAAAAGAAAACGAACGAGGACATCAGAAAGTACAAACAAGAGATCATACGAGAAACGATTATGCCTGACGAAAGCAAGAAGAACGCAGGCACTAGGCCGAGACAGGCTGACTACACTTCTAGACAAGCATGGTAGATAAATACAAGACCAATATATGATAATGGAACAAATAGACTAATTCTACACCGAGCTATATGACAGTGAACAGAGTTCCATAATTCACACCGAACCCCGAAAGAGGTACCAGAGATAACACTTCAGGCAACGACCATGTAAAGGTTGAAACATTAAAAGCAGGATAAGATATCATCTCGAAGGCACTGGCTAAGCTGTATACTAAATGCTTATCAGAAAGACGAATACCCATCGCTTGGAAATACGCAAAGATGGTGATAATCTTCAAGAAGGGATATAAGAAAGACTTAAAGAATTACAGATCGATATGTCTGTTATCAAACATCTACAAATTACTCACAAAGATACTAACGAATTGACTAGAGAAGACACTGAAAGAAAACCAACCACTAGAGTAAGCAGGATTCAGAAGCAAGTACTCAACAACAGACCACATACACGTCGTAAACCAACTGAAAGAGAAGTGCCGATAATATAATATCCCGCTCTTTGCATCGCTTTCGTCGACTACGAGAAGGCTTTCGACTCCGTGCAAACTCAAGCAATACTGATGTCCCTTCAAGAACAGGGGATAGAAGACGTGAACATCGATCTCCTGATAGACATCTACACCAGCAGCTCGGTGACAGGATACCAACACAAAAAGAGCAACAAGAATCAACATCAAGAGAGGAGTACGACAGGGTGACACCATATCGCCCAAGCTGTTCACGGCAACACTCGAAAGCATATTCCGAAGACTGAGCTGGGAAACCAGAGGCTTGATGAAAGACGGAGAATATCTCGATGAGATATCTTCGCTTCTCCGACAACATACTCATATACGCTACTACACCGAAAGAACTACAAAAGATGCTGCAGGAGCTAGCTAGATGAACATCTCGAAGACAAAAGTGATGTTAGAAAATGACACACCAATATATATCAACACGACGGAGATAGAGTGCGTTGAAAGCTACGTCTATCTGGGACAGCTATACAATATCATAGTCAAAAACTATGACAAGGAGATTCAAAGAAGGATCACTGCCGGCTGGATAGCATTTGCCAACACCGCGACATCTTCAAGGGTAACTTTGGAACCTCTTTGAAGAGACAAGTCTTCAACTCATGCGTACTTCCAGCGATGACATACGGCGCGGAAACATGGGCACTCACCATCCAGGCAAAGAAAAAGCTAGCACCCGCACAAACAAAGATGGAAAGAAGTATGTTAAACATCACATATCGGGAGAGAAAAAACCCATCTGGGTAAGGCAGAAGCAAAGGTTATAGACGTGATAGAACAAATCAGAAGACAGGGCACATCAGCAGACTACGAGATAACCGATGAATATCGCACATCACAACCTGGAGACCTTACGAAGGGAAACGATCTAGAGGAAGACCGGCGAGAGATGGAGAAACGAACTAGACGAGTACTGGAAGGGCACCATCTGGCAGAGGATAGCGAAAGACAAGCATATTTAGAAACGATATGCTGAGGCCTTCGCCCAACCACGGGACACTACGGCTGCACAATGATGACGAGGATCACTGCTAATATGTACATATATATATATATATATCATATATATATATATATATATATATGATATATATATATATATATATATATATTATATATATATATATGTACATATTAGCGAAAACAAGATACGTGTGTTCTCTTACTTTGACACGTCTGCCAAGATTCCTATATGGATAGGCCTACGATATACGTTATTAACTGAGAATGACGCATGTGCGTGCAGAAGTGACATAATTCTGGTAAATGATGACACCCCGTTGTTTGTCTGCTTCGCACATTTCCAAAGTAACTGCGCTGTAAGAAACCAGTTTTAGCCGTCACCATTCTTCACCGAAGGACAGAACATACATTTAAATCTAAAGGCCAAACTTGTTCAACAACACCTTAGAAAAACAGCTTAAAAAGCATCCATTTCTTGAAGTATTGTTTATATTCACGCCCATACGCCAATCCCTAAACACGCACGTACTCTAAAACGTATGTATCCACGCTGGCAGCCCACGCACATACTTAGTGGAGAATCAGCTCTGTGTTAAATTAAATTTTCATTTCAAGTTGTTGTAAAAGTTAAATTTTCGGTACCGCCTGATTGATTGGAGCATAAATAACATGTTTGGCTCGAGTGTACAACGATCATCAACGGCCCTCACTTCTGAACCGTTCATCCTACATTAACGTTTTATGTCTCTGTGTATTGAAAATGTGGAGTAGCATCTTATATATTGTATGCAATTTTTGCGTGGAGGCAACCATATTGACGTTTTTTTCGTAAGATCATGTAATTTTCACGATATTTTTTCTAACTATTTCCGCCCTTAGCCAATCAATTTAACTCTAAACATCGCCTAACCTACATTACAGTGCAAAAGAAACCCCGATCTCATGCTAAGCAAAAGCATTGATAATATATGGGGGAAAGTAACTAATGTTGCATGTTTATTGCTACCCTGTCAGTGGAATGTTAACATGACGCCACCTGGCGGATTATTCGTAAAACGGCCCTAATTTATGAACCGTTCATCCCTTATCAACGTGTGGTGTATCTTGAGATACGAAATGAGGAGTAGCAACTTTTAGGTTATGTATTATGTGCGTAACAACAACAATACTGATGTTAGTAGCCTGCTGATGTGCCCTGCCGAGGTCCACTTCTGTCTTCTGATTTGTTATGATTTGTATTTTGTTCGTAAATGCAACAATATTGATGTAATTTGCAAACAATCGTAACATCTTGTAATGCTAATATTTATTTCTCTTTCAAAAACATAAAAACTTAATTTTGGACGGTGTACTGAGTTTGTCCTGCTTATATATATATATATACGTATATATATATATATATATATATACGTATATATATATATATATATACATACATAGGTATGTATGTATGTATGCATGCATGTATGCATGTATGTATATATTAACGAAAACAATATATTAGCCAAAACAAGATACGTGTATTTTCTTACTTTGACACCTCTGCCAATATTTCTGTATGTCTTTTATCTTTTTTTTACTTTTCAGCAACAATCTTGAAACGGCCCTCACTTCTGAACCGTTCAACCTACATCACAGTATTATGTCTCTGTAGATTCAAAATTTGGAGTAGCAACTTATATATTCAATGTAATTTTTATGTGGCGGCAGCCATATTGACGTTATTTGCGAAGAACCGTAAGATCATGTAATTTTCACGATAATTTTCCTAACTATTAACCAATCAATTTAACTCTAAACATCGCCTAACCTTTGTTTTTTCTGTTACCCAGATGTTTGTTTTTCTCTCCCGATATGTGATGTTTAACATACTTCTTTTCATCTTTGTTTGTGCGGCTGTTAGCTTATTCTGTGCCTGGATTGTGAGTGCCCATGTTTCCGCGCCGTATATCATCGCTGGGAGTACGCATGAGTTGTAGACTTGTCTCTTCAAGCAGGTTCCATAGTTACACATAAGCAACTATAACAATGTTTTCTCCGTGCCGTGATTCATAATATATATTAACCAATGTAAATTGTGTAATTAGTGTCACTAAAATCAGCATGTATTATGAAGTCTGCAACACGCACGCATTCACGCGCACGCACACAAACTCATATGGCAAGTTGTACAAAGAACCCAATGCCATACCGAGCGTCCGACGTCCAATGTTGTTTTTAAACAGACATGCTGCGTACAGCGGGATTTTAGAAAGGAGGAGGGAGGTTAACCGATGAGTGAGTGGGTTGCTGACAGGGACCGGAGCATACCAACAATACAAAGCGATGTATAACAGTACCTGGACGTCACCGCGTACGAGGGAGCCAGGATGGAGAAGTAGAACGATTTATCATTCTCTGGCGGCATAATTTGTCTTAAATATAACCAACACTGTGTCTTAAAGTCGTTACTTCGTCGCCTCTAATACTTTTGTTTCAGGTGAGAAACAATATATTTATCAGTGTCTCCATGGCCATTACATTTCGTGAGCACTTTTATTGTATCTCCATTTATCATCTTCTGTCTAGTGTTATAAATCTTTCAGGTGTCTTTCGAAACTTCCATAAGGTATGTCAGTTACGGAATATGTTCGGTTCCTCATCTTAATGTTTGATCACCTCTGAATATTCTTGTCTTTAGTGTTTTTGAAGCACATTCTTTTATGCGTATGTCATATATAAATTCTTTCAGTTATGGAATCAGTTTAGTTGATCTTCTGGTCTCCTCCTAATCGTCGTGTTTTTGTTCTTGTTCAATCACACTCTTTTAAATGTTTTGTTTGTATTTGAAGTCTTCCAGTTCGTTGGGGGGAATGATATACAGTCTTACATTATGTAAGCTGCATGCTAAAACCACTCGTGTTAATATTTTCACTGACGCACGATTAATACCTCCATGCGTGGTAACTTACGCCTTACCCCCGTCTTCATTACAGATGGTGGCACGCTGATATTTAGGTGACCAATAAAACTGTTGAGAACTAATAAATTACTACTGTTTAGGCAGCTATATGTATAGCTGTTTGTGCTCGGTTGGCACCTGCCCATGGCATGCTGAGCTAATTGCTGGCAGTCACTAGTACAAGCCGTCGTACCTACTTGTATCGTAACACGCAGATGCTTCTAGCAACAATGATTGACAATGGTAGGGAAGTTTAAAGAGCTAGGTGTGACGCAGATTTTACCAATGGGAATTTTCAGCGAACCATAATTTGTATGACGGGTTTACCCACAATATTAAGAGGATTGCATTTACGAGTCTACTAATTTATAGTACAGTACTGCCTTCAATCGTTAATGCTCGTATTAAAACGTGGTCAAAATAAAAAGATACACAGATTTTGAGTGCACCGCTAGAAGATGGGGCGTTTTATTACATATAAATGTAACGTTAACTAATTCCATGGAATGACTTTATATTTTGATGTTTAGATATTGATGTTGATATCCGCACGCACACATGCACGCACACGCACGCACACACACACACACACACACACACACACACACACACACACACACACACACACACACACACACACACACACACACACACACACACACACGCACACACATATTATCAGTCCAATAGCTCTACATCCTAACCGACGGAGATGCAGGTCTACCTCCGTCGGCATTAAGAAGGGCAAGAGGCTGATGCAAGATTTGAATGAATGCGACTTCATTGTTGCGATCTACGGGTGTTGCATTTGAATTTAGATAAAAGTGCGCCCTTCCACGATTCATCCATGAGGTGGCGAGGCGGAATAAAGCTTGAAAAAAGGATGTATGTGTGGATGTACGAATGTATGTTGTGGCTCCCCAAAGTTTGTGCAAAGAAGTCGGTATATCAACCGACTCAAAATTTAAAATAAACAGGTAGCCTAATGTATAGCGCAAAATAATTATCGATTGGAATACCATTGTAGTATAAAATAGTACAGTTGTTAATTGAAGCATTTCCGGCGCTTCAATGCGCATGTCCGGAAATAGAAGTTCGCTGTGTAAGGGAATGGTCTGCCCTTTTCTAAATAAAATATGCGTAATAGTTTTCTTAAACTAGGGACATCCTAGTGACACCAAGTCCCAAACTATTTCCTTTCACAGCGAACTTTCATTTCCAGACATGCGCATTAAGGGCCGGAAGTGCATTATTTAAGAACTGCAGTATTCCATGCTACACCACAACAGAAAAACGAAAAACATCTTAAATCAAAATGCATACTTGATCTCTTCTGTTTGTCTACATGCCGTGTTCGGCTCTGCGCAACAACTAAGAAAAATTGAGCTGCGCACACTATGCATTGGAGACTGTTTGGTCACTGTAACTCAGAATGTACGGAATCTTGGTGTACAGTTCGATGCCGAGATGAAGATGGAGACGCACGTGACTGCGGTCTGTAAATCTGCAATTTTCCATCTCCGAAATATTGCAAGAATAAGACGTTATCTAACACCTGCAGCGACAGAACAAGTCTACATGCGTTTGTTACCAGCAGACTTGACGTTGGCAATGCATTACGCCACCGACTGCCTGTGAAACAACTAGAACGGTTGCAGAGAGTACAGAACTGGGCGGCTCGCCTTGTCGACGGCGCCAGGAAGTTCTGTCATGTCACACCTCTATTGATCAAGCTGCACTGGCTGCCAATAGCAGTTAGAGTAGAGTATAAGATACTTCTACTCACGCACCGAGCACTGACTGGCTGTGCACCACAGTATATCACCAAATGTGTGACCCGACGTCAGCCAACTCGATTGTTGCGCTCCAGTGAACACAATGATCTATGTGTACCACGTGCAACGCGTCGCTGGGGTGATAGATCATTTTGCGTGGCAGCCCCAACACTATGGAACTTGCTGCCGCAAAAGCTGACTGCAACAACAATGACAAACACTGATTTTAAATCAAACCTTAAGACTTACCTGTTTTCAGGAACATTCTGTAAGGCGCCGTGAGCAACGATTGTTGAAACGGCGAAATATAAATGTCACGATTTGATTTGATTTGATGCCAGTGTATCACTATATACTTGAATGATAGCTTAACAGTCACCTTAAGAATTTATTCATATTCAAAATCTGTCATGCATTTTATTGTAATTTGCCTACTTCCGTCAATCCCTTGTAGTTCGGAAACGACTGATTGCAGAAAAACCTTACTATCCGCATGATATACTGACCGAGCGGTATAAACATTGTTTTGGGAACATTCATGAATTCTTGGTAGTCATCTATGAAGTCTGCCTCCACATTGTCAATTATTCTATCTCCATCGGAGGGACATGAATGGAGCTACAGCTCAGAATTTCAAAACAATACAGACGTTACTTTTCTTCCGAAGGGTCGTAGATTATGCCGTGAAAATTTGGCGTCCAAGATGCAAACCATCTAGGTGGAAATCGTCAACATGCATACATACATATATACTGACAGACAGACAGACAGACAGACAGACAGACAGACCGACAGACAGACGGACGGACAGACAGACAGACATGCACGCAACAGGCACGAACGAACAAACATACACACACCCATACACATACACACACGCACGCACACAAAAACAAACACACAAACTAACACACACGCGCGCACGCACACAAAAACAAACACACACACAAACACATGCACACACACGCATGCACACACACATTGACACAATATATGTATTCGTGACAGGTTCAGACCGACTGGAACGAATTATTGTCGTTTAAAGCACTTCGCGAATGTTTCTAGTCTATCTTGGTTTCTTTTGGAAGTCGTCTATGTTTCTATACTATCATCGTCATTATAGCTTACTTTTATCAAAACACACACACGCACACGCACACGCACACGCACACGCACACGCACACGCACACGCACACGCACGCACACACACACACACACACATATATATATATACAGATTTTAGTGCGGGATGAATGAAAAAGCAACTCTTCAATAAAATACAGAATCACTTATACAAATGTAAATCTTATAAACGATCTGTGTTGGCTACATCACCAAACAAGATGGAATCCATCTGGAAATATTAAACTGAACGGACTTTTGCGGCCTTTGGGCAAAGAAAGCCTAAGGACGACATTGGCAATCAAAGCATGGCCTGGGAATAAAACGTTTGAAGGCGTAATAGGAGCAAGGTCACACAGAAAGGATTTGCGATTGATAGTTACCGACGTTTCAAGAGGAGATTGATAGTACCATTTGTTCGTGATGGTACACAGACACGCTAACGCTACTATCGCATGACCTTTGAAGCGATCATGGTTCGGACCCCTGGTGTTTTAAGTTGAAAACCGGCCGAAATTTACCCCAGTGAACCTGCTGTTGCGTATAATTAATGACGCGATGCGCGACTCAGTTTTATCAGCGTCAACATGATATATTACGCGATACCTAGACCCGTTTATTGTTTGCTCCGTCGTCGTTGTTTATGAACTTCTTCTATAAAAGCTCACCTATAGTTGTGACCAGGCAAGCTGAAGACTTGATGACAACTCTTCTTGTCGGAATCACCACAAAGCTAGAAGGTATGTCAGTGAATTCGTTTACCAGGTTCTGTATGCCTTATACGATTCATTATATTTTGTTTTTTTGCGATTTGTCCTTACGTTCAACAAATGAAACAAGTCAGTTGGTGGAATGCTACATATATTACATATATTACATATATAACATATATTACATATATTACATGTATTACATATATTACATTTGTTAGATATATTACATATATTACATATATTACATTTGTTAGATATATTACATATATTACGTATATTACATTTATTATATATATTACACATATTACACATATTACACATATTACGCATATTACACATATTACACATATTACACATATTACATATATTACATATATTACATATATTACATATATTACACACAACTCTGTTTCTTGATAGTTGGTTTTGACAAATTTATTTCCTATCAAGAACAATAGATGGCAAGTGGACTTGTCACAGCGGTTCGTAATCTTTTTTGACGGCGACGCAAATTCCGGTCGCGGAACTTCCTTGGCGACCCATACTTTCAAACATTTAACTTGCGATAGATAATTATAAAACAAATGATGATCAAATAATTAGGCACGTCTAACATAAATGAATGAAAAAAATAGAACAGTTAAACATGCTTGCTGACAACGAGGTAGGAATCATCAAAAAGTGTCGTAGATTTGTAGACGTAAAAAGAAAAACTAGTTGCAACTTAAAAGGTAAGTTTGTGGACGGAATAGGAAAGATCGTACAATTTCAACAATGTTTGAATGAAGGATATTACGCTAATGTCATTTATACTGGTGAGCGTAAGAGGCAAACAAATCGGGTATGATGTATCTGGACGATATTTGTCTGAGACTTTAATTTAAGACTTCGATATGGAGTTAATCGAAAACGGCACCGACGTTTGCCAAATGCGAGCATGACGCATATTTTTCGGCATCAAACAGAATATGACTTGAATTTATGGCGAATGTCGCATTAATTTGAATTGGAGTACAGTGTGACATTATGTCAAATTCACGCAACATTTGTCTTAAATTACTCGTCTCGCGTCATCTCGTACGGGCAAGTAGGGCAGGATAATAATGAAAACTTCGGACAGCCATGCATTTGACACTGGAAACTTTGGCGAACCACTCAAAATGGCTTGGCGACCCAATTTTGGATCGCGATCCAGGGGTTAAGAACCGCTTACTTGTTGTCTCCGTGGCTGTTAAAACACATTCATTTAGGCGTTTTTCCTAGCTAGGGTATCTCAATTCTGGATTTATGTGCAAGCACTCTGCATATCTAAGGTATATGTGTCCTTCTTACAGTAACAAAGCTGCTACCGCGATAACAACGAGAATGAAGACGATCGTGCTCGTGTGTCTGCTCGGTCTGTTGGCGGCGTCACTCGCCGAGAACACGGCCCAGATGGAGCAAGTCGGTGACGAAGCCGGGCTGGAGCGCGAAGTGAGGGAGGCGGGAGAAGACGCCGACACTGACGCTGCCAGCTACGAAGACGTGATGGATCGAGAGAAGAGACACTGTGAGTAATGTTCTCCGCTTTGACTTTGTACATATTCAGTGAGTTAGCGTTCTAATTGGTCGTGCAAAACTGGTGAAATCGGCCGCTGGGGTCGATTTGTTCAGATTCTACTTGAGAGAGGTAGAGAGAGATATATACAGATACACACACGCAGACGCACACGCAGACGCAGACGCACACGCACACGCACACGCACACGCACACGCACACGCACACGCACACGCACACGCACACGCACACGCACACACACACACACACACACACACACACACACACACACAATATGATATATATTATGATTATCATATCAAAACATTTAATGCAAGAACATCACGTGTTCAATATGCGATACGGTAATTACATATTAAATGTAGCCTAGTACATAACATGTTGACATTTGCTTGCAGTGAGAGACATGCTATGTGGCATATGTCACCCGAAAAAAAAACTCCACGTTGAGTTAGCATGTCACCATTGGAAATGGGTCGCGTACCAAAAGAAGAGTAGATGCGGCTGGTGGCGACGTCGCCACACTTGCTACAAGTAAGCATCGTTGTCTCAGGTACTGTATCTGATGTAACACTGGTACACCACGTTGGCACAGTATTATGAAAATAGACACATATAGCACAGAATATCGAATCCTCCCGGTGCCGTTTAGAACCTTTTGGCAAGTTCGCCCATTTCGTGTTGCTCCAGTTCGATCAGCTGTATGAATGAGTACCTGGCAAGTATAGACAGTGGTTCGTATTTGTGTACGAATAATCTCCGCGCAATAATAATTGCAGCGTGGCTGAATGCTACCCAGAGAAGTCGAGATGGTGTTCGATTGAACAGGTCTGCCAGAGAGTAAAATCTAAAACGCTCTGAACAGTCCTAAGTACTGAATACCGCGCTATGTAAAAACACACCTTCGGTATATAACACGTGTTGTCTAACAATGTTTACTTCGTTGCAGAACCAGACACCACTTTGTCTCGGTGCCATATTGCTGCAGCCAAGGCAGGATGTTCAAAGTTTTGGGTCTTTTCCACGTGTGCGTCAACAAAGGCAAGTTCAACATTGCGGTTTCTTTCAACGTATAGCTATATGCTCTAACGTTTGTTAAAATTCCCTGTTAAATAGGGTTTGCCTATCGCGATTTAGATTCCTTGCTGCTTAAATACAGAGTTTGATAACAGTTCAAGTAACATGTGAAGAGGGTTAAATAAGAATCCGACATTTCGTTAAAACCATCGAAATAATTTGCTTTGCTCGACTAATTGGGTGACTTGCATAACTGTGAAAAACCCAATGCCGTGGCATGTGCTCGACATAGTTTTGACGAATTATGATCCCAAAACGAAATAACAAATTTGTTCAAACACCCTAGCTTGTCATGTGGATAGGCCTACTTGTCTCTATACCATAACCGGAGCGATCATATCGAGGGGGGAGGCTGGGGGACTAAATTAATCACTCTGTCTATGTGTCAGCCTGGTATGTTTCCTGCTATGTGTAACTTGATCTGTGGGATAAGACTGGTCCAATCCAATATGTTGCCCAGACGAATTTTCTTCTGTCGATCCCGTTTGCGTTTGCCGTTGTGTGAGCCTTCCTTGGGTGATGTACATGCCAGCAACTAACACATGTATTATATGAAATATTGTTGAAAATAATATATAGCTGCGAGTTTATACGTATCGTTTAGAGGTAGTTTTCTAAGCCACAACCAAACTCATGTATAACGACATCTTATTGCAGACAAATCATTCTGCGGCGGATTCCTCATGACCGGGTATAAATATCCTGTGTGCAAAGTGGGGTATGTTGATCTGACAGTACTTTCTACTTTGCGCTAGTAACGTGCGTTTGTGTGTGTATGTGTGTGTGTGTGTGTGTGTGTGTGTGTGTGTGTGTGTGTGCGTACGTGCGTATAATGCTTGGAGTTCTTGGAGTGCGTGGAGGCGTGCGTGTGTAGGTAGTGTTTCGTTTTTGTTACTTTGATTACGAGCAGAAAATGCAATAGCACGCGCAAATTTTAAATCTTTTGTCTTAATATTCGATCTGTTTCAGCTTCACAACATTGTTCTGATAACTTTCCTTTTCTCTGTTAGCCCCTACAAATTCTGCAGTGCTCGGTACAGAAAAAGCGGTGACAACTGCTACAGGAGTAAGTAGTTATTCTGATCTACTATAACAAGTTGCAATAACTTGTCTCAAATTATTGTAACATACTTGTTTCAATCTTAAATAAATATTATACGACACCAGGAATAAGTTTCATCTGCTGGATAACATGAACGTGTCTCTTAAATGCACCATTTATATACGAAATAAACAATCCACGTTTGCTATCAGTCTTTTTCTGACAATTTGGTGTCCTACATTTGGATATCAACCTGTTTAAATGCGACATTTTCTGTCTTACAGAGTAGTAAATTTGCGAACGAGTCAATGCATCGTGAAGGATCTGGACAATGCGCCTATGGACAATTAACAGCGTGATGTAATAACGGTCTTCTGGAATAAAAATAATTAATTATGCAAAATTTGAATTCTATGTTTTGTTTAGGGATCATCTCAGGATGTCGATGTACGATATCAGGCAAAATTACTTTCATCTGGCCGCAGCCGCCCGCCGCTCTGACGAAATTTGTTTTGAACATTGAAATTATGATATCAATATTAATAGAACCTGTCCGCAGCGTAGAATTTCGATGTCAAACGCCAAACGAAACTGCCTGTGACCCCCCCCTCATCCAAACGAAAGTAATTTCGTCTGATATTGGACATCGATGTTCTGAAATGATCCCTTAGACATAGTCATCGTCGTCGTCGCCGCTCCTTCTCCTCCTCCTCATCTTTATAGCAATCATTACCGTTATGATGATGATCATCGTCATCACCTCAACTACCACCACTACCACAACTACCACCACCACCACCACCACCACCACCACCACCACCAGCACCACCACTACCACCACTACCGCCACTACCACCACTACCACCACCACCGTTATCATCATCATCGTCATCACCATTAACACCACTACCACCATCACCACTACCACTACCACCACTACCACCACTACCACCACTATCTCCACTACCACCACTACCACCACTACCACCACCACCACCACCACAACCACCACTACTACCACTACTACCACTACCTCAACTACCACCACTACCACAACTACCACGACGACGACGACCACCACCACCACCACCATTACCACCACTACCACCACTACCATCACTACCACCACCACTACCACTACCACCGTCATCATCATCACCACCATCAACACCATCAACACCACTACCACCACCACCACCACTACCACCACCACCGTCATCGTCATCATCGTCATCACCATCAACACCACTACCACCACCACCACCGCCACCACTACCACCACTACCACCACTACCACCACTGCCACCACTACCTCCACTACCACCACTACCACCACTACAACCACTACCAACACTACCACCACCACCGTCATCATCATCATCGCCATCACCATCAACACCATCAACACCACTACCACCACCACCGCCACCACCACCACCACTACCAACACTACCACCACTACCACCACTACCTCAACTACCACCACAACCACAACTACCACGACCACCACCACCACGACCACCACCACCACCACCACCACTACCACCACTACCACCACTACCATCACTACCACCACCACTACCACCACCACCGTCATCTTCATCATCAACACCATCAACACCACTACCACCACCACCACCACCACTACCACCACTACCACCACTACCACCACTACCACCACCACCGTCATCATCATCATCGCCATCACCATCAACACCATCAACACCACTACCACCACCGCCACCACTACCACCACTACCACCACTACCACCACTACCACCACTACCTCCACTACCACCACTACCACCACTACCACCACTACAACCACTACCAACACTACCACACTACCACCACTACCACCTCCACCGTCATCATCATCATCGCCATCAACACCATGAACACCACTACCACCACCTCCACCACCGCCACCACTACCACCACTGCCACCACTACCACCACTACCACCACTACCACCACTACCACCACTACCTCCACTGCCACCACTACCACCACTACCACCACTACCACCACTACCACTACTACCACCTCTACCACCACTACCACCACTACCACCACTAACCCCACTACCACCACTACCACCACTACCACCACTACCAACTCTACCTCCACTACCACCATTACCACCACTACCACAACTAACACCACTACCGCCACTACCACCACTATCACCACTACCACCACCACCGTCATCATCATCATCATCGCCATCACCATCAACACCATCAACACCACCACCACCACTACCACCACTACCACCACTACCACCACTACCACCACTACCACCAATACCACCACTACCACCACTACCACCACTAACACCACTACCATCACTACCACCACTACCACCACTACCACCACAACCACCACTACCACCACTACCTCCACTACCACTACTACCACCACTACCACCACTACCACCACTACCGCCACGGTCTTCATCATCATCGCCATCACCATCAGCACCATCAACACCACTACCTCCACCACCACCACCACCACCACCAACACCACCGCCATCATCATCGTCGTCATCATCATCATCATCATCGCCATCACCATCACCACCACCACAACCATCACCACCACCACCACCACCGCCATCATCATCGTCGTCATCATCATCATCATCGCCATCACCATCAACACCACCATCTCCACCAGTTTTTGAATAATTGGTTGGATGTGAAGTTGTTAGTTACAACCTCGCACGAAACGAGCATCGTCGTTGGCGGTTAAGGACACTGGCACTAGTGTTGACTGAACTACTTTTATTTTGTACTTGAGCAAAAGTACAAGTAACTCACCTACACACTACTTAAGTAAAAGTAAAGTGCATTGAAAAAACCTACTTGAGTAAAACGTAAATGTAACTTTCAAAACTACTTGAAGTCAGAGTAAAATTCAACGTTTTAATCTCAACATTACAGCAGACACACGAAATGCGAGACTAAAATAACTACTTTACTCTACACGAACCATAACCCAATAACAGTCACTAAAATAAAATAACTACTTTACTCTACACGAACCTTACCCAAATAATAGTCACTAAAATAAAATAACTACTTTACTCTACAAAAAAGGCAGTATAATACAGATTATAGCAGTAAAGTAGTTACGAACATGTGTGCTGCCCACTTGTTTAGTATCCGGGCCGACCTCAATTTCGTCGATAGAACTACACTTTTGCCTAAATTTGAAAGCTCAGTGCGTTAGATCCACCATTCAACATCATCCCAGGCACATTGGTGTTACGAAAATACTGCGTCTTAGCGAACTTTTGAGGCCAAGAGAGCGACCCGGTTTGCGCCAGTCTTCACCGCTGCGACCGTGCATTATGAGCGATATAGCAGCGTATGTTGATGCAAACCGGGTCGCTCTTTGGACCTTAAAAGTGCACTAAGACGCAATATTTTCGTAACATAGATATGTCTGGGATGATGATGAATGGTCTTAGTAACGCAGTGGGGTATCAAATTTAGGCAAAAATTAAGTTATAACGACACAATCAATGTGGGCCCGGATAAACAGCGAAACGGAGGCGCGCTGAAGCCGCGAAGGGAGCGCTCTGTGGTGAAAAGTTGTTTTTGTAAACTCAGCTCAAATAGGGGCCACCAGTATAGTTAGGTAATATCTGAAATCCCTCAGGGATGATTTATGGAATAAATCTTGACTTTGATCATTCGACATCCATAGTAACATCCATCCAAAAATCATTCCAAAAAACTTCCCGCTCGGTGATCTCTTATTTTTATTTATAGAGGTCAGCGTTGACGCGCTATCCCAAAGCGAGGTTTGTATGCAAATACGATTGCGACCTGGCCGGTGAATCGGCGATGGGATCCCCCCGGCGACTATATCCAAGATGTATCCTGCAAACTGGGACACGGAGAATTTAAAGCCTAAAAATGCATGCGTATTCTGGTGTTATTAGCGTCACACGATTTTCCTTCACCATTGCATAGTTCAAATAATACAGTCCTTGCCCATTTGTTTTTATTTTTAGACATATAGTAGGCATTCAACACCATTTTACCTAATTAGATACATGTTCAGTAAACTTGTTTATAAGTCAGCGTGACGCTAATAACAAAAGTGTTACTCTAATGACACAAATGTGATGCTAATGACATGTGACGCTAATGACGTTTCGGATGATATTTTGTTCACGAGACCGAAACGTTTCATTACTCGCAACTATTTATTGGTAGGATCGTTCATACACGCTGAATACACATTCTGGCTTTTGTTTGTTAGACCTAGATGCCGTTCTCTTATCAAGAACAAATTCAAAAGGACAATTGTGAACGGTTCAGAAACCGAAATATAATACAATAATTAAACTATCTATCTACATACGATCTTCGCGCTGAATTGCACACGTAATACATATAAATCTTGCGATATATGTGTTACTTGGATATATAATATATATATATATATATGTGTGTGTGTGGCAATGAATCTAATCAAATGGCTGTTGTTGACACTGTCAGTCGTTGTTGTTCTGGTGAGCACATGGTAAGTACGCGTATTTAAGTAATGTTGGCAGTTCCACTGTGTGTGTGTGTGTATATATATATATATATATACACATATATATTTGTATATTGATTTGTATATAATATAATGATCTAACCTTCGATATTACACCACATATTTTCTTTTACATGTTATATTTGGGTAGGTACATGTAGTAAACAAAGCAGGCACTTCAACAAAAAATAAATACCATGCTAGAACATTGGGAATAGGCTTAAATTAAAGGTAACACCCTAAGGGTCACATAACTGTTTATTTTATTAAGATATCTTTAACATATAAAAAGTTGTCAACATATTTTAAGACGCCAAAAACGTATTTCTTGTTTCTCTTACAATGATAAAATGGATTCATTTTTGTGTTTTCCTTGGATAAATATTTGATTTAAAGTGTGATAACTTTTTAAATTATATAGCTATTTAAATATTGTTTTCAGGGTTTTCAAACACATTGACTAAAGTAATAAATTTACAATATTTAATATTTTAGTACTAATTATAACCAAGTTAATGCAATTAATTAGTTGGTTTTAGTAATATAGCATGCAAACTCAACATACCAACATGTTCCAATTAAAGGCCATAATGCCCATGATTACGAAGATATTTATACATAATCAAAAATAGATAAGCGAGCGAAAAATGAACAACTCAGAACACGTCCAAAACATGAAATTCTACGGTCGCTAGCACCCTCACGGCTCGATCTGTCTCGACGATCTTGGCATCTAAATTTCCCGGTAACCGTTTAAAAAACACCGATAAACGGACCTACAATCGCGCCGTTTTCGGTGTTCTGTACGGTTCCGAACGATGTTGGCGGCGGGTACTTAGTACATTAATCTTCCGATTGCGGCGCTGTTTTCCTCATAGGTTCAGACATGCGCATTTCACCATTTATTGATTTCATGTTATAAGCTCCACCTACTTTTAAACCGCGGCGAAATTGATGTGCTTTGATCGCAGCGAAACCGATGACGTCACAATAACGTACGCCATCCAACGGGTCTAAATTCGTTGCGCTGGTTGGTTGATATACGTGATTGTGACGTCACGCCTACTTCGCTCGCTTATCTACTTTTTATATTATGCAATGTGTATAGCCACATTAATAAAGGTAATAAACATTCATTAACAAATTATTTAATAATTTAATTAATTAGTCAATACTAGTTAATTAATGCGCAACTTCAAAAAACCGACACATTTAAGTAAAAGGCCATAATTTCCATAATATTTGTATAATTTATGAATGCAGTAAACCACATTAATTGTGGAAATAAATATACATTAACAAGTCATTTCACATTAACAGTAACGTAATTAGTAATGGCTAATATTAGCACACTAACAACTGACCGCTACATTTCGATAAAAGGCTGGAATGCCCATAATTATGAAGACAGTTATATATCAGTTATATATCAATACATGACAATAAAATACAATATTCCTACTCCTAGTTCACTGTGTCTATGTGCGACTGTCATGACAGGTTGGATGACTGCTGAGGCTCTGTACAGACCAGTAATCAGTTATCACTGCTTCATAATGTAATGTTTTGCACTTTAACATGAACTAGTGAAGTAGTGTTTATAAATTGTTCACAGTATTCCGTCGCTGAATCCAAATGCACCAAATGCAAGACTGTTTTCTGCGTTACTCCCCGTGGCCCGTGGGAATCAAGCCATGTTCTCTGCATCTGCTCTGCTCATAATACAGTCTTTTTGTAATATTGGAAGTTGATTGTCTAATAATTTAATGACAGTAGGCTGCAACATCTGTGCTGCAAAGTTCATATTTCAGTATCATGTAAAATAACGTTGTGTTCTTCAACATTATGTCTATAAGTAATGTTCGGGTCACGTTGAGTGGACACTGTTCAATGTAGATGTCAGATGTATAATCAGCCAGATTAAATGTGTACGTATGCAGGCAGGTGGTGGCGTCATATTTATACGACTCTGTGGCTTGGTACCTTTACAGTTAACTGTCAGACACATATCAGCGTAAGATCAGTGTCACTGCATGTAATAGTAAACAATATCTGAAATAAAAAGGCCATCCTGTATCATATAGTGATAACTGTTTTGATTCTGTATGCAAATCTTGTGAAATAATTTTAAGATACCTGCCTCTGTTACTCGAGAGAGCAGTGTGAAATTCTATAATAATGCATTATGCCACATATAAATTCATAATAATTGTGATACTTAACTGTGGTGTTTAATGTATTGCAAGTTGTCACACAATGAAGCGAATGATGCTACAACTGATCAAGGCATTTATGGTTTATAGTACATTTATAACATGCTTTATATATAAATATATATATATTAAATATGCTATTACTTCAATAGAACTGGATACATGTCATACAACGACTACTTTTTTATTATTTATAAACAAATAGCATCACAGACCTAGCTCTCAGAAATGGTTTATTAACTAATATGATAGGTGGCAGCAGAATGCACCACATCGACGACGATGTAAACAAACGCACAAGTGTATTATTTTTTGGACTAAATTGTACGTAACTATATCGTTGTAATCGCCACAGGAAAGTTATCTAACTGTCTGATGATATTGACACACGCAGTTTGTTCCTTCTAGTATTCTAGCCGCATAGTGAAGATTTTTGAACACATACAAAATCCGGCGGCACTTAGTGCCACCGACATTTAAATGTCTAAAACAATTTTTCTAACCGTTTGTTTGCCTTCAGTCGATTAAATAAATGTTACTGATTTAGAATACTGACACTTTTAAACAAATTCTGGTTGCAATTTTCATTTAAACAGCTTATTCATTTCAGTATGTTGATGGGAACTCAGTAATATTACGATTACACGACACCAGTGTCAATTTAGTTAGCGGCCCAAACAAATGGACCGGTACCATTACAATAATTATTCCTATTTTCTTTACCTTATTGGGTCATTCGAAAATGAAAAGAAATGTTTCTCTGGTGTTTTTGGCGAACGGTTGTTGCACCCAAACACGGCACAACATGGGCCACCACTAGGACGCCGTCCTGGCTCGGCGGTCATATTTGCTGCGCTGTAGACTCGGTCCAGTAGATGGCTCCACCATCCAATTTTAAATGGCGTATCGCCAAGTGACTGTGCTTGGTATCTAATTGCTTTGGTGATAACCATTGGGCGAATTAGTGCTGACCCCTAGCTATCAAACTGAGGCCCACATCCGGTCTTACGGTGAAAGGGGATCTGGTATATATCCTAAAAATCCAATGCCTTAGTTTGCTGGTTATGAATGATACTGCAACAACTGTACTGCTGCAACTAGACAATTCCTTTAACCTCACCGTATATTCACAATCACTAGCATCTAACTGAAAAGGCAATATCAGCCCACGTAATTAGGAACAGCTTAACTGACCACATACCTCGTCCACTGCAACGTCACAATTTGAAAGTACCCGTTACGCTAAACTATATACCACAAGGCCTACACCCGCACTGTTTAGGTACCTGCTAATATAAAACTGGCAATCAACATGACTGAAATTAAACAGATAGGTGAACTAGCTAGAAGGATGGCACTGGCCACCACGGCACGAGGGCAACGGTTAAAGTATAAAATACTGACAAATAATCTACATTGTTGCCAGTCATTAGCCGTATAACACCACAACAATGTTTCAAGTGTTACTGGACGATTGCAACCATACTAAATGAAATGTTGATACTCACAGATTGATCTATTCTTCAACGGCAGCTTATTGCAAAAACTTAACTGGCCCCAACCTCATGTTACTTCGCTCTCCTCAATCTCTCGCGAAACCCCAAATTTAAAGTAGTCACCCATCAGCCATCTAGTATTACTAAGCCTATATTACAACATAATTATTCCAATAAATGTAAAGAACTCAATCTAACACTAACACCGAGCGTGTTATAATGCGGGTATAGAACGCAATATCCAAATTTACACACACACAGGGATACTCGAAGAGCTACTACTACTTAATCATTATTTTGTAGAATTACTCTAGTGACGCCACCTGGTGTATGCTGGCAGTGACTACCATGTGTTCAAATCAGCCGAGAGATGTCTCAGCAGTTTATGACTTACACAGCAGCGATAATGTAATCCTATATATATATATATGCACACTATGAAAGGAAGGATTACATTATCTCAGCTGTGTAAGTCATAAACTGCTGAGACATCTCTCGGCTGATTTGAACACATGGTAGTCACTGCCAGCATACACCAGGTGGCGTCACTAGAGTAATTCTACAAAATAATGATTAAGTAGTAACTATATATCTCGGCTATCCATGACATCCGCCCCAGGTTTATTGTCATCCGCCCACGGATTGCATTAAAACAACGACATCCATGCCCCGTGAAATGGGGCCTCACAATAGATTCAGTCTAAAACAGTATTATAAATCAAAACTTACTATTTGACTTATCAGATCCAAATAAAACCACTAAGTGGTGTGAGCCAACACCCTGTCTCCACATGGAGCAAACACCATCATCTACACTGCCTCTAACATCAAACTCTTAAATAAAACCACCGACTATACACGAATGGTACTCCCTACATTGTCTAATACCTGGGCAGATGCTTCAGTACCGCCGAATCAACTCTTGCCCGTACTGTGGCAGTCCCTCCTCAGTGAGGTGACACCCATCTGAAGAAATATACTTGGGTAGATTAACCCGGGCCTGTGATGCTATGGAAACGTCAGACCATTGCAGGAGGAACATGGCTAATCGTGCATTGAAAGACTTAACCCTGTTGTGTAGGTGCCCAGGGACACCTCCGATGTTTTTTCGTGGAGAGGAGGTCCGCTGGATCATGGAAAGGAACAAAATCTGCTTAGGGGAAACACCGAAAGTGTCCAACAACCCCGGAAACCTGATAGCATTGTCCACGACCTCGGCGACACATGTGTCCACTGCGCCAAGGTCGTTGGATCCCATATCAACGACTAGAAGGTCAGACTGGTGACCACATGCCAGTATCCGCTGCATGCAACCGTCAGGATTGCACAGAACCCGGTGATACGTCAAGCCGAGGGTCTGTGAGAGCGACTCGCCTCGTCGCTCGGAGCGACTGCACAGCCGCCTGACAAACGAGTGTCCGAAGACAAATACTCTTGGCCTCACATCTGCCAAATGTCACAGCATCAAGCCTGAAAACGGAAAGTAGTACACCTCTTTCCACACTCGATCAACGCCAATACCCAGACCTGGGCAAGTGTGCAGGGTTTGAGTGTTGACCCTTGTTGGAACGGCCTGGCCGACGACACACTAACTTGGGAAACGATGGATCGGCTGTCTCCCCAGCGGCTTGTAACGAGGTATCGGGCCCACTGTGGCACTGCCAGGATCAATGGGCTCTACCACAGGCAGGATATCCAAACCAACTGGGTTATCATGAGAACCAGTTCGTGTGTCCTGGACCAGTAGTTTCCGATTCACACACTTGGTTGGTCCTCCGTGAACCGGGCGAATCTCATACAGGTTCTGGTCAGCCTTCACCACCACACAGCTGACCTCATCATTGCGGTCGCTGAGTTTGTGTCTGCCCGAGAAGGCACACTGCTTCAGCAACACCCGATGACCCACCGGGATCGGATCTGCATGGGCTCGACGGTCCCATCTCTGCTTGTCAGCATCTGCTGCCATCATTAGACAGTCCTTTGCAACGGACTGTGCCCAACAAATCAAGTCAGCCTGCTCCTGCACATAGTCCTCTTTCCAGTTGAGTCTAGTTTTGTTGATCAGCTGATCCACTGGCAGCACTGGCTTATGCACGTACTCTCTGACATCTCGATTCATGCCCGGCCAGTAGCATCAATTTCTCAGCAGCCCATAGGATCGACCAACTCCTTGGTGACCCCATTAATCATGCTCGGCCTGCAATACAATCATACGTAACACTGTTGGCACCAGCAACTGGTAGACGGAACCATGCACGGAGTCACTTGCAATCTGATAGAGGACTCCATCTTTTTTAGCAAGATTTGGCTATCTAATTTGCAATGTTACACAAACATTGTACACCTAGTGCTTAAATGGCTCATTAATTGCTCGCTAATGGTACATGCCTTTTCCTATGTGGTTCAATAATGGATGGCATGCCTGTAATTTTTTGTTTACTAAAGATGATACCTTTCAATTATTAATTTTAATGCGGTGTCTAAGTAAGCCTAAAACACATTGTTGTTCTAGGGCATGTAATTATACAAAAAACATGGCCTCAAATACGGTTCCACTTTGTTATGAGCAATGTTAAAATTAATGTAACCGTGTAATGCTTATATCTATTTCGTAGATAACTCCTTTGTTTATGTTGTAATCTCTCATCTAGTGTATAACTGTACAGTGGCTTAAGCTATTATATCTCACTTCGTTGTTGTGAGCTATGGCATGGTAATATCTTTTTATGCAGCCTGCAAAGCCATCTACGTTTTATTTGTTTCTGTTTCTTCTTGTTGACTATGTGTACTGTACTGATACATGTCCATCGTCATATTATTTTGCTTTATTTGTTGAACATTGTCTAACAAAACATACAAACAAACACAATGATGCAACTACTTAAAATTATATTATTCGGTTAGCGTTCACCAAGACATTACTAATTGCCTCTTTGGTGCAAATACCCTCGTTATACACGGGACCATGCACGTGTACATATTGGTTTTTCAAACTTCTTAATTTACCAATTAATGACAACTCAGTTTGATCGCAGTTTTCTTTCACACTTGGGTGGTATTGACAACAACAATTTAATTAACACATTAAATATTGATAACAATGAACTGCAAGTCATATAACATTCATCGTATTACGACACAGCTCATTTTAAGATACTTGCTGATGATAAAAATGGACAATTTTCAATACTCAGCTTAAACATTCAATCTATAAATTCAAAATTTGATGAACTAGTTTCATTTGTCAGCTCACTACAGGACATAAATTATAAATTTAGTGTAATTTGTCTACAAGAATGTTGGATATCCAACATAACCGACTTAGCAAATATACAACTACCTGGTGCGCTTGTATTGCTCAAGGAAAGAGTAGCAGTAACAATGGTGGCTTAATCACACATATTGACGAAAGATTCCAACATATATTAAAAGTAAACATAAATACGTACAAACACTGGGAGGGACTAATTATTTATGTAACTGGAGGTGGTTTATCAAAACCAATTACTATTGGCAACATATACAGAACTCCGAGTATGATAAGAGTACATGTCAGGCAATTCATTAATGAATTCACCACACTTATCTTGTCACTAGAACAATCGAACACAAACACTAGCATTGCCGGAGACTTCAATCTTAATCTCCTCAAGTTAAACGAAATACCAATTTGCAGTGAATTCTTCGATCTGTTGACATCTCACAGTTTATTTCCACAAATTACATTACACATTGATTAATGAAGAACTCCAGAAAATTAATGAATGGCTAGAAAGAAATAAACTTTCTCTTAACGTAACTAAATCTAAATTCATAGTTTTCCACACACCCAAAAAACATTTAACACACCTATTCCTAAAATCAATAATAGTATAATTACAAAAGTTGACAGTGTTAATTTCCTGGGATTAACTTTGGATACACATCTAAACTGGAAAAAACACTCTGAAAATGTATCAAACAAATGTTCTAGAATAATCGGTCTACTAAATAGACTTAAACAAATTCTGCCAATGAGAATAAAAATAATATTGTATAGCTATCTTGGCAAAACTTGACACATACTGTCGGCCTGCGTGGTCGGCGTTGGCTAATCATGGACCCGTGCAATCTTGTCGGGGTCCACATGGTACACGAAAAGCTGTCTTTGCAATGGACTCAGGGTGCATTGTTACCTGGAAGTAAACATGTGCCAAATCTAACGAGGAAAAGAGGCATGCCCCACTCATGGCTTTCAATGTTTCATCGATGCGCGGCAGAGGAAATGCGTCTTTGAGACATTTCGAGTTCAGCTGCCTGTAATCAATACATAGACGCAAAGCACCTGATTTCTCCCTCATCAGAACGAGAGCGCTGGCATAACTGCTGGACGAACGGCGGTAAGTCCTTGATCCAAAAAACCCTGCAATAACTGCTTCACCTCATCGACCATGTGTGGCGGAACACGACGGTAGGCAGCATGAAACGGGGTTGCGTCAGTAACTGTGATCTCGTGTGGTATCATATTACAACGCCCAACATCAAGTGACCCTTTGGAGAACACAGAATCATACTGCCTAACTAATGCTGCCACTCGTATCGCATGATCCGGCACCAACCCATCTAGCCTGAGTCCGGGTGGCAGAGTGTTCTGTGACAGTAGTAATATAGGTGGTTTACGATGGGTGTGCGGCGCGGAAGAGGAGAGGAAGGTCAAAGGTCAAGTACCCGGATGTAGGTCAAGGTTAAGATCAAATACCAGGATGTAGGTCAATGTCAAGCACACGGATGTAGGTTAAGTGGCGCCCCCTAGCGGATTTTTTTTCGGAACTAAAAGACTTCAAGTTGCACCCACTAGCGGATTTTTTGGAACTCTTTTTTCCTGGCGGATAATTCGTGAACTACAAGTGGTGCCACTTTACGGACAAGGGTTGGACTAAATGTAGGAGTACTGTCAAAATTGGTGAGTCATATTTATGAAAATTGGCGCCCCTTGGTGGAAAGGTTACGAACTGAAAGAGAAGTACAAATAACTCCCCCTGACGGATTTCAGTGAACCAAATATCGATACTGCTTAAGTTCGTGTCTCTTGTTTCTTTTTTCTCTTTTTACTATAAAAATAGGTCAAAGACGTCATTAAATAGGTAAGTGACGTCGTTAAATAGGCCATTGCGCATGCGCAATGGTGTCTTTTCTCATGACCCATAGGTTGTCGACCATTTCTTAACCTATACATTTACAACCATACAATAGGTTCAATCCTGACGAATCGGTAGAGAACTAATAAAATAAGTCAAATTATATCATTTCTGGTTACCATACACATCTACGACTTTCCCCTCAACCTGTTTGTAATTTTTTTTAGCACTGACGTTCAGCTCATAACCACTGACAAACAATTTACAATGTGAGTGGAAAATTCTCCTGTAAAATTTCATTCTAGAAATTTCTTTGGTAAATTTTTCAACACACTACAAGTCCGACGCTACTGTGTGCTACTGTGTCCTGGAGACGTGTCTGGACTTGTTTATTGGATGCGGGCGCGAGCGAGCTCGCGTCCTGTATAACGTCAAAGCTATCATAGTCATTTGGTTAGCCATCCTTTGTAAGAACTTTATTAGAAAACTCAATCACGGCCTTCAGAGTAAAATCATCGTTCACTACACTACAGGAATATCACGCTATAAGCAAACTGGTTTGAACCGGCAACGACGTCAGGAAAGAATGGAACGGACGAGATTGTGACGGGAGAGCAGAAGACAGGGGAACAAGATTACAACCAGACAGATGCAAACCGTAGAAAGAGCTACACTGAGGCAGTGATTGAGGGGGCAATGAGGAAAGAGAGGGTGTTTATGGGCGATTCGATTATGAGAAAGACAGATAAGACTCTAAGCGAGGGGGAGGACGTCGTTGTTTGTCTACCGGGGGCTAGGATAGAACATGTAACTGAAAGGGTAGAGAAGGTACTGGGGCATGGCAAGGGAGGGTCTATACTAGTACATGTAGGGACAAATAACGCAGAGAGGGAGGGAACAACTGGGATAGTTCAGAAGTACAGACAGTTAGTGAAGAAGTTAAAGAAGACAAGAGTAGAACAGATTATCCTCTCAGGAATTTTGCCAGTAATGGGAGGAAGGGGGCCGACATATAGAAACTGCAAGAGGATGGCGATCAACGCACTAGTTGAGCAGATGTGTAAAGAAGAGGGGGTGGGATTCGTAGATTTATGGGGATACTTTGTTGGGAGGGAAGATATGTACATGAGAGATGGCCTACATCTAAGTGGAAAGGGGGCAGCAGTTTTCTCAGAGAACTTGCTGCAATCTGTTGACAGTGGGACAGGCTGCATCTATTTAAACTAGATTCGCAGGGGGGATTCACAGAGAAGCCTGAAACTGGAGGCATAGATAAAGACAGCAGAAATAAATCGGCAAAGAACAGCCTGGAAAACTGTTCTGAATCAGGATATAAATGCATTTGTTTAAATGCAAGGAGCATAGTAAACAAAAGAAGTGAACTAAACATTATGGTAGAAGATATTGACCCTCACATAATAGGTATAACCGAATCGTGGGCCACCACTGATATATCAGATGCCGAATTGGGACTAACAGGATATGTAATGTTTAGGAAAGATAGAATAGGAAGAAAGGGAGGTGGAGTTATTTTATATATTAAAGAATCTATCCAGGCTTATGAAATAAAATTAGAAAGAGAAGCAGATTGCGAAGAAGCTGTTTGGTGTAACATAGTTACAGGAAACTCAACGTTAACAGTTGGGTTAGTTTATCGAAGTCCAAACATAAGCATAGAAGAGAATGAAAAAATACAAAACGCTATAAGGGAAGTAAGCAAACGGAACTGTATTATTATGGGGGACTTTAACCATGGGCATATACAATGGAAATCTCTACAGAGTATGGGGAGTGAGGACCACAAGTTTTTAGTTTTAGTACAAGATAGTTTCCTTTCTCAACATGTGCTAGAACCAACCAGGGGAGAGAATGTGTTAGACTTAGTTTTGTCCTCACAGAAAGAATTAGTTGACAATGTCAAGATATGTGAGCCACTGGGGAGTAGTGATCACAACCAGATACATTTTACCATCAAAGTAAAATCAGAAAGGAATAGTAAAAAGCAGTATAGGAGAAATTTCCACAAAGGAAGGTATAAGGACATGAGGAAATATTTAGCAAAGATAGACTGGAATAACACACTGAAGAATAAGACAGCAACCGAATGCTGGAATATCTTAAATAGTGAAATTAAGTGCATAGTCGATAAATTTGTACCTTTCAAAAAACAAGGGAAACGGTCTAAAAAGAAACACTTATCGAAAGAAGCCATTAGAAAAATTAAGTATAAACAAATGATGTGGAAGTCATATAGATGTACTGGAAATGATGAAGACTACAACATTTATAAAGAAGCACTTAATCAAGCTACAGCTGAAATTAGAAATTCAAAGAGAAGCTATGAAAAAAAATTAGCTAGTAATATAAAACATGACAGTAAGAGTTTTTATGCGTATATTCGAAGCAAACAGAAAGTTCAGGATAAGGTCGGTCCTCTAGAAGATAGTGCTGGAAATACAATATCAGAGGGATTCTTAATGGCAGAAGACCTGAATGAGTATTTTAGTTCAGTGTTTACCAGGGAAGATATTAGTTCACTGCCAGTACCAGAGGCTAAGTTCAAGGGGGCAGATTCAGACTATTTAGGACAGTTAGTTGTAACCTCGGAAATGGTAGCTAAGAAAATAAGGGCTATGAAGGATAATAAATCACCTGGAGTGGACGGGATTCCGCCCAAACTACTATTTGAAATTGTAGAACAAATTAGCGTACCGCTTGCAACAGTTTTCAATTTGTCATTAGAAGAGGGAGTGGTTCCTTTAGAATGGAAAGAGGCAAACATTATACCGTTATTTAAAAAAGGTTCGAGAAACAAGTCAGAGAACTATAGACCAGTGAGTTTAACATCAGTGATTTGCAAATTATTAGAAAGACTAATTAAAGATCACATGGTGGATTTTCTTGTTAAACATAACTTGATAAACCCATCTCAACATGGGTTTTTAAAAGCGAGGTCATGCTTAACAAATATGTTATGTTTTTGGAAGACATCACTAGGTGGGTAGATGAGGGATCACCAGTAGATATCATCTATTTAGATTTTCAAAAAGCTTTCGACAAAGTACCACATCAAAGATTACTCCTTAAGCTAAAGGCCCATGGCATAGGAAATGGTATAATAAACTGGATAGAAAAATGGCTGAATGACAGAAGACAACGTGTAGTAGTTGATGGGGAGGCTTCAAACTGGAAATCGGTATTGAGTGGGGTACCACAGGGATCAGTACTAGGACCTATATTATTCTTAATATATATCAACGATTTGGACGATGATATAACAAGCAAGGTGTTAAAATTTGCGGATGATACAAAAGTGTTTAGAAGGATTAAAAGTGATGGAGACAGACAGCATTTACAAGATGATCTTGATAGGTTGATCAAATGGTCTGAAAAGTGGCAAATGCTGTTCAATTTTGGGAAATGTAAATGCCTCCACACAGGTCATGGGAATGAAGAGGTAAAATATAAAATGGGGGGTACTGTTCTAAGTACTACTGTAAAAGAAAAGGACTTGGGGTTAACCATTAGTGCTGATATGAAGGTTTCAGAGCAGTGCGGAATTGCAGCGTCAAAGGGAAATCAAATCCTTGGATTAATTAGGCGAAATATAGCGTATAAGAAAAAAGAATTAATAGTACCGCTGTACAAAACAATAGTGAGGCCTCATTTAGAATATTGTATACAAGCATGGAGGCCATATCGCAAGAAGGACATAGATATGCTAGAAAGAGTACAGAGGAGAGCGACTAAAATGATACCAAATCTGAGGGATCTTAGTTACGAAATACGCCTAAAAGAATGTGGTTTAACAACATTAGAGACCAGGAGATTGAGAGGAGATCACATAGAAGTGTTTAAAATATTGAATGGTTATGAAAATATTGATAGAAACATTTTTTTCTCAGTTAAGAAAAATAGAAGGACCAGAGGACATGAAGCTACATTAGTAAAGGAGCAGTGTAGATTAGATATAAGAAAGTTCTCATTCTCACAAAGGACTGTAAATGAATGGAACAGATTATCTCCTGATTGTGTTGGTGCTAGTAGCGTGAATATGTTTAAAAATAAAATCGACACACACCTTAAAAAGGCGGGATACATGTAGATAAAAAGTATTGGACTCTCGATAAGCCAAAAGGCTTCCTTGTCCACCTGCCATCCAGAGTAATTTTCTGGATGGCAATCTTGTTAAATCTTGTTAAATCTTGTTCTGTGTGTTGGAAGAACATCCGTGTATTTGATATATTTATCTGTTAAAACACTCAAACTGTCAGCTATTTATGTAGGATTTTGATAAATCCCTTTGACCTGTTACATTATCTAACATACGACATTTGTACTTACCAGCCGTATCTCGCTTGAGCGTCGCTTGAAAACTGAGTCCAAACTGGTTCCAAACTGTTTTGGAGTGGTGTTCCCTGTTCAAGTTTCATCTGTGTTTCGTCTGCACCTAGAGATCAACAGTATTGTTTCAACCTTTTATTATGCTATGATTCTTAACCCACACGTATGTACATATGTAAAGAAGTAAACACAATCGACGCGCTATGCGTGATGCGCTATGTCAACTCCTCGACCTTGACATCAAACAAAATCGAGTAAAGAATTGGTTGCAAACCTCTTTTTCGAAACAGACGCGTAACAAAGTGAAGCGTTATGATCAACAGTATATGACCATAATAATCTCCCAGATAGGATATACCAGTATTTATATAGTTTAGCGTATTAAGGGTCAAGTGTATAAAGATCCACTAGATCGTTTTTGATCTGTTTTCATACTGTAGTATTTAAATTCGTGCTTGTTCGGTAAACCTTTCAAACAATATTCTATCATAAAAGCCCTAACCTGGCATCGGTAACCGAAAATGGACCTATAGAGATATACATACATAGAGACATACATAAACACAGACATGGAGACATACATAAGCACAGACATAGAGACATACATACATACATACATACATACATACATACATACATACATACATACATACATACATACATATAGACCACCCAACATTAACCTTCAACATATAAGCATACCTTCAAATATACTTTTAAACATACAACATTGCAAACTTTCACTGACAAACGTTCCAACACACTCTTAATCCTGTTTGCAAATTAGTTTAAACTGGTATTCAATTCACAAGTCTAATCTTTTCTACCCATGCTGCCTATGTCGCGACTTCCGCTCCTGACTTTGCTTGTCCGAACTTTACCATTGATTTCCCTGTGACCGAAATGAAGAAGACGCTTGCACGTCACATATAATGCAGCATCTTTGAACTCTCAAGACGTCAGTGCCGTGTTTGCGAGATAGACCATCCTAGTCAATTTCATCACAATTGTATGTTATCTGATGACATTCAAATCTGCGTGGACTTTGACGAGGCTGTCGAGGTCATTAATTCAAGTGCAGTGGTGAAAGACTGTTTGAATGTTTTGTTAGACTCTGGTGTGAAACTATCCGACGTGACAGTCGAACAGTTGTGTAATATCAATACTTGGTTGCAAGAAGATGTTTCGAAACAGTGGCGAAACGCTATGAAACATATGGTTCTGGCAGTAGTGGAGGGTGACCTGTAAAGAACTTTCTTTTGTCTTGCACTCGATTAAACTTTGCGAGCCTATGTATCAATGTCTAGTCTCCGGTTCTTGTAGTTATGGAGCGTGACATGTAAATACGTTTGTGTTGTTCACGAATAAACTGTGAAAACGTTATATTGTGTCTTGATCATAGTGTAATGAAAAGCATGTGTTGGGAACCTTGGCCTCACAAAAACAGACAAAGTCAACCTCTTTTTATGGGACACGAAATTCGGAATAGACGAGTTACTGCGACAACGGACAAGATATTGCACGAGACTACGGATGAGATTTACCAATCTACCGTGCTGAAACTGTAAAAGTGTGGAGGAGGAGGGATAGAGATGGACGAGTTATTGTATGACATCCATCCACTTTTTGGAGCAAATTCGACGCGTTGTCGCGTGAAATCCATCTTTTTTGTGTGTATGTGTGAGTGTGTGTGTGTGTGTGTGTGTGTGTGTGTGTGTGTGTGTGTGTGTGTGTGTGTGGTGTGGTGTGGTGGTGGTATGTGTGCGTGTGTGTGTGTGAGTGTGTGCGTGAGTGTGTGTGTGTGATTGAGTGTGTGTGTGTGTGTGTGTTTGTACTAACTACTCCATCATCGACACACTTCTGGGAATGTTAGAACTGTAGAGTCAGCCATTATAGTCACATGACTTGAGGCGTGACGGAACTTCTAGCGTAGCGGTCCATGTTTATAAATACGCGGGTACCATCTAACGGGTAACCAATTCACTAGTCGGAACTTACATTTAGACCGACGAGTTCCAAGAGTCATTCCGTTCTTTAAATTTGAGTCGTAAACACCTATATCATGTGCTTATTGCCTATTCTACCAGCTGTCAACAAGTCCACACCATCATTGTTCCAGTGCCCAGATTGCAAGAGACATTTCTCTCGTCGGGACAGCTGGAAACGGCACAGTATCCGCAGTTGCTGTTGACCATCGACAAATGCTTGGTCGCTGAATTAACTTGTCTCTGTGCCTACTACGACACATGTGCCTCTGACCTCAGCGACAAACTCGATATTCTCGTCTCCATCTCAGGTGACCATGGAACATACAAAGAAGATGGCGCTGGTCGATCCCCGTATTTTGGAAAACATTCAACAGCAACATCCTTCGAGTAATCCTATAGAGAGTGTTCTGCGACGACTCGACAACGAAATGGAAGACATACTAGAACGAAGTGATATACACGAGAGGGAAAAAGTTGTGTTGTATATCCAGGTATTGAGTCGGTACAACGATCTTTCCGACAAACGTATCCAAGAACCCGTCATCGAAAAAATTCCCAGCAAAGTCGAAAACATAGTACAACCTGCTAACGAAAATGAAATCGTCGAAAAGGAGAACATCAAAAACGAAATCATCGACAGCGTTCCAAAAACTATGAAGCAGAAAGCACGAAGACTACTTGATAAAATGAAAGGTGCCGTAAGTTGGAACGTTCGTGGCGAGATGATATATAGAAACAAGGCGGTTCCCGGAAGTAATATCGTGGACCTTGTGAATGACGTGTTGAGAAAACGGAAGTCGTTTGAACCGGTGGGATGGGAAACCTTCGCTCGTAGTCTCAAGGACGTCATCACGCCAATGGATTTAGTTGGGAACTCAGATCGTTGGCTTTACATGCAGACAGCGTCAGTGGACGACGATATGTCAAAGGAAAAAAGCATTCCATTCGACAGCGAGCGTCATCGGTATCGTAGACGACCTGCATCATCGCGGTGCGCAGCTCATTCGTTGACACCTTTGCAAATCACACGTTGGGAACCTTATTAGCATTACCGATTCGGAATATACAGGAACAGTGTGCAACAGACATCATGTCGGGAATATTCTGTCCATTATTTATCAGAAATATATGAAATGACAAATAAAATCGTGTTGATGCTATGGACGAGTGTGTTTGTTTTTAGTTTTCATAGTCATCAAGATACATCTCACTTTTACCCGTTTCAGTGACAACAATTCTTTTGTGAATGTATCAATGTGGGTGGTGTTCAATATACCTAAGTGAATTTTGTCTGAAGAGTGGTATGTAATGTCAAACGCTACATTGCTTAAATCACTTGTCCTGAAGCTCACTACGACATCTGTGTAACAACAAACACTTATATCAAAGAGTGACAAAAACCAAACTTGGCGGACGAACGAAACACCAAACACTTAGATCAACGAGCGACAAGAATCAAACATCACATACCTTCATGTCAAGAGACAATCATCTGTTCGGATTCACATCCATCGAGACGACCATAGGACTCGTATGAGGTATCGCTTCTTTTAACGGAAAACATATGTATATGAAACATCCGTCTTTACAATGTAACAATTCTATATTTAGAAATAGTGCGAGCGATCAGACACGATACGACCTTCTCGAGAGTCGAAAAAGGAAAGACCAGAATCGTCGGAAGTATAGTATATACACTAGCTAACCAATCAGACCGAACGTACTTCACGTGACTTTCCTTAACACAAAAACTGTGCACGTTCCTGAGAGAGGCGACATCCGACGCCACTCAACGGACACCAATGTAATTAGTCAGAGTATTGCCATCTACCGGCCATGATAGATCTCTGTTCGTTGACACACTTCCGGGAATACCGGAAGCATAGAGGCCGCCATGACAGTCAAGTAACTTCCGGTGCGACGTCACTTCAGACGTACCGTGCCTAGTAGAGGCGGCCATGACAGTCAAGTGACTTCCGGTACGACGTCACTTCCGGCGTAGCGCCCCCTAGTGGATAATCGGAGTACTACGTCACATGATAGCGTCATCTAACGGGTAAAAGTATCTAATTAGGTTAGTTAGAGAAAAAATAGTTGGGGTTAATCTCGCGAAATTTTTTTGATTTTGTCCCAAAGATGGATTTGACGCGACAACTCGCCATCTAGCGGGTAAAAATATCTAATTGGTTAGTTAGAGAAAAAATTATTGGGGTTAATCTCGCGAAAATTTTAGGTTTTTAGGTTTTTGTTCCAAAGGGAAATTTTTTTTAGGTTTTTGTCCCAAAGGGACAAAAACCACCCACATTGATACGTTCACAAAAGAATTGTTGTCACTGAAACGGGTAAAAGTGAGATGTATCTTGATGACTATGAAAACTAAAAACAAACACACTCGTCTATAGCATCAACACGATTTTATTTGTCATTTCATATATTTCTGATAAATAATGGACAGAATATTCCCGACATGATGTCTGTTGCACACTGTTCCTGTATATTCCGAATCGGTAATGCTAATAAGGTTCCCAACGTGTGATTTGCAAAGGTGTCACCGAATGAGCTGCGCGCCGCGATGATGCAGGTCGTCTACGATTCCGATGACGCTCGCTGTCGAATGGAATGCTTTTTTCCTTTGACATATTGTCGTCCACTGAAGCTGTCTGCATGTAAAGCCAACGATCTGAGTTCCCAACTAAATCCATTGGCGTGTTGACGTCCTTGAGACCACGAGCGAAGATTTCCCATCCCACCGGTTCAAACGATTTCCGTTTTCTCAACACGTCATTCACAAGGTCCACGTTATTACTTCCGGGAACCGCCTTGTTTCTGTACATCATCTCGCCACGAACGTTCCAACTTACAGCACCTTTCATTTTATCAAGTAGTCTTCGTGCTTTCTGCTTCATAGTTTTTGGAACGCTGTCGATGATTTCGTTTTCGATGCTCTCCTTTTCGACGATTTCATTTTCGTTAGCAGGTTGTACTATGTTTTCGACCTTGCTGGGAATTTTTTCGATGACCACACGCACGGGTTCTTGGATACGTTTGTCGGAAAGATCGTTGTACCGACTCAATATCTGGATATATACAACATAACTTTTCCCTCTCGTGTATATCACTTCGTTCTAATATGTCTTCCATTTCGTTGTCGAGTCGTCGCAACTCCCTTTCTATAGGATTACTCGAAGGACGTTGCTGTTGAATGTTTTCCAAAATACGGGGATCGACCAGCGCCATCTTCTTTGTATGTTCCATGGTCACCTGAGATGGAGACGAGAATGTCGAGTTTGTCGCTGAGGTCAGAGGCACATGTGTCGTAGTAGGCACAGAGACAAGTGAATTCAGCGACCTAGCATTTGTCGATGGTCCACAGCAACTGCGGACACTGTGCCGTTTCCAGCTGTCCCGACGTGAGAAATGTCTCTTGCAATCTGGGCACTGGAACAATGATGGTGTGGACTTGTTGACAGCTGGTAGAATAGGCAATAAGCTCATGATGTAGGTGTTTACGGTTCAAATGTAAAGAACGGAATGACTCTTGGAACTCGTCGGTCTAAGTATAAGTTCCGACTAGTGAAATGGTTACCCGTTAGATGGTACCCGCGTATTTATAGACATGGACCGCTACGCTAGAAGTTTCGTCACACTTCAAGTCATGTGACTGTAATGGCTGACTCTACAGTTCTAACATTCCCGGAAGTGTGTCGATGATGGAGTAGATAGTACACACACACAAACTCACTCACACACACACTCACACACACACACACACACACACACACACACACACACACACACACACACACACACACACACACACCTGTGTATTCGTTGGACTGAAGAGAATCGTAGAAGATTGGTTCTTGCAACTCGTTGATCTAAGTGTTTGATGTTTCGTTTATCCGATTAGTTTGTTTCTTGTCACTCGTTGATCTAAGAGTTTCGTTTGTCAGACAAGTTTGTTTGAATGATTGGTTCGTGTATCTCGTTAGTCAAAGTTTGATTCGTGGAAGTCGTTAGTCTTAGTTTGATTAAGTAAAGACACGAGATATGGTTTGCACAGTTTATTCGTAAACAACTCAAACGTATTTACATGTCACGCTCCATAACTACAAGAACCAGAGACAAGACATTGATACAGAGTTTTGCAAAGTTTAATCGAATACAAGACAAAATAAATTTCTTTACAGGTCACCCTCCATTACTGCCAGAACCATATGTTTCATAGTGTTTCGGCACTGTTTCGAAACGGCTTCTTGCAACCAAGTATTGATATTACACAACTGTTCGACTGTCACGTCGGCTAGCTTCACACCTGCGTCTAACAAAACACTCAAACAGTCTTTCACCACTGCAGTTGAATTAATGACCTCGACAGCCTCGTCAAAGTACATGCAGATTTGAATGTCATCAGATAACATACAATTGTGATGAAATTGACTAGGATGGTCTATCTCGCAACCACGGCACTGACGTCTTGAGAGTTCAAAGATGCTGCATGCTATGTGACGTGCAAGCGTCTTCTTCATTTCGGTCACAGGGAAATCAATGGTAAAGTCAGGAGCGGAAGTTGCGACATTGGCAGCATGGGTAGAAAAAATTACACTTGTGAATCGAATACCAGTTCAAACTAATTTGCAAACAGGATTAAGAGTGTGTTGGAACGTTTGTCAGTGAAAGTTTGCAATGTTGTATGTTTAAAAGTATATTTGAAGGTATGCTTATATGTTGAAGGTTAATGTTGGGTGGTCTATATGTATATATGTATGTATGTACGTATGAATGTCTCTATGTCTGTGTTTATGTATGTCTCCATGTCTGTGTTTATGTATGTCTCTATGTATGTATATCTCTATAGGTCCATTTTCGGTTACCGATGCCAGGTTAGGGCTTTTACGATAGAATATTGTTTGAAAGGTTTACCGAACAAGCACGAATTTAAATACTACAGTATGAAAACAGATCAAAAACGATCTAATGGATCTTTATACACTTGACCTTTAATACGGTAAACTATATAAATACGGGTATATCATATCTGGGAGATTATTATGGTCATATACTGTTGATCATAACGCTTCACTTTGTTACGCGTCTGTTTCGAAAAAGAGGTTTGCAACCAATTCTTTACTCGATTTTGTTTGATGTCAAGGTCGAAGAGTTGACATAGCGCATCACGCATAGCGCGTCGATTGTGTTTACTTCTTTACATATGTACATACGTGTGGGTTAAGAATCATAGCATAATAAAAGGTTGAATCAATACTGTTGATCTCTAGGTGCAGACGAAACACAGATGAGACTTGAACAGGGAACACCACTCCAAAACAGTTTGGAACCAGTTTGGACTCAGTTTTCAAGCGACGCTCAAGCGAGATACGGCTGGTAAGTACAACTGTCGTATGTTAGATAATGTTACAGGCCAAAGGGATTGACCAAAATCCTACATAAATAGCTGGCAGTTTGAGTGTTTTAACAGATAAGTAACTGTTTTATAATTCCCTATGGCTTAACCCGAGACAAATACACGGATGTTCTTCCAACACATAGAGCCTTGGTTACCAGTTCATACTACCAGTTTGATTATAGCGTGATATGCCTGTAGTGTGATGAACGATGTTTTACTCTGAAGGTCGTGATTGAATTTTCTAATAAATTTCTTACAAAGGATGGCTAACCAAATCACAATGATAGCTTTGACGTTATACAGGACGCGAGCGCTTGAAAGCTAGTTTTACTTTGCAGTCCGCGCTTTTGAATTTTCTAAACTACCGACTGCGCATGTGTAGTTTGCACTCTGAAGTCAGTGATCTTTCGGCACGCCCACGTGTCCTTAATGTACTATCCTACAATCCATAATCTTTCGGCACGCCCACGTGACCTTTATGTTCTATCGAACTGCTATATAAAGAAATTACACACATTAACAGGCGCCTTATTTTATTCGTAGTTATTTTGCCCGATTTGTGGCTTATTTTGCTGACTTGACGGACTTCTTTGCGCCCTTGGATGCTGTTTTCGGAGCATTGGAGCCATATTTCACACTTCTTGCACCGACACATCAGTCGGCAGCACATCTACTCGGTTGGTCGGTAATGCCGTCACACCCAATGACAGTGACCGTCGGCATTTTCGTGGCACAGAGGTTGTTGGGACCGGTGCTGTCACAGTAGCTGTCGGAATCGGACAGCCGCGTGCGATGTGGCACTTCCAACTATTGCGTCGACTAAAGTTCAAGCTACATACTGGGCACTGAAAACCTGCCCGGAAGGATAAGATATTTAAACGGTTCTTTTCAGAGCCAACCACCTTCTCACAATAGAGTATTAACTATTAAATATGTCGATGTTAATACAAAGTCTGGCATGTACAAATGTCGTATGTTAGATAATGTAACAGGTCAAAGGGATTGATCAAAATCCTACATAAATAGCTGACAGTTTGAGTGTTTTAACAGATAAGTAACTCAAATACACGGATGTTCTTCCAACACACAGAGCCTTAGGCTTGGTTACCGGTTCAAACCAGTTTGCTTATAGCGTGATATTCCTGTAGTGTAGTGAACGATGCTTTTACTCTGAAGGCCGTGATTGAATTTTCTAATAAAGTTCTTACAAAGGATGGCTAACCAAATGACTATGATAGCTTTGACGTTATACAGGACGCGAGCTCGCTCGCGCCCGCAACCAATAAACAAGTCCAGACACGTCTCCAGGACACAGTAACGTCGGAATTGTAGTGTGTTCACAAAATTACCAAAGAAACTTCTAGAATGAAATTTTACAGGGGAATTTTCCACTCACATTGTAAGTTGTTTGCCAGTGGTTATGAGCTGAACGTCAGTGCTAAAAAAAATTACAAACAGGGTGAGGAGAAAGTCGTAGATCTGTATGGTAACCAGAAATGATATAATTTGACTTATTTTACTAGCTCTACCGATTCGTCAGGATTGAACCTATTTTATGGTTGTAAATGTATAGGTTAAGAGAGGCCTATACCTAAACAAATGGTCGACAACCTATGGGACATAAGAAAAGACACCATTGCGCATGCGCAATGGTCTAATTAACGACGTCACTTACCTATTTAATGACGTCTTTGACCTATTTTTGTTGTAAAAAGAGAAAAAAGAAACAAGAGACACGAACTTAAGCAGTATCGATATTTGGTTTACTGAAATCCGTCAGAGGGAGCTATTTGTACTTCTCTTTCAGTTCGTAACCTTTCCACCAAGGGGCGCCAATTTTCATAAATATGACTCACCTATTTTGGCAGTACTCCTACATTTAGTCCAACCCTTGTCCGTAAGGTGGCACCACTTGTAGTTCACGACTTATCCGCCAGGAAAAAATAGTTCCAAAAAATTCGATAGTGGGCGCAACTTGAACTATTTTATTTCCGATAAAAATCCGCTACTTGACCTTTGACCTTGAATTACATCCGGGTACTTGATCTTGACCTTTTTACCTTGACCTACCTCCGGGTACTTGACCTTGACCTTTGATCTTCCTCTCCTCTTCCTCCGCGCCGCGCCAACATCCATCGTAAACCACCTATATTATTACTTGTGACCCTTCTGGAAAGTAAAAGACAACCTGTTTGTCTGGTTTATCTTGATCGCCCGATTTCAACTAATGTGTCAATGGATAGGCTACACCACAACTTTCTACCAATACCTACTGTACAGAGATGATCAATGCATCTGATGTTGGTGTGATCACCACCTGTTTGGTGATAGCTACTTCCTGGACTGTCAACATCCAGCGGGAACAGTTACAGTCTCAGGCCCAGGATTGGCAACGAACACCTCCAACATACCATCTTTGATGCAATGCACCCCTTCCACCAAACATAGTTGCGTATCTATGGTGTCTACTGCCTGCAGCAACACTGGGTTCCCTTCCAGAGATGCGGCCTCTTGACCGACACAACATTGCAGAACAATCACCTCCCCTGGTGGGATCATGATCAGTTCACTTGATACTGCAAGTAGCTCACTCTCCTCCTCACCTCTGCCACCAATGTGGCCAGATGGGCTGACTGCTACACTAGCTGTCCCGACAACAACTGACTCTCTGCCTTCACAGCCAGTCTCTCCTGCCGACTCGAGTTCGATCCACCGCAAAGCCAGGCGCCAGTCATCTTTGGATGGACCAGTTGGCTCCATAGACTTTTCAACTATGGCTCAGAGGACATTACACCCTAGAATCATCGGGTATCCGGCCCTCCTACCAACAGCACTCTTTGCTGCATCCTGCTTCACAAAGAAGCTTGCCATCATGGTTTGCCAAAATATTGTAATTGGGATATCCAAGTACCATTCAATTTTCAGAAATGTGCCCACATTCTGTATCCCTTCTACCATACCGGTAAGGTGCTCATGATAAAAATGATTAGGGCATCAATGATGTCTCGGCTCCAGCTGTACAGCCGCATGAGAACTCTACTGTAATCAGTTAATGACTCGCCATCCATCTGCATTCGCGAATGGAATGCTGTGCTCAGCGACGGCACAGACTCTGGCCGACCAAACCTGAAGACAAGTAAGTCCACTAGCGAAGGACTTGTAGTCCAACCTTACTGCCTCGGGGTGGCACAACATCTCCTCTCGGGCACATCTTCCCAGGTGATCGAGGAATGCCACTGCCCGATCCGCATCCCTTAACCCTGTCTGGCGCACATAGACCTCGACGTCATCGAGCCATTCCGACACTGTCGGCTCTCCAACCTTGCTGGGGTACAGATGGGGCCACCAAGCCTTGCAATGCGCCAGCCAAGGTTGCTGCCAAAGCAGCATTCAACTGGGCGATCAATTGCGCAATCCGTTCGTCTACCATAATTTGGTTGGGTGATAGGGGAAATAGTAGGAAAAAACAATTGTAAAATAAACTAAATGTAAATGACAGGTGTCAGCTGACTGAGGAGGTACTATTTCCACAGATACACACAACCATGAGAATAACCACAACTAGAATCACTATACAGATATAAACCAAATGACACACATCCACCCGATGATAATTATGGCATAACTGACACCACCTGAATCATAATACACAAATATCAACCAAATTACACACCTCCACAGAGTGCTAATCAGAATGTAACTCACCCAGGTCTATACGACTGTGCGACAGGGTCTTCTCGTCCAATGCCGACTTGTTCGACATGTTGTTGCAGGGCGATCCCCACTTCCGACACCAGTTGTCACGATGCGAGACTCTTCAGGCTTTAACGTTTTATTCGGCAAACAAGACCCTGTAACAATAACATGTGTAAACAAATTCATATATATATACAACAAAACACACACAGGAATAATAATCCCAGCCAATCATTGCAGGTCGATAATGTGTCTCCAACATGACACACAGAATTACAATATCGTAGGAATCTACCAAACAACAATGTACATTTCACCACCATCAACCCGTTGTAATACACATAGTACACTATACCGGAAATTACAATTATGAAGCCCGTACAAGGTGGAATGGTGTTTATAAACTGAACAAAGAGAGGCAAGTGATTAATTGATAATAATAATAATAATATAATTACAATAATAATTAATGTCTTATATATAGCGTCCCATCCCAATGATTGTTATAGGGTGTTGTACTGTGAGCGATAGAGTGCTTCTAGTTTCACCCTGCAGACTCTTTTCGTGTAGGATTACGTTAAGGACAAAGTGTTTACTAAAACAGTGCGGACTATGATTTATTGGTCTCGCGGGATCACCGCGAAGTGCCGCCGACCGACAGCTGTGGGATGCTACAGACAGGGCACCGTGAGACAGAGCTACCAGGTTTGAGAAAGCACTGAGCGACGAACGTAAGAATGGGTGATCAAATAAAAACAAGAATGTAACAGTTACTCATGTATTATGCAATACACTCGTTATTGTGCGTGCGTGTGTGCGTGAGTGTGTGTGGGTGTACGTGTCAGTGTGCGTGTTTGCGTGTGTGCATGTGTGCATGTGTGCGTGACCTTCTGGGTGTTTCTACCGTCTTCTGTGACGACTGCAGCAGAGGCACAAATAGAAGAGCGAAACATAAGGACACCCCTTATATTTATGTCATCATTGAACAAGATGCACTGCAAAGAGAGAGAGAGAGAGAGAGAGAGAGAGAGAGGGGGGGGGAGAGGAGAGAAAGAGG